>JAQJVK010000033.1:4196967-4796967 GCA_035578135.1 Flexamia atlantica
AAACAGCGGTAAATGACAGCAGAGCGGACCAGGAGTATTATAATGTTGATAATAGCAATATTGACTTGAGGTGTTTAGACTCAGTGCAATGAGACGACATTTTAGTTTTTGAGAGGAGGTTTATTCGGCACAGTGTTGCCACAAATACAAAAACAAAAGATTTACTACTTAATAAATTTGACATATATAACATCTACCTCCTTAAGAGTAAACAAAATAAATAAACCTTCTATAACCATAAGAAAATGGAATTCTTATTACAATTTAATGTTTCATATAAAATTAGTCAACTTAATTAAACACTTCAATTTTATCGTTCTAAAAATAAAACTCATGTAACTGAATGACAATCAGAAGTAGCTACTTTACTTTTCGGGACTAAACGTTAAACGTTTAGGATTCCTAACTACTCTTCCTTTAGAGGTTACATAGCCGTCAAAATTCTTAACAACTTCTCCCTCATCACAAACATTTGCTAACTCATTATTGTTAGGACTAACCATCGGACTATCCGCACTTACAGGAGTTCCACTTCTTTCTATAGGCCTACTGCCTTCACTACTACTACTACTAGGAAACAAATGTGTACGATTTCTCCTATAACTATTACCTGAGCTGTCAGTAACAATATAAGACCTAGGTTCTTTAGCAGGAGTTCTAATATGACCAGGACTCCAATTTGAGTTTGGAGATCTTTGAAACATAACACGTTCACCAACTGATAATTTTCTCAATGGCCTACTAGACCTATCATAATATAATTTACTTCTCCTCCTATTGTTAAGCATTCCATTTCTATAGCCTATACCAATACATTTTGGTTTTAATAACTTAGAGGACATAGGCAAATTAGTGTTAAGTTTTCTGCCCATAAGAGCTTCTGCTGGAGAAGGTAGATTACCACGAGGTGTACTTCTTAAATTTAGCAAGGCCAAATAAGGATCATCATTACTTTCCTGACACTTTACAAGTAACTTTTTTACTGTCTGCACTGAACGTTCAGCTAGGCCATTTGACTTTGGGTAATGTGGACTAGAAGTAATATGACAGATATCCCACAATTTAGTAAACTCCTTAAATTGACTACTACAATACTGCATAGCATTATCCGAAATCAAAGTCTTAGGAATACCATGTCTGGCAAAAATAGATTTCAAATGAGTTATCACCGTAGAGCTAGTGCTATCAGGCAACAAACTTATTTCAATAAAGGTTGAATAGTAATCAACTACTAACAGATATGTCTTATTATTAAACATAAACATGTCTGAAGCTACCTTTTCCCATGGCAAGTTAGGGAAATCATGACTATTAAGAGGCTCTTTACACAAAGAATTTCTGTGCTTTTGACACACTGAACAACTAGATACAACATCATCAATTTGACTTGACATACCTGGCCAAAACAATATTTCCCTGGCACGGTTCTTACACCTTTCTATTCCCAAATGACCAGCATGTATCCTAGTTAACATTTCCTTCTGCAAAGATTTAGGAACTAACAATTTATCATTCTTAAAAATAATTCCATTTACAACACTAAGGACATCTTTATACGTCCAGAAAGGCTTAATTGAATCATCCAACTGATGCTTAGAACTAGGCCATCCCTTATGGATATAATCAATCAACTTACACAAATCTGGATCATTTTTTGTTTCAACTTTAAAATTATTTAGCTGTTTATCAGAAACAGGTAACCTACTAACAATTGCATTGACATGGATGTCAACTTCGGCATCTAACTCATCATTGTCACATGTGAGCTGCTCAATAGGAGCTCTGGAAAGTGTATCTGCAATATATAACTCTTTTCCTGGTTTATGAATTACATGTAAATTATAAGACTGAACTCGTAATAACATACGCTGCAAGCGCAAGGGTACTTTATCTAGAGGCTTCTTAAAAATAGACACAAGTGGTTTGTGGTCACTCTCGACAATAACTTCTCGACCATACACAAAAGAATGAAATCTTTCACAGCCAAAACAGATTGCTAACATTTCGAGTTCGATTTGCGCATAATTCTTTTGAGCTTGATTTAAACATTTGGATGCATACGCTATAGGTTTCCCATTTTGGATGACTACAGCACCCATACCGTCACGTGAACTGTCTACACTTAAGGTTACAGGTAGGCTAGTATCAAAATACCCCAATACAGGTGTTTCACATAATGAATTCTTTAACTGAATATAAGCTTGATTTATAGATTCATTCCAATCCCAAACCGTATCCTTCTTTAATAACTGCCTTAGAGTAACAGATTTCTCAGCATAGTTTGGAATAAACTTAGCTAAATAATTTGTCATCCCTAAAAACCTTTCAAGTTCTCTTTTACAAGTAGGCGGGGACATGTTCTTAATTGCTTCTACCTTAAACGGGTCAACAGATACTCCCTCATCACTAAATACATGGCCTAAATATTTAATTTCATTTACACCAAATTTACACTTTTTAAGGTTAAATTTAAACCCATTTTCTCTAGCTCGCTTAAGAACATCTCGAAGGCGTTTATCGTGCTCTTCTTTATTGGCTCCCCATACAACTATGTCGTCAATATATGACTGAACCCCATCCAACCCATCAAAGGTCTGAACTACTATTTTGTGAAATATTTCAGGAGCACATTTAATCCCAAATGGTAATCTCTTGAACCTGTACCTCCCAAATGGAGTACTAAATGTACATAAGAAAGAACTATCATCTGTCAGAGGGACCATCCAAAATCCGGCATTTGCATCTAATACCGAGAAGTATTTAGCCCCCACCAACTTACTAGACAACATCTCAATTGTAGGTAATTGGTACTGACACATTTTAATGTTATCATTTAAATGTTTAGGGTCTAAGCATATTCTAATATCACCATCACGTTTAGATGTAACAACAATGGGACTTACCCAGTCAGTAGGCTCATTTACCTTTTGTATTATATCCATAGATTCCATTTCCAAAAGTTTAGCTTTAACCTTATCCTCCAGTGCCAAAGGTATTCTACGAGCAGATTGACCACTGGGACAGCATTGTCCTTCAGTACTATCTGACATTGATGTGGAACACATCCCACCGAACCATCAAATAAATCTTTAAACTCACTAGTTACACTTGGACTTTGAGTTGAGCTTACAACACTGTCAATTTTCTTAATTAGATTTAGTTTTATGCATGTGTTTAATCCTAGCACAGGATCACATTCGTGGTCAACTACATAAAAGAATAGTCTATGCTGTTGATCTTTATACTGACAATGTAAGAAACATTTACCTAGTAAGGACATTTTTTCACCAGAAAATGTACAAATATTAACATCAGTACACCTTAACACATTTAAATTAAGGCCTAAATCTAAGAACAATGTTTTAGCTATGACATTGGCTTGCGCCCCCGTGTCAAGTTTGAATGACACCTTTTTATTTCTAACAAACATTTCAACCCGCCAATCATCAATTGGTGACACATTTGATGAAATTTGGTCCTGTTTTAAATCTACACCACCAACAAAAAGATGATTGGAATCATTACTATAACTAGGTTGATGTGTTTGACCTGAAGGGTTCTCCACAACAGTATGTACCTGTTTGCCTAAATTACACATCCTAGAGTAATGATTTAATTTATTACATGTGTAACATCGTAATCCAAAAGCAGGACACTGTTTGAATGCATGTACAGTACCACATTTACTACAGGGTTTGACATTTTGTTTAGACCTACCACTGTCTTTATTCTTAAAATGTTTATATTTAACTTTTTGTTGGTGTGTCTTGTTAGAATTTTTACCTCTGCTAGGCGCCGTTCTAGAAGATTTAGTTTGTACCGCATGCAGATTAGTAGTTTGAAGTTTATCCTCCAAAGATCTCACCTGTTGTAAGGACACTTCAGATGCTTGACAAATGTCCAAAGCCTTTTGCAGTGTTAAACTTGGCTCTCGCAGTAACTTTTCCTTCAACTGCAGACTTCTCAACCCGCACACAAGCCTATCCCTTATTAGATCATCTTTGAGACTTGAAAATTCACAGTCTTTAGCTTTGTTTCGTAAATCAGTTACGAATCGTTCTACGGATTCCCCCTCTAATTGAGTCCTAGTAAAAAACTGATGGCGAAAGAAAGTTACATTTTTCTTGGAGATAAAATGTTCATCAAAACACTTGATGACATCATCAATCTTATCTTTACTACCCTCATCAGCAAAGGTGAAACTGTTGTATATCTCAATCCCCGGCTCCCCTAAGCAAGTCAGCAGCAAGGACACAAGTCTATCTTGCTTGGAGTCTAGGCCTATGGCTTTAACATAAAGTTGAAACCTTTGTTTCCACCTCACCCAGTTTTCAGCAACATTTCCCACAGTGGAAAGTTCCCCAGGTGGCACAAGATTTAACACACTCATATTGAAGACGGATCCTCAAAATGAAAATACATCGTTATACTCACGTAACATTCAACCTGTTCCAAGGCCAAGATCATCATGTTTCAAACTGAATTAAGTAACAAAGCACCTGCTCAATCCAAGATTAGGCCTAGCCATCACAGTTCTCCAACCACTGGGAAATATACTTCTTACGGTTCAAAACGTTTTTAAAGTTATAATATATACTTTGGAGAACTTATTTTATTCTGACACCATATTATAATGTTGATAATAGCAATATTGACTTGAGGTGTTTAGGCTCAGTGCAATGAGACGACATTTTAGTTTTTGAGAGGAGGTTTATTCGGCACAGTGTTGCCACAAATACAAAAACAAAAGATTTACTACTTAATAAATTTGACATATATAACAAGGAGACAGGCCCGGTGGCCGGACGGTACGGCAAAGGGGAGACTTTTCAGGAGCCACTATGACGTCACCAGCAATGGCGTCACGACCTACGAACTTGAAGTCGTCTATCGTCGTGTAAGTTCGGGTGTTCGGGAACAACTCTCGGTTTGTGGGTGTAAACAAAACAGCTCGAATCTTTTCCTTCCAGAAGTTATATTGTACTAGTTTTTGGTCTATAAATTCGTCAAGAATCAATAGTGCAAAGACTATGGAATATTAAATATTACTACTAGATGTTCGAGGTTGAGTTTGAACTTTGGAAATAGCTGAAGAGATTAAGTATTCGCTGGAAGATTTTTGGAAAAGGTAAGGCTCAAAATAGATTTTACTGAAACATTGACAAACTGAGTTATGGTTGTTAGGTCTACATCGTTTTCTACTTCCACTTATGTAGGAAGGGGTGTAAGATATCTAGTTTTTCTTAATGTAGTCTAGGCCTATAAGGTAGGAGTTAGACAGAGTTAGGCCTAAAGCAAAAAACAGAACGTTATTTAACAAGGCTATTGCTGACTAGTTCGGGTATATTTATCTATATATTTCATTGGAATAGGTTGGATTAAGAATTTGTTATGTTAGTCCAGGTTTGGTTAGGCTATGGTATATTTGGTATGGTAGCCTATGTTATGTTATATTATAGGTATTGTGGGTACGAGTTTCTTATCTGATCTTGTGTCTTTGAAGGCTTAGATTGTTTTTAAGTTTGTGTTTTGCCTAGGTTTCTGAACTTCTCAGTATGATTTAACATGGGCGAAGATGAGTTTCATTTACGGTACTCTCGTAGGTAATGTAACAATTTTATTTTATTTTTTGTTACTTTTGCTCTAGCTCAGTGGGCGAGGTGGGTAAGTTGAGGTTCCAGCTAGGGTGAAGTACAAGTCCAACGCTGTACAGATTTTCAAATTTATTCAGGGCGCCACCTTGTTTCGGATGTCCGCTCAATGGATCGTAACAAGGAATCGGTCCACTCCAAGTTGGGGTACTCCACCGTGGTAAGCAGGTGTGAGGGGCCACCAAAATATACTCAAAGTCAATTGGCCGTGTGCACATATATTCTGATATACTATCTGAATTATTAAATTCTATCATTGGCTAAATCAACTGCAAAATATCTAAATGAATAATAAAAGCAAATTTATGTATATTCAAGATGCAATGGTTGTAAACTAATAGTATTACACCATGAAGAAAATATTCAGCAAAGTATGTGATAATTCTCTTTAATTTATATTTAACTCAAATCTTATCATCTTACCTTGTTTTACAAATCATTATTTAAGTAAAACAAGGTATTAAAATACAATAATTCATATTCTGAGCATATTTGATGTCTGAACATATTATGTTTTGTGGTATACGGGGACACCCCCTTGCTCACAGGTGAATGCCCCGTATAGGCCAAGGAGCCCAGGGGATTGGAAGAATCCCCTAGCTACTCCAACGACCTTTTACTCTGGGAACGTGGTCCGGGGGATGATGGAATAATAACACAGTGACATGAGGTTGATAATCGGTTTATTATGACTCAATAATTAACTCAAGTTACAGTTCTTTACAACCAGATTGGCTCTAGGTACCACAGGTACACCAATGATAAAATTACATGAATCTCGTATGAGGTACTTAGAGTTTACTTTTAAGATCCCAAGTGACTGATTGGAA
Organism: Flexamia atlantica; assembly: GCA_035578135.1. NCBI lineage: Eukaryota > Metazoa > Arthropoda > Insecta > Hemiptera > Cicadellidae > Flexamia > Flexamia atlantica. Next base: position 4,203,449 of record JAQJVK010000033.1, read on the forward strand.
CTATTACATTTATAGGGAATGTGGAGACTAACTAGGATAGGAACTGGCGAGACTTACAGAAAGTAGCGAGGCGCATGGTGCGTCGCGACGACGAACGGGCGTGCGAACTGACGGTGCGCTGGTCCACGGACAGTGAACAGTGAACACTACGCCCAATTTTTCGGGGTATATATTGCAACCGCCAATATCCGGCCCGGCCCACGGCGACCAATGAGAAAGCCGTATTCTGCACAAGACCAAATATGGACAAATCCGCAAGTTCCCGGTTGTCGCGGTCAGCCCAGCCCGCGGATCCCGTTACACGATTTTAGAAAGCGACTTGCGAATTTTTAAGCAAGCCCAGCCCAAAACTACCGTTTAGGGCCATATACAACACTCGCCCCTTACTAAAGAAGGAACACCTTTTCAAGGTGTACCTTCGTCCCCCATTCCTCCTTCCTAGTCTCCATAACAAACATTGTATGCTACTTTTCTTTTTATTACAATAAAACAAGGTACTACTAACTTACATTCAAAATAATTTTATACCAGAGTTACAAATTAATTTAGTGACCCATTCCTTGGGCGCTTATCAGGGCTCCCCTGATATCCTTATCGGCGCGTGGGAGTTTCAGCAGTGACCGCGCGCCGCGAAAGGCACACTTACGGCTCTCCGTGCTCCCGGCTACGCACCACGATCTTCCCAATGAATCAGGTACCAACCTTTCTAACTACCACTTAAGAACCCTTACGATTGCACCGTCCCTCTAACATTTGCAAAAGAGTTGAATACCTCAAAAAAAGGAATCTTTAATCCCACTAGACGGAACGCTAGTGAAAGAGAGTTATTAAAATATTCTAAAGATTAGAATTTTCTGTTGATAATTTAAATTAAAATGTTAAAGGGAATGTCTCACAAGAAATTTATTGCGTTTTAAATTGTAAAACCCATTATACTGCTTACAACTATTCACAACTCGTTTGTTATTTCTTTATTCATTACAAAAAAGACAAAAATTTTTAATAATACTCTGGTAAATATGCTTTAATCGCTTAATCAACCTCATTTTCCTTTATATAAGTAAGCAACAAGCAATCGATTAAATCAATCCTTTAAGAGATATGCCATTATTACCTGAGGAATAAATTGTAAACATCTTTTAAAATAAGCAATGCGAAACCACAGATTTTTAACATCATATCGCCATCTTACCTCTCTTATAGCCTCAATACAAATTGTCACATAGTCACAAGTAAATTATACAATATACTCGTACCCTCTACCAGAAACAAAATATATATAGCACAACAAAATAAGGAAATTGCTCCAAGAGAATAAAATCAATCCATAAGTTCACAATTAATCAAATCAATTAATATAAACGCACAAAATAACACAATTAATAAAGAAACGCACACGATATCATACTTGAATAATGTAATGAATGAAGCATAATAAGTACTGCACATTAGTAAACACTATAATCAATTGCTAGTACATCAATATATTTTATTTTTATAATTTTTCTATATCTTTTTTATGTATTTTTTTATACTTTTAACTAATAATCCCAATAAAATTGCTACTACAAATGTGCCAACTTCCACACTATCTCAGCCCTAACAACTTAAACTAAGCACCGATTATTGCCTTCCTTCAAACGGAATCTTATATTTAGAATACAAATTACAAATTCAAAAGAAACACACAATACAATATTAGGTTCTCCCTGTCATTTCTCTGCCAATCCTTCAGCAGTCCAGAATCAACAACACTACACACCCACTGTATTAAATACTAATTAAATTATATTTGTTTTTACGACACGACACAGTATCCACATTGCTCAATGGATAAGCTTACAAAAGAATAATAGTATCCTACATACACTAATGCACAATCCAAACTATCCCTTTGTTAAATGATTACATACATATTGTTTTATATATATTTTATTTTACATATTTTTTTGATTTATTAATTTTCCAACATTTTTTTGGTTTTGATCATTTTTAAAAAGCAAGCACAGCTATTCTTTACTGCAATACTCTCTCTCTCTTTATTACAATCACCCCCACTATCTTTTTCTTACGATACACTGTAGCACTTTATAATAACCTATTAATATGTCACTCATAATCAGGCATTGATGCGATGTGATACACGATTTTAAGCAGTAATAAACTCCATAGGTGTACAGCATCAGAATTTGTTAGGTACTTAATATTACCATGAAAATACCCAACATGTGAAAATACTCACGCCAAATGCAAGAAAATACAATATACACTAGTCAAAACTCAATACAATCAACTCAAATACAATAATAAAATGCACCAAATTTCTCATCCCAGTGTTAATTCCATTAAATCACTTTTGACAAAGCGTCCATAAGAATATTTTTACTCTACTCTCGGCCGCACATATCTCACTTATCCATTCGTGTTATCGTATATACCATTATCTTATACCTGTGCCATCTCATGTTGTTTCAAAGAATTAAAAGAAGCTAATTACACGCAATACATTGATTTAAGCTACAGAATGTGATATAATCCTAAGTGCCCTGGGTCAGGTTATATGTCACAATTTCAAAAACACAAGATGAACTTCATAAAAATACAAGTCTAATTACTAATTCACACGTCTTAAGTATGCACATTTTCAAATCCTAACCTAGTTATTTTATGCCCCCAATATCGTTTAGGTTATCCTTCCGTCAACCATAGCCATATTCCTTTCTGTAAATATTTAAATAGCGATATTTAAACAATTCAAAATAATGATATTTAACACAACAGTAACTGACACACGCCTATTACTCATATTATATCAAGAGATGTTGTATCAAATTCCGTTGTTTACCTTCACATTAAATATTATACCTTATTGCTTGCCTTAAGAAACAAAAGAAAAAACACGTCTTTATGTAAACTCAAAAATATCTTTAATTATAATAGAACATATATTTCCTTATAGATATCCATGTACATGTCCATTAGTTACATATTCATTTTTATTTTTATTTTTATTTATTCTATTTATTTATTTTTCCCAATTGAAACACCTCACAGTATGACTTAGCTACACTTTTAATCCACTAAACCCACTTGACACTACATCAACCCTATAACGGTTAACTACACTCATATCGAATTCTTGCTGGCAATTAATTCAACCTGAAATGACAATACACAAAATAGACTGTAATATTTCGAATTAGTATTAGTTATTTTTATATACTGAAATGTGACCATACCTTAAATTTTGCAGCGACTGCCTCGGGCCCAGCACTCGTGGTCGACACAAACACCACACATGTTTATTATAAATTTTGAATTTGGAAAATTCACACATTTAAATCAAAAATTTGGAACTATACCCCCCAATTATCAAAATTTAATACAACTTATCGTTATCAGCCAATTCTTTCCCCGGCGCGGCATACCAGGGGGTCTCTCACCCCTACCGGCTTCTAGCGGCGAGGGCGCGGCGGCACCGTCCTACGCCGCGGCCTATGGCCTCGGCCCACCGGTATCCCTCCGTCCTCCCCACTCGAGTCCGTGGCTGCGGGTGCCGGTACCTCAGCGGCCTCGCGGGGTCGTGGCACCATCCCCCGCTCGATGGCCCAGCGGGGCGGCCAATTCCCACGCCCCACGGGCACCAGTTCCTCATCGCTCGATTCTGGGGGTGTCGGGGGAGGCACTAGAACCACCTGATAGGGAACCAGCTCTCGGTTCCACACCAGGCGCTCGACCGATATGGACCTCTGCCAATCCCACCGCAAGAAATCCTGCGGGGGCGGCAGCAAGTCCACGGTCCTCCTCCGTAGTTCCATAAGCGCCTGACGCCTCCCTCTCGACAGGGGTCCCCCCCGCAGGGGTCGTGGCACGTAGTGAAAATACCACACCATGGGGTGTGGTCCCACTCCCCTTAGGGTCCACACCTCCCCCCACAGCCACTCGCCCGGTGGGAACGGGGGCTCCTCCACCTCCGGATTGAAAAAGGGGTGGGACACTTCCCACATCCCTCCTTCGCCCGCCGCCCTTCTTGCGTTTCCAGCCGCCATACTCAAACAACTTCACTAAAACGATGTCGAACGTTGGTAGCCCGTCGCTCAACTGACTACTAGTTCCCGCAACTACAGAAACCCCAAACCACTAACCACATTCGTTATCGCCTGGGCTGAACATTTATTTCCAATAAATCAGCCCTTGCTGGTCCCTCAGCAGACTGCCGAATCTAATTTAATTTAATGTGGGTTACATTCCCACGACCCGTTTTTTTCCAATTTTTCCTCTTTTTGGCTCGCTTCCAATTAACAGGAATGTTAATTTACATATGGAGCGTACAACTTGCCTCAAAAATTTATACTACCCGAGGTGTTTCAATATTATTATTTATTTCTAACTTACACTAAACTACACTACCCTAACTAACCCTATACAAACCATTACCAAATATTACAAATAAAATTTTGAATTTACTGACATTTTGATTCATTAATTTTAATTTACTCCCCCAAATTTAGCAAGGTAACAATTTAGCTCCCTAACCTGTTTGACACTAACACACACTCACAAATCCGTGTCCTCGACGACCCTTGCTGCGACGCTGCCCCTGAGTGGCCTCAGCTCTACCGCCAGGTGTGACTGCTCTGATGTCCCGCTGATTGACCGACGATACATCGTCGGCGTTGGTGACTCAACCGCCCGATCTGTTGCGCTCCTGGAGAACTCCACAGTCGCTGCCGGCGCCTCCGGACTCCTTCTTGCTGGTCTGACACACCTCCACGTGTAGAGTACGCAGCTCCACACAGTTTGTGAGTACTTAACACCCAACACAATTGCTATGACAGTTACTAGTCCAGCTCCAAAACCAATGATGGACAACTTCCGGGTTTGCCAACTTTTAAAACTGTCTGTTTTGCGTTCAATTTCTTTTAACACCTGCGAAAGATGCGCATACTGTCGCCCTGGCACAGACAATCCTTGTGTAATATCGTCCAGTGGTCCCAGTCCTTCGGTAAAGTCAATGAACTCGTGCACTATTCTTCTTTCTTGATAATTTAAATTTATGGAAATGTTAGGAATTACAATTCCACTGGAAATGTCCGGAAATGTAGAGCGTCCTGAAGAGAACGGAAGTAACATAAATTTAGAATGGTATACATAGCAGTCTGAAATGTTGGGTAATATCCCAGCACCTTGGATTTTTAATGAATGTTGCTGTGTATCTCTTGAGCAGCGATATGATAAAACTAATGGGTCCGGCACTAGATATAACCACGCCCCTCTCTCTGGAATTTTGTGAAACCACGGTTCGACAGGTCCGTTGTGCACCTTCCTCTCGCAAACTGCTGGAGTCTCGGCTTCTAGGTCCAGGAACAAGACAGCTTCGCAGGATTCTTCTACTCGCAAACGAATCGGGAACACAGGTTGACAAACTGCGTAGGCTCCCTTAGTGCAGTAATCCAGGTCTTCTCTGCTCAGCAGGCTGTACCGTTGTCTGTCCATGGAGATGGCCAGGAAATCACTTAAGTCTGCCAGTTGGATGGAACGGTTTAAGGTAGGTTCAGGGACAGGTAAACTCACGATTTTGTAAAGTTCCATCAATCGGTCTTGAGATTTTAAAGGTACTCTAAAAATTACCCTAATTCCCTGGTCTGTTTTTACCCCGATGGCTGTAATCAGCCTGTAATGAAAATGTACCCACGTCAGTTCGCCTGACACAAGCAGGGACAAATCGTCTGGTAAGCGTTTTTCCAAGTCTGTCAACAATTCTGATAATTTATATGGCGAGATAAGGGCAGCCGTAACATGGCCACGTGCTAGACTATCAATAGCCCCTTGAAGTTGAATCAATTCCGTAGTTAATGCCTGAGTCACGAACTCTACACTTCTTACAATCGAGAAAACCCCATTCTGCACCTTTAAGGCATTATAAATATTATTGATTTCGTGATTGGTGCGATTTTCGTATGTTGTAATTAACGTCATTTTCTCCCCAATAACTCTAGATAAGTAATACACATCGTGATTAGTAATTTTTAACCCATCCTGCAAATTACGGACAAATGATAATTGTTTCTGTTCAAAGTGCGTCAACTCATCTACCGTTTCCGCGACTTCATTTATTTTATTAATTATATCCTCGTAGTCCCCACTGTCTAACGTTCCAAATGCGTATTTTAATCCGACACCTACACTATCCAATATCGCTCTACGTTCACGGCCTCCTTCGGTTGCCGTCACGTTATCAGATAACAATAATTTTAATTGATCAACCATTGACTGAACTCCCATTATACTTTCTCGCATCCGTCGTAGTTCGTCATTTGGTACCTCGGCTACGCTATCTGTGACATTATTCACTACGTCATACGCGATTCCTTGTAACTGATCTATTATTTTATCGTAGCGCTCAATGTCCAACATAGAAACTACATTCCAAAAATCCCCACTCATCGTTAATTCCCTATCTTTCAGAAAAATTACCCCCGATGAGGGTAAGGGACATTGACGTCCTGAGCAGCTTGAGACGCCTACGACCTGAAGCCCTAACAGGCTTAGGATCCAACCTGAAACCAAATGACAGAAGTTACCCGCGTCCCAGGTTTCCGCCCTTTTTGCTACCACCAACCCCAAAGTGTTAGTACAATTTCCTGTATGCCTATCGTATTTGTTAATTTGCCAATTACATTATGCATTTAGATATTTTTCCTTTCTTTTTCGGATTAATTCAGCAATCCACACTTTCACTCTCCGATTCACTCCCATTCACTCCATCTCCCAACAACCCCCTTTTTATTTCAATTATTCCGATTACCTCAGTTAAAACTACCCAGTAATAATCCTAACTTTTAATTTAATATTCAGCCAATGTACATCGCAGTATGGCGCATTAATCTACATCCCGTCCGATAACGACTTCCCCATGTGGGCGTGTAGGATGCCTCGCTGATCAGCATAGAATTATGCATTTGCAGTAGGGTAGTGCCATCCGCAGCGTAATGTTTGAAGACTTGCTGAACTATTTAAAAGTTCTATTAGTAGCCTCCGTGGCTATATTTTGTGCCGGCGTCGCCTTTTATTTTTCAATTTACATGGCGAAAATAATTCGCCATGCTATGGACAATTAAGGTATGTATCGAAATTTTAATTACAAACTTAATTTTAGTACCTTGAATCGAATAGCGAGAATTACATTGATTACGATTTCTTTATTTTTGTAAACTCCATTTATTAAATTTAAAATAAATCACTAATGCTAACTTCAAGGCTCTTAGCCCGTTGTCGCATCTAATTAAAAGTGTTTGGCCTTATCCCTTCCCACTGATCTTGAGTTTTATAAACTTTCATTAAAACTTTAGAAAGCCAATAAATTTTAACGATAATTCTAAAACGTTTTTCCTCAGTTCTCAAAATCAAATTGAAATTACCTACATTCAAAATCAATTTGAAAGTTTCCTTGGTAGTTCGAATAATTCAGTTTATTGTACTGAGTTTTTCCCACAAAAATTAATTTTACTCCCTCTTTCTCCATGACCTACAATACCATATTTTATCACCCATTAAACTTACACTCAGACACTCTACACTATCATTCCACACTCATACTTTAAGCCTAAGATACCTGCGACCTAACAAGCCTCAATTTATTATTATTATTATTTTATTTTATTTTTTTATTTTGTACTTAATTATTTATTATTTTTTTTGTACTTATTTATTTATTTCCGTATATACAACAAAATGTTTTCAACTTTTTTTGGCTTTAATTGTCTATGATTATGTTATTGCAATTTCTACTAAGCTCCTAATCTGCTAATTACCAGTCACTCTCTCATTATCCATTACTAGCTCTGTCAAATAATTACACCTACCCTCCGAAACAAAACTCCTATAATTTTGGTGAATTATAATAATTACCGATTTAGATAACGCAATTAATTTTCTTATTTTTATTCTGGATTTTAATGCCTGATATACTATATTAAGATGCTGTAATATATTTTTTTTAACTTCCTAAACTGTCTTTACTATTAAAACTTGTAATACTACTTAATTAGATCGTCACGGGGTGGATTTATTTATTTATTTCCCCGTAACTTATTTCCCGGTTCTGTTTACGAATATCCGAAATTCTTCAGCACTATCGGTTGGTTTATCTCACTATCGGTTTTCCGTCCCTAATTGGCGGTCCGTCCCTCGCCCGGTCCTCGTCCTCGGCCACGGCGCTCGTCGTTAAGCCGCTCCGTCGGTGAGTTTAAGTGGTTCGACTTTTAGTCCCTTAGCCGGCCATAAATCAACGTTTCATCACTGATTGAGCGACTCCTTTGCACATCTTAGGAGATCGAGTGCCCAGTGTCAGGATCCGGTTCCTGGCGTCATTTAATGTCAGGCACCGGGTGGTTGACACTGACCACTCTACTCCCCTTGCTTCATGGACACGTCTTCAACCCAATAGTCAGCATACTGCGATACGATATGTTCTTCGAGTTACGAACAATATTGTTTTGTTACTCAGTATTTCAGTGTATTTAATAACATAATTATTTACTTCGTATTATATTACAGAATTTCACTTTATTGTTTTTACTTTTATACCATTTTTCTATTGTCATTATATAACTCATTAGATAACTTGTCAGATTACTGTAATAGAAACTAGGTGAATAATTTTACGTTGGTACTACTTACATTAATTCCTGTAATCTTCCTGCTATTGCCAATGCTACCACTCTACCTCCGAGTGTTTATGTCTCATTTATTTATATTCTGTTGCATATTATGCCTTAAATTGTTCGTATGACTCATGTTGTTATAGTTACTTTACGTTACTGTCATTATTCAATCCTTTTATTGTATTTATTGCTATCACAATTATTTATTTATTTATATTTTATTATTAGATCAACTATTATTATAATTTTATTTCTTATTTAATTTAATTTCTTATTTTTGTGAATATCTCCAATAGGCCATTACATAATATGATACTATAATGCATTCTCCGTGTCGAGCACGCCTACACAGTCGACTCTCTCCATGATTGGCTAATCTCACCTCTCTTATGTTTGATTAATAATAACAGGAGAGAGGCGAAGGTTACCCAACCTCTGGATCACAGCTACCCTTACGTCATCGCCACCTACTGCGCTGGATTTCAGTGTTCATCCTCCACACGCCTTCCGTGATCTGCATCATGCTATTACAATGATGAGATCATTGAAAGCAGTCAGGACGAACGTCAACTTCTCCAGATGCCAACAACGACTCACGTCACTCGCCTCGACCTACATTATCCCGGTTGTGTTTTCCGGTCCATTTATTTTACTACTCGCTCCGTTTATTACGACAGCATTTATTTCTCAAATCGTCTCAACCGGAAATCTAATCTTGTCACATACGATAGCGTAACCGGGTATTCCATCATGATGCTCAATTTTTACTTTTAAATTCTCCTATCACCTGTGAGTGTGTTTAATTAATTCTTATCTGGCATCGGTCGATATAGCCAAGACTCTACCGCGCCAGGCGGCCCTTCTACTTACGCGCCAATTATCCTTCGGATCTCTGCGCTCCCCACTACTAAAGGCCCAGCCTTCCGAATCACGCTACTTAACAGAGCGGTTCTCCGGGGCCGCTTCAAAGGTTGGGCCCATAAATTTTACTTGACTGCCCAACTTTATTACTCGCAACTCGCCACTGCTGCTACGGCATTCCCCTTATCTCTGCACCTGCCAGACGCTTTCCGATAATCAACTTAGTTTGCTATACCTCCTTATCTTGCTTCTTGATTCTTGTTTCACTACTATATTTAACCAATTCTCGCATAATTTCCTTACTAACTTGTCGAATGCTGATTTCATTAATCTCTCTTCCTACCCAAGACACTTTACACTTGATAATTATAAAATTTACTACTACTATTTACAAAAGTTATTATTTACACCTATCTTTTAAACATTGTTTACTCTCCGTCTGTACCCCGCCGCTTACTTCGCAAATTGTACGGGGGTTCGGGTTGTTCTGGGCTACCCACTACTTCCGGCGGTGACCAATCTTGGTCATTCGGGTCATCAATGTATGTTAAATTACCCTCTTCTCCTTCAAATATCGATACATCACTCTCACGTAATTCGCGTTGTGTTTTATTTAATTCCTCGTTTGGCCTATACCACGACTCTTCATCATCACTAATAGATTCACCATCGCTTGCGTCACTAGCCTCCTTACGAATAGGTGACGTATTGTGCCGCGAATGCCCTGCCACGCCCTGCGCGGATTCAGGCACACTAACATCGCCGTCCTTCGGAACTTCCGGCACAAGCCGCGGCTGAAACTCCGCCATTATTTCCGGCGTACTTTCCGCCTCTCGCCTATCATCGCCTTCGGTTTCCGGTTCTGGGTGTGGCTCTACTTTACAGAGTTGTGATTTTATTAAATCCACAACTTTGTCATATTCCAATATTATGTCGTCTCTTAAGTTTTCCCGCGATGCCTTGAGACGATTGACATTGAGGTTAACGCTTTTCCCATTCAAGTCTACCGTATATACCAAATCAGACAACTTGGCCACCACTCGGTGTGGCCCCGACCATGCCCTAGCAAATTTGCTACCCGGTAATTTCTTTATTTCCGGATGCAACACATAGACTAAATTACCTACTTCGAATTCTACCAATTTCTTTCCCTCGTCTTAATACGTCTTACTTTTGGCCCTGGCCTCATCGGAATATCGCCTAGCCAGCGCGTAAGCCTCCTCCATACGTGTTACTAATTTATCCCCTGTTGGTCCTAAATCTTGTAGACACTGGAAATGATCTTCTGTCGGCAGATTCATTTCCCTACCGTGAAACAGAAAATAAGGTGTTGCGTTTATAGCAGCACACTTACTATTCCTCATAGCCATAAGGCAAAACGGCAAGTATTTATGCCAGTCACTTGAATGCTCTTCCACAAAATGGGATAGCATATTAGCAAGCGTGGCATGCTGTCTCTCAAGTAATCCATTACACTTCGGGTTATACCCGGTCGTTTGGATTTTCTTAACCCCCAAAACACGACAAACCTCTTGGAAAAGTTTACTCATGAAATTAGTTCCACGGTCTGATAGTAACTTTCAAGGTATGCCATACCTAGCTACAAAACTTGTTACGAACGCATATGCTACTGTCTCCGCCCGTTGGTTTTCTATTGGAACCGCATCAACATACCTTGAATGGAAATCGATAAAAGTTAAGATATAACAGTAGTGTCCCGCCTTGGGCAACGGACCTACTATGTCCAAACTACAAACTTCCATTGGTCGTGTTACTGACTCAAAAACTCCTAACGGCGCTATTGCACGGTTTGAGTTCTTCCTAAGATTACACGACCTACATGACTTGACATAATTAGCCGTATCCGTATTTAATGACGGCCAAAAGTATCGTTTCTTTAACACGTCCTATGTTTTATTTATCCCTAGATGCCCTGAAAACACGGTATCATGGTGGTTCTCTAAGACGTAATAAACCATCCCTTTCGGTATTACTAGTTTATTACCGTCTTCTTCCCGTTTGTACAGCAACCCATCTTTGTCTAAGAAGAAAACAGAGGTTTTATTTTGTTCAACTTCCTGTATTTTACTCCTACAAAAATCGTCCAACTGCTGCGTCTGTCTTACAAGGTCCCGTGACCAAATAGGTCCCGTTATCGCGTTTATCCGCGAGAGTGCGTCGGCTTGCAAATTCTTTATTCCAGCCCGATGCTTAACTTCAAACTCGAATTCTGAGAGCAACAACCCCCATCGAATTAGTCGTGAGGAAGGGTCTCGCATCGAAAAGAGCCACTTTAAAGCTATGCAATCGGTTATCAGCGTAAACCGACGCCCATACAAATACGGTCGCCACGCCTTCACGAGGGTAACAACCGCTAGCAGCTCGCGCTCGGTCGCTGAATAGTTAGTTTGCGCTTTATTTAGCGTTTTGGAATAAATAGGAACTGGCGAGACTTACAGAAAGTAGCGAGGCGCATGGTGCGTCACGACGAACGTGCGTGCGGACTGATGGGTGCGCTGGTCTACAGACAGTGAATACTACGCCCAATTTTTCGGGGTATATATTGCAACCGCCAGTATCCTGCCCGGCCCACGGCGACCAATGAGAAAGCCGTATTCTGCACAAGACCAAATATGGACAAATCCGCAAGTTCCCGGTTGTCGCGGTCAGCCCAGCCCGCAGATCCCGTTACACGATTTTAGAAAGCGACTTGCGAATTTTTAAGCAAGCCCAGCCCAAAACTACCGTTTAGGGCCATATACAACAGCCCCTGGTATAAATTACATCTCAAAAGAAGTGGATTTATGGAACGAGGATATAAACAGATACGGTACCCAAAACACTCTGATTTTGAAACACCACTATAATTAACGGAAAGTAAAATGTGCTTTAAACACTATATTGAATGCAGAGATGTTAAAAAGAAATACCCCCGTTGCAGCAGACCTGCATACTCAGCGAATTTCAAGTGCAAAACAACATATTTCGATCCAACATAGCGAGATTTGACATGTTTTTGTAAGCTCCATAAGAATAACATGGGGAATGAGTATGGAGGTTTGCTGCTACAGGTATATTAAAACTGGGTGATTTTAATTCAATATTTAGTAGATCTGAACTAGAAGAAGCCATTTACCAAGTTTTATCAAGATATGTTGAGAAATAAGCGAGATATAGAATTTTACTTATTTCCCATAAGGTTAACATTGGGACAACGTACTGCGTTTACCACTTTCAATATCTCGGCAACCAATGGACATAGAGCCATGATTCAAAATACTAAATTGTTTGTTTTTTGGGCTGAATTCAATGGTGCAAACGAAAATTTGAAAAATTTTATTTTTCTATGTAAAAATCTCAAAAAACCCATTTTTGGGGGGTTTACCCCCCTTTACCCCCCCTTCCGGTGGTCCGATCGGGCTGGTTTACGAACTCGTCCGAATAATTACTACTTTACACGTCTATGCCAAATTTCATTCCGATATATATATATATTTATGAAAAAGAACGAATGGTGTTTTTGGCATCTGAGGACCTCAAAAAGAAAAGTTATGATGGTTTTAGGCTTAGGTCTTACCATGAGACCTACGGTAACAGCTTCTTCCCTATAGGGGAAATTCGCTAAAATGAAAACCCAGAGGTTCTTAAAAAAATGTTTTATTGGGACATAAACATAACATATAAAGACCACATGTCTGTTGTGGTTTATACACTCGGCTCAAAATCGTCTGAAGGTGTTGGCGCTACCTTCTTGATTCCGTCCTTAGACTTTGCTGAGAAATACAATATAAATAAAATGTTATGTAGCCTCTCAACAGCACTGATAGCTATAAACAAAGCCCTTCAATATATTACACAACTCGATGGAGATAATTTTGTTGTATGCACATACTCCCAATCATCTATCAGAGCCCTAGAGGGCGCACACAATGGAATATAGAAAAGCGGTTTAACTCTTAAAACTATTCGATTAGCATTTGACTCTAAGAAATGCTACCTACCTAGAACTGGGTACCTGGGCACTGCGGCATAAAGTACAATGAAACTGTCGATAAATTAGCAAAAGAAGCATTTGCAGAAGGAAGCAACATTCAAAATATGCAAATACCATTTGATGATTTCAAAAGCTCTAGACATAACCAACACATCAAAACATACACAACAATACAACAATACTTAGAAAATAACAAGGCAGATTGGTACAAAGCAATGAAAAAAAGTCCAAAAAATATTCCCTGGTTCAGAAACGTCAAAATTAGTAGATTTGAATTAGTTAATATTTTTAGAATTAGGCTTGGAAATGCAAATGTTAATACCAGTCTCCATAAAATTAAAAAATATTTTACACCACTTTGTATGAAATGCAAAGAAGGAAAAAGTGAAACAATAGCCAAAAATAGACCATGTATTATTAGTGTCCTAATATGGTAGTATAATTTTTTTAAATGAAAACCTAACCACCAATCCTTGAAACTCTAATGTTATTTTACGCATTGGTAGACTAATCACCTACTTTTAAAGCAATGGTAGACCAAGCGACAAATGTTACGCATTTAAAGACTATGTAACAGACACTTGGTCTATTAATGCAAAAAGGTTGCAACGTAGTCTATGATTGCACACAATAGAATGTCAATTTTCAGCTGGCCCTGATTACCTATTGGGGTTGTTCAGTTAGTTTGTTGTTTATCTACCACGAGACTAATTAGCTGTGTTGTGTTTAAAACATGAAAACGTAATGTATTTAGTATGTTAAAATAAACTAGTAGTGTTTAACACACTTTTGGAAACATGAATTACAGCAGAGGAAGAAAGCTCTGTGAGCTCGCTATTAAAAATCAGGTAAGATACATTTGTTTAACCTCCAAACAATTTTTAGGTTAGGCCTCGTCCTACTTGGTTAAGTTAAAAATCATTGGCAATTATTTGCAGTATATATCTGCAATAATACATATTATATCAAACAGTGAAAACATTACATGTATTAATATACATCGTTATTTCCACTATTTTAGGCTAGCGTATTTTAGGCTATGTTAGTATACATATTATGCTTGTACCAACTGTACTCTAATTCTTTTTGTTTTATTACAGGTGAATTCAATGGAAAACAACCACCAGACTGATCCGTACATTGACAGAACTGTAGGCCATGATACTAACCACGACCATCCTTATTCTGAAAAAGGTCCAAGCTGTGAAGACGGTATGTTAAAACATTCCCCTCTTACCATAAGCTCTTCAAAAGAAGATGGCCATGAGGTATAGGCCTAACTCATCCCCCAAACCATGTTCTTCCGGGGAATTTTTTAGTATTGAAGATTCTGCTGAAGCCAACTTCAATAGGCCTAACCTATCAAATAAACCCGGGCCTAGTGGTGATTTTTTTAGTTCGCTTATAAATTATCATGAAACTAAGCTTAATATTAATGCGCCTAGCCCATTAACAGTACCTGAGCCTTCAGATAATGTTGATATTAGTTTTAACTTTGAAGATCCATCTTTATTAGTCATTGAGATTGATGATCCCGAATTGAAAGCAATGCTTGAAGCAGAAAATAATGTAAATTTTATTGAAGTTTTAGATGATATATCAACACAACAGCAAGAAAATGGGCCTAATGAAGTTCTTGAAAATAGGCTTGATGCAGAAAGTGATGTAAATTCTAATGAAGTTTTAGATGACATGACAACACAACAGCAAGAAAATAGGCCCAATGAAGTTATTAAAAATAGGCTTGATGCAGAAAATGCTGTAAATTTGATTGAAGCATTAGATTACATATCAGCACAACAGGAAGAAAATAGGCCTAATGAAGTTCTTGAAAAAAGGCTTGATGCAGAAAATTCTGTAAATTTGATTGAAGTTTTAGATGACATATCGACACAACAGCAAAAAAATTGGCGTAATGAAGTTCTTGAAAATAGGCTTGATAAAGATATTGTAAATGGTTGTATGCCTAATATAATTGAAGACCAAGCACATAGTTCTTCTTATACCCATCAAACTTTAGATTTTTTTATGAGAATGACAGCGTTGATGAAGATATTTCTGAAAATATTGAAAATACTCAATTAGAACAAGTTGTGAGCGCAGAAGAAGAAGAACCAATTATCGAAGTTGGCAGACCTAAAAGAGGCAGGAAGAGAAAGTTCCCTGATCAGACTAGAGAATCTAAAAAGAAGAAAGTCAACACCAATCAAGATTACATCTCAGTAACAGGAGAAGTAAAATATGAAAAAGAATTCCGAGACTATCAATGCAATTGCAAATTAAAATGCAATGATACTATTTCTGTGGAACAAAGAAAAGGGGTTTTTAATAACTTCCATAAAGCTGGGTCTTATGAAGCCAGATGTTTTATCCTTCAAGGGTTGGTCAAAGAGGTTCCCATAAAGCGAAAAAGAGTTCAAAACTCTAATTTAAAAAAAACTACTCGAGAATACTACATCTGCGATAGTAAGGTTTGCAAACCTTTTTTTTGTCAAACTTTGAGAGTGTCCAGCTGTGTAGTAGACAAGGCTTTGAAAAAAAGAGAATAAACAACGGCATCATCATGGATGGACGGGGGAAAGCTGGTGGCCATAATAGGATACCTGAAGCTAAAATCAAAGAAGTGATCGATCATATTTCAAAATTTCCTAAATACAATTCACATTATTGTCGCTCTAACAGTCAGTCTAAATACTTAGCTCCACATGTAACGCTTCGGCTTATGTATAGCCTGTACAAACAAGAGTATGACAGTCCTGTTTCTATGGCAATGTACAAAAAGTTTTTTTAACTAAATTTAACCTTCGACGAAAGCCTTTAAAAAAGGACACATGCAATTTGTGCGATATGCTTGCTGTTAAAAAACAAAGTTTATCAGGTGAAAAGTTAGAAGCTGCTAAGGTTGAGCATGATAAGCTTTTGGCGGCAGCTGAAAATGCTAGAGATATGATGAACAAACAATTTCAAGAGGCAAAAAAAGACGAGGCAAGAATTCAAGAATGTATCTCGTTTGACTTGGAGAAAACCCTTCCCTTGCCCCGTATTCCTACTAACATTGTTTATTACAAGAGGCAGCTGTGTTTTTATAATCTTGGGATACATAATTCACAAGATAAAGGATTCTGTTATACTTGGGTTGAGGGGACAGCTGGATGGGGTGCGCAGGAGGTAGGTTCTGCCTTAAGAAAATTTATTTTAGAAGAAGTATCACCAAGTACTGAACATCTGAACTTATGGTCGGACTCGTGTGGAGGGCAGAACAGAAATATTAAAATCGTTTTGCTTTTGAAGTCTGTTCTTGAGGAACATCCTGCCCTCCACACAATAACACAACACTTCCTTGTTCCGGGTCATACATTTCTTCGAAATGACTCTGATTTTTCTGATATTGAATCCGCATTGAAGCTGCAACAAAGGTTGTACACACCTGATGATTACAGGTCAGTAATAACCAAATGCAGAGTTAAGAATCCCCTTATCGTCAAAGAAATGGAAACAAATGACTTTTTTAGTACTAAGGATTTAGAACAATCTATAACCAACCGAAAGAAGAGTACCGAAGGAGGTAAAATAAATTGGTTTACGTTTAGGGTTATTGAAGTTCGAAAGTCAGAGCCTATGACTGTGTTTGTAAAAACAGATTTGGAAGATAAGAACTTCACCAAAATAGACATACTGAAGAAGAAAGGCAGGAAAAGTGACGGAAATGATTCTTTTTTCTCAAGAAAGTTGAAAATATTGTGGCCAAATGGAAAAGCAATTGCAAAGAAAAAGCTTGAAGACCTGAAATCGATGTTCCCACTTATACCAAAAGACTGTTTGGGCCTCTACAAAACTCTTCTGGGTCAGAGGAAATAGAAGATGACATTGAAGGCTTCGGAGGTGACTTAGATTTTGAGTTAGAACCAGTCTAAAAGAGACATTTTCAGTAGGCCTGAGCTATGTAATTTAAAGACTGATGGTTGCATTTTCTAATTTTATAAAATGACCTTACTGTACCTTTGAGTGTAAGACTGTGTTTAAGACAAAAATATACTTTTTTTTTAATGTTTACTTGATAATTTAATTTATTTTGATACCCAATAATCCAGTATTTGATTTCTGCAATAAAAGAACAAGCGCCATTTTGACTCATAGTCTATTATTGCAATTTTTGTTTGAATAAAAATTGTAAAAAATCAATTATAGACCAAGAGCCATTTTTACGATTTATTAAATAATTGTCAAGACATTTAAACATTAAACTACATAGAGAACAAATTTCAAGTATTCTTTACAAGAAAAACCTATTACCTTATCTATTAAAACCTCATATTGATTTTTTAAATATACATTTGCAAAAGTGCATGTTTCTCAAAACAACATTTTTGTCGCTTGGTCTACTATTGCATAATATGGTCCGTATGGTATTGGAATGAAGGTTTTTTTTCACGTAAAGTTTAAATATTCAGCTACCAGATAGCAGCACCAACTCAATTTCCCAAATTTTGTCGCTTGGTCTACCATTGCATAACATGGTCCAAATATAATTATGCCAGAGAAGTCATTTTTGGAAAAGTAGGAAGAATTATAAGAGATAGTGTCAACGGAAGTAACCTTACCCTAATAGAATTGATGAGAAGTGAGAACCTTGACATCTACAAAGAATTAAATAGTTACCTTCATATGATAGAGCTGTAAATATTCCATGACATATCACACAAAATTGTACATAAATGTGTTCCTAAATTTATGTATTCCTGGATGGTGGGTTCTTCAATCCGTGGTCTTATTCTCTTTCGGGTTAGGAGAGTCTGACTGAAAGACCCCTTCGAGAAATATTGCAATTCTGTGGTTGTGCCTTTCTTCCTACTAGCAATTTCCCGATACTACTTCAACACGGTCTTGGGTAAATTAACTATATAAATACTTTTACTACTGTCCTTTTCTATCAAGTAGTACACCTTGTTATTTTTATCTTCCTTCCATTAACATACTTAAATCACACTTCTGGCCCATTTATCCTTACAAGTCACGGCTGGTCCTGACATGTCGTCAGGTCTAGCCGACCACACGGATAACCTACAAATAGAAACCGAAATAGCAGTAAATTCAATTTTGTCTACAAATAATGAATCAAACCATTCTGACAATGAAAAGAGTATTAAGCGTAAACATGATGATCAACTAAATGATGGAAATAAAAGTAATGAAAACCGAAATCCACCAAAACCCAAAAAATCAAACCAGATAAGATTATATAAAAAAGATAATAAAGGTCCATTTGAAATAATAATCCAAGACAAGAATAAAGCAAAAATCAATCATTTACAGATAGGAAAAATTATTAAAAAACATCACACTGACATTGATTACATCCAAAGATCTGGCCGCAACGTGTCTGTGTTCTGCAATTCCTATCAATCTGCAAATGACCTAATCTGATCACAAAATCTTATTCACTACAATGTTTTCATTCCATCTATTAGGGTGTACACATATGGTATCGCAAATATTGATCCTTCAATCTCTGAATCTGAGATACTTACTGATTTTGTTTGCAACAGTCCCATTCTTGAAGATAGCCGTATTAAGTGGAGAGTCAACCAACAATTACAGGACACCCATTTTGTAAAAATTACCTTTGATTCTGACACCTTGCCTGAATACAACTCCTTAAACTATGTTCGTGTCCAAATTGAGCCCTACATGATTCCTGTCAAACAATGTTTCCGTTGATTTGCCTATGGGCATGTAGCCAATTCCCCTTGCCGAAACACCAGAATCTGTAGAAACTGCGGAGACATTTTTCATTCTACACCGTGCGAACTTCCACGTAAGTGTGTTCATTGTCTAGGTCCCCATAGCATTCTAAGTTCTGTCCTGAATACATCAGGCAAAAGAAAATAAAAGAAAGTGTGAGCCTAATGGGGGAAGATTACGTTAAAGCCAGTAAATTCTTCCCTATCACGTATAAGATTGTCAAAGGTGTCTCAAAAAGACCACAATCTTTTGCAGAAGCAACCAGATCTTTGGAACTAACAAATCTTATTAAATATCCAGCCCTACCAGAAACTTCATTAAATACTAGTCAAACTCCTCTTTCAAACAGGTATTTACCACTAGATACTGTACCTGAAACTCCCTCGGCTAATGTTGATCCACAAATGCCACTCCAATTCCGAAAGCCATTATCTAATACAGCTAATAGATCAAAAAATACAACTCCTAGATCTAGCCCCATGAGTTCACGACAAAACTTAAGTAACATCACTAAACCCAATGTAAAACTAAACCTAATCCCCCAGAAATTACTCAAGAGAAAAGGGAGTACCTAAAATCGCTTCTTAACGCTCGAGTCGCTGAAATTAGAAACAAATTTAAAAACACTAATATCACAACAACAAAAAACAAATGGATGATTTTCTTGCTACTTTTATTAATAGCCATTTTCCTGACACTAAAACTAACATTTTACCTAATAAAAGCAACACGACAAACAACTTAACACTAAAAAAAAAAACACCAGTGCTGCTGTCCCACCAGATAAAAAAACAACACGGCACTTCATAAACTAAATATATTACAGTGGAATTGCAGATCTCTGAAACCAAATGGCCAGAGATTTGTCAATATTTCAATAAAAATCAGATTCATATTGGATTAATTCAAGAAAACTGGCTTTATGACAACTTTAATTTATCAGATTGCACTACTTTGTGCACCACACCAGTAGACCTTTAGGCATATATGTCTTCTCAATCCAAGGGCGCTTCATCCTGGTCATCCTTTTTTCGGGATAGGTAATGCTTGAGCGGCCCAAGCGAAGAAGACATCCTAAACCCTCCCTATCATAAAAATCCATCATTTCATTAGATTCCTTTTTTCCCGCTATTACTAACAATAAATTACACAAAATACACTACTTCATTGTTTATACATGACTAACTCCAGAAAATATGAATGTAATCCACCAAATTATTGCAACACTAACCAAATTATGTCAATAATAAGTTTATATTTTTACTAGAGAGAATTACCAAAGGGAAGGACAACCACAAGAATAGTGAACTTCGGGGCCTCATGGGCTAGGAACCCAGGCCGCCCAATTTGGCAACTAGAAAAAAAAGACCCCTTGCAGTGAAATGACCAAAACCTGACCTTTCTTGAATATCCTCTCAAACCTTTAGAATTTATCCCAATCTTAACAAAAAAAAAACCATTGTACATAAAACAAATATATGTAAATAATCCAATATATATGTTACAGTACCATGTAACTAACAAACATGTATCTTTTTAGATGTCAAAAGGAAGAAAGGAGGCAACCAAGAATAAAAACAGAATGTATTGAACCTCGCGGCTGCTGGTCTTTAGCCGGCCAATTTTGGCAAACAAGAAAAAAATACCTCCCCTAGTGAAAAAAACAATAGAAAATCACTAAAGATTTAAGTGACACCACTACATTTTGTATTGAAATCATTAGACATGTGCTGATATCATTAGGTGTCCAATGATATAAATACAATATATAGTGATATCATTAGACTATGTAGTGACACAATCACTAGACATCATTAAACCAAATTGAATATCACTACACGATATATTTATATCACTAGACTTGTATTGATATCATTAGATGTCTAGTGACATTAAGTGATATCATTAGTCTGTGTAGTGACTCAAGTCACTAGATATCATTAGGCTAATTGAATATCCCTACACGATGTATTGATGTCCATAAGAAATGTGATGAACACAGTTCATATCTATTGACGTTTAGTGATATTCAAAGTCAGTACATGTCAGTGGTATATAAGTCAACGCTTTATATTAATTCAGATTAGATGTACATTGTTCCTTGTAGATATTTTAGTGACATCAGTTGCATAGATATAATTTATTTTAATGGGAATCTTTGACTAAACTCATTATGTTAAACTCAAGGAACATGAAAAATTAAAAATAATTTTAATTATTTTTTTAATTAGTGATAGTTAATTATTATTAATAAAAAATAAAAACAACGTAAGGGCATTTTTTGTAGGCTATCATTATTTTGTTTTGATACCATAATGTGCCTTAGTCATTTTGACGGTACAGTATTTTCAATCTAAATTTTGACAATAACAAATTTTATACTTCTAATTTAAATTATTTTTAAACTTATAGGCCGAATTATTTGTTTTAGTTTGTGTTTTAGACAAATGTGTTTTCAAACGAGAGAAGTTAAAATAATTTTTTATATTGATAAGTATTCTTAAGTTTTAAATACTGAAAATTTTAAAACTATTTTACAGTGAGTTACATGTGTACAACTAATGTCACATAAACACTTAAATTACAATAAACATTTTTTAAATTATACGCTAAAAATTAGAAATTACACCTAAAGATAAGCAATTGATAATCAAAAAACGATTTGTTATAGCTCAATGCAAAGAAAATAAAAATATTATATTATTTTATACAATTAATTGCGATACCCGTCTTGAAATTGGGTCCAGCAGACGCAGTTGAAACAACTGTTACTGTTACGAGCGTCTGGCCACAGGACGAGTCCCACTACGAATGTCACTGGCATAAACAGAGCAGCGGAGCCGTCATGACGTCATGGACGAGGTCGTATTGAACTAATCCGATCCAATACTCACCAGCATAAATAGAACAAAGTTTGTAAAGTCATGACGTCATAATTCGTAACAACCTAACCTATAACCAGTTATCTGTCAATAAAGGAGGTCTCTGTTATTTATGCCTTATCTTCCTTTACCTTCTTTGTTATAATTTATTTTTCATTGTTTCCTAAATAAATTGCATATAGCTTAGACAGTGATTAAAAAATGTGATTTATTATAATCCAGAGTTTTTTGTTTGAATGTAGAAAGGTAGGCCTTTTCCAAATTTAAAATAAATTGTGAAACTGCAGCCTTTTTCATTTGTTATTTAAATGTTATTTAATTTAAAACTTATTACTTTGTAATAAGTTTTAAGGAAAATCAACGTTCTCATCCTCTCAAAGGAAAATACATTCTCATTACCTCATTCTTACTCAATAGCCAATATCCTATTTGCAAGAATTCGGTTTACTGGGTTTGTGTCATTATAACTTAGAAAAAAACTTGCTAAATTCTAATGATTTATCTTCTCAGAGTTCATTTTTCACATTGTCATGTTCGGAAAACATTGTACAGTCGACAATAAGTTAACCTATATGCCCTAAAGTGATGACCAATCAATCAAACAATCTTTATTGGTCATTTAGCATTCACATGCATTGACAGGTCAAAAATTCCATGCACATACAATTGATCATAATACAATAGGCTATCACAGACTTATAATTACAATGTCAAATAAAAAATTAAATTAAAAAACATTGACGGAGGCAAGAGTAAGAATTACATAAGATACTTAATTGAACATGCAATAGTTAACATAAATAATGTAATGCAAATTGACTAGCGATAAATGATAAGCAGACAGAGACAAGAGTAAAAATTACATAAAAAACTTAATTGAACATGCTATAGGTGACCTAGATAATTTAATGCAAATTGACTAGCGATGAAAAATAAATTAAGCAGACGGATGCAAGAGTAAAAATTACATAAAATAGTTGAACATGCAACAGGTGACCTACATAATTTAATGCAAATTGACTAGCGATGAATACTAAATTAAGCACAGAACACAATAGACAAAAAATAAATAATTTACTAACTAGCCTACTTAAAACTATCAAGTAACACAGACTCGGGCAAATTAAAAAATTCATCAATATGGTAAAAAGGGTTGCAGCGTTATTAAATTCTAAAAAAATAACCAATTGTTATTAAATTCTTGATCCATAATAGGGGTCCACAGAAGTGTTCAAGCAGCCCATTTAATTTAGGCCTAGGGCCTTTCTTAAATTTATGATTGGCCTTTTGACTTTTTTTACCCAGTCTTATTGACTAAATTAATTTATCTTAGCCACAAAAACCAACTGGTCTAACTTAGTCGTTAAATGTAGTTGAATTTGGTAGTGCATCAAGCATATAGGGGGGGCACAATAAGCTTCGGTTGACGTGCCGAGACCTTTTCAGCCTATTCCCCACACTCCAATCAATCAATCAACATCTATTAGGTGCAACAGGTTTTTCTTAATTTCCTTAGTTCTGTTTGAGTTTGATAAGATTTTAAAAAGCATTAGATAAAATCTTTTTTTGTAGATTTCAATTTGTTTCTGGTGGAGGGAGAAAATCTAAGTAGAGGAAGGTAGTTGCAGGAGTTCCGCATGGCTCAGTCCTGGGACAGTACTTTTTACTTATATCTCTTAATGACTTGCCAATAAATGTTGGTGTTGATAAGGTAATTTATACAGATGATACCACCCTACTTTCAGCTTCCATAGATATTTAAACATTGAGCTCTTGTCACCAGAAAATCCATAACCTCAGCATCAGTCTTTTTTTCAGCCAATAAGTTTAAATGTAACCAGGGTAAAACTCAAAACATTTTAATTGGCCTTACAAATTACATTGAAAAGTCGTTATAATTCCTTGTTTTTATATATTTCAAATTCAATTGGCAGAATCTAATAGAACACTTTTAACCGAATGCACTTGTTCAAATAACTTTGAAGGCCACTGGGGCAGAGCTGAGGTTGGATTAAAATTACACTTTTTTACCAAACTTTAAAATGATAACAGATGGCAATATCAGTAGTGGATTGTGAATAAAAAGACAGGTGGATAGACAAGTAGATAAGATTTTTATTCAGCTAATTTACATTGGCTGTGATACAATGTATGGTGAACAATGTATAGTGATTAGATATACACGGTGTGTCCACTTCCCGTTCAATAGAGTAGTTAGTTCATTTTTCTTCGTTGCTTTCATCACGTTTTCTGTAACAAAAACACCTTTATGCTGTAAACTTAGGTCTTGCAATTTTAAAGTTGGTTTGTGAAAATTACGAGTGCCGTCCAGAAAGAAAATTACGTTTTGTCTCCACATCACGTAGTGGTCTCATCTACGTGACTGATAGTGTGGCCTAATCTCCACTCCTGGTCCAAATCTGAGCCAAGTCTCGTTGCCGACAGCCCACAAATTTTATTCTTAGCCTACAGCGTTTCAAAATGGCAGTGTGTTTTGAAAATCACGCAAAATTTCTTTAACCTAACAGTATTGCTTCTTTCTTGCCTACAAATACCCGCCCCACGCAGCATCAGCAACTTCACAGAACTTTGCCACCTAAAATGACACATTTTCGGATAAACCTGTATAGCCCAAGCCTGGTCTTAAGAGATTAAATTTTTTCAAGGTTAAGGGAATTTCTAGACGGGAAATTTATTGCAAATGGTAAGGAACTAAAAGAAGCAACATTATTAGGATAGATCAATAAAGCGGAATTTTCAAAGGACACTGCCATTTCGAAACGCTGTAAGAATGAAATGCATGTCGGTCGGCAACGAGACTTGGCTCATATTTGGACCAGGAGTGGAGGTTTAGGCCACACTATCAAAAGTCAAAAAGTCAAAAGTGAAAATCAGTTTTCCACAAAATAATAATACACAAATTGACAATGTAACTTATAAATATCTTGTTAAAATAAATGAAACATAAAAAGAAATGGTAACTAAAATATTAAAATATAAAAAAGAAAACACTACATGATAATGAAAAATGTTTAAAATTAATTTAAGCTTCATAAAAAGAAAATAAAAATTTACGGAAATGAGCCTACATGGACCTTAGTGGTCTGTGCGTAGACTCGAGTTGAAAATAATTTGTAGTTATTACGTAAAGGAGCAAGATCAGTCATGGATATGAGACCACTGGGCTACATGTAGAGAAAAAACGTAATTTACTTTCTGGACGGCCCTCGTATATTACAGTAAACCACTGCACATTCATAATGGGAGTAATTTTGATTTGAAAGACGATCGTGCATGTTTAGCGACCGCGAGCGAGTAGACGAAACATACCAATCGCAGGAGTAACTTTGCAAAAGAAGTAGATGACCATGAAATTCACCGAAGCTTACTGACTGATCACAGGAACAACTTTGTAAAATACGCAAAGGGATGTTTAAATTTATAGTATGTATTTACCATTCACATGTGATTGGCGCAGGAACGGGGAAGTAGCTTTGCAAGACGACCACACATCTTTTTACCGGCCTCAATGCGACCAAGAGATTTACTAGCCGCAGAAAGACCGAGCAATTTTCCGGCCGCAGTATGACAGAGATTTGCCGACCGTGGTATAAACTAAAGACTTTGTGGCCACGATGTGTTCAGAAGATATGGTGTCCGCAAAAAAAGCGAGACTTGTTTGCCACAAAACGACCGGTAAATATGCGAGCCGCTGTGTAAACGACAGATTTTCTGGCCATTATTTGGCCATTAAACGTTATGGCCACAAAAAGAGCGAGAGACTTGTCGCCAAAATGCCACCAAGAGATCTACTGGCCGCAAAACAAGAAAGCTATTTTCCAGCCGTGAAAAAGAGGTGGTTTACCAGCTACATAATGAGTGAGTGATTCTGGCTATAAAATGACCAAGAGATGTCACGGCCACAAAAGAGAGACTGGCTTGATGGCCACAATGCGACAGATTTCCTGGTAGCGATGCTACTGAGAGATCTGAAGGTCATGAAACTAGCGGTTTTCTGGCCGAAATACAATCAAGGGATGTGCCGGCCATGGACTGATTATCTGGCCGCGATGTTACCGAAATATATGTCGCAATTCGATTGTAGGATTTGCCAGCCGCAACTACAAAAAACATCGAAAACTGCTATTTCTCAACCAAAGGTTTAAATTCATGAATTTTTAATGACTATTCCTGACCTTACAAAATCCCCATCATTTTCCCGAATTAACGACTGGTAGATACCCTGTTAAATATCTATGTCAATTAAATTAAACATAATGTAATTTTGGTTGCATGGAAGTTAAGAGGAAATACCAAAATTACCTTTTTCCTTCCAATTTTTCTTTTGCTTTAGACATCCACTTTTTAATAGGCTGTTCTTAATCTCGTAGTTTGCAGCTTGTAAAATTCGGCATCGAACAACTTCTGAAAAAAAGTTCAGGTGTTAATTTAGTCTATTTTTTTAAATAGGGTGAAGTGGGGTAGGTGCAACCAGGTATGTTTTTTTCACTCTTGAACAGTTATTTTAAACTAACTGTAAAGGGTACATATATAAAACTTAGCACACAGTATTTAGGGTTATCTAGCAGCTACAATATCCTGATATAGAGAATATTTTTGCAGGACGCAGCTTCAACTGCAGATACAAAGAACACATACAAGCAATAAAATCATGTAATTTAACCACACAAAAATCATCTTTTGCAGAACACATCCTCAATGTATTTGAAATTGAGCATTTAAATACAAATCCAGGCCTAGGCCTTGATAAACATTCCAATAAAATTGTAGGGCCTACACCAAATAGGCCATTATGAGCTTGTAAATAAAACGTGGTTAGCCTTTTAGGTTCAATCATGTTGACTGAAGAGCCCTGAAGTCAACATTTATCTTATTCATTTTTAGACGTAACTTGGCTGTTCTTAATATATCATGAATAAGATAATCTTAAATGGGCTTAAGACAACATTTATCTCACAGAATAAACTAGTATAGTAAAATTAGCCTTTACCTAGGTACTGGAATTTGGGAAAAAATATATAAAAGTTTTTAGTTTAGGCTATTTAGTGTAACTAACAATGGCCATGGGTCATACCTAAGCTCATCAGCAGGGGGAATCGGGGGAAACCGTGGTTGTCAGGAGAGGGAGGACTTTCAATTTGACAATCATCATATACAATTGAGATATCAATTAATTTAATCCAGTCAATCAAAAAGCTGAAATATAGCTCCTCTAGTGAAGTAATAAAAGTGAATATCTCAGTTTTGATTGGTTACTGAATCATTTGTACCGTTATTGGCCCGATGCGGAAGGCATTTACAGAGTACAGTCTTCTAGTTACCGTGTTCTAAATTAACTGATATACACTATCAGTTAATTTAGAACCGTGTTTTTTTTACCGTGTTCTAAATTAACTGATATACACTATCAGTTAATTTAGAACCGTGTTTTTTTTACCGTGTTCTAAATTAACTGATATACACTATCAGTTAATTTAGAACACGGTAAAATAATTACTAGGCTATTAGGCCGTACAATAACATATAATCAACAGGTATCAGGCAGATTAATGATATTGTGGAATTCTGTTTTAAATCAAGTGATTATTTGTGCAACCAGTAAAAATATTAACTGGGCCTCAGTCCTAACTTAAGTTAGGCTAATAAAAGATCTACAATTAAACTAACGGCCACACCATAATATTACTGAGCATATATAGTAACCATGAAATCATAAATTTTTGGCCAAGGTAACATTTTTGTACTGTATAGATAAGCTTGGTCTGCACCAAAGGCAAATATATTACCTAAGTATCTGACTAGGCTATAAATTGATATATTGATAGTACAATTGAGTAATTACAGGTAACTGATACAACGAATGGATAGTAATAGACATCCCCCAAAGTGGTGTATGAACCTTGAAATAAATTTGTTGATTGAAATCGGTTGAGACACACTCTCTTCATGTAAGATAGCCAAATCACAAACACATTGTAGGGAAAACGTCCAAATGCCTCAAATTCATCTGAATCAAATTCCAAATTAAGCAACACAATTGGAATCACAGGTAAAACTTACTTCTACCAACACCATTGACAATGAAAACCTGTGTATAGGCCTAGCCAATGTACAAGTCAACTTATGCGCAAACTATTAGGCCAATAAGTTATCAGTTGATAGTCTAGTAAGTTACAATTTTAACTTTTCTCATACCATACTATTTATCGAATAGACTTATGCAGAGTGCCTAAAAGGCCTATTATTACATGAAAATGAGCTACACTCCCATTACATTACTTAAATCCTCTACCAATTTTGAGGAGACAATATGTCAATCATAATTGACTAGTTTTTTCTTTCCTTTTCAAAAATGAACATTGTGAAAATTAGACATTATGTGTTTAAGTAGGCATAGTACTTCAAAACCTGTGACACTGGTTTACTGGGTTTATCGCTCAAAACTGAGAGGGTTAATACGAAAGAAGAAACACCCTTAGACACATCCTTTAATGGTTTGAGAGTAATTAAATTTTTAAGTGGTAGCTAAAAACTACAGCTAAGGCATTATTTCATAAAATAACAAAACTTACCGCAACGTTTGCAAAATGACCGGAGCTTGCCATCAATCAGTAGTCGGCTCCAATACTTGAATTTTTACAATTAATTGATTCTAAAATAATGACGTCAACCTAGTGACGTCATAACCTCAAGAATTTCGCTCCGTTTATGCCAGAGACTTTAGGACTATATTCGTTCGATTCGTACTGGGACCCGTCCTGTGGCCAGACGCTCGTGTTTGACTAGGGTCTGGGGTCTGGGCATCAGGGCTCTTGGAGGTTATGTGTACTGTCTACCGGTAATGAATTATTTTAGTGATACTGGTATGTTGTGTTAGTTGTAAGAATGGTGCTTTATTTTCACAACGTTAATTTTGTTCTGGATTCTAAATAAATAAATGTATCACCCAGAACCAATTTGAGGATAACAAAGTGATGGAATGTCATAATTTCCAGTGAGTAACCTTTTGTCTAATACCACAATGTTAAATGAGTAATTACTTTAAGTTATCTCTAGTCGTTGGTACAACTTAACTTGTTTGTTTAGTCCATTTCAAATTTAAAAGTGAAGTGTGAACTAGGCTTTATTTTTGCTACACCTAGAGAATAACTTTATAGTTCGGAAATATCACAGGCAAAATGAGCAGCAACTACAATATTTGACTCAAAACAGTTAGGTTTGGATTTAAGGGGTTTGGAAAAGTAGTGTGATCTAGGTACGTTAATGTGTGGCTTTTAATAGTATTTTCTACTCTAGGTAACCATGCATTATCCGGTAGGCCTAGGCCTAAGTACTCCTACCAAAATAGAATATTTTTTTTTCCAAAATATAGAAAATAATGCCCCTAAACCTAGGCTACATATCCATTCTTCATCCATCCTATTCTGCTCAAATTCATACGAATTAACAGAAATTATAATCCAACCAAACATTTGTTCCAAGTTTTCCATTTTTTTTTGTTTTAAGTCCATTACTGTTTGTTAGATCATAAACATTCTTACATAAGTTATGCTATTCTTGTTCAGCTTGCAATTTCTTTTAGTCTGAGTAGGCTACCCACACGAAATGTTCTGGACAAAGTTTTTCTTTGACTTTTCCTGTCGTAACTACGGTACAACGCTTTTCCGGCCGCTACCGTGGTTATGCTTTTCCATCTACAACTACGGTATTATCCAGACTCTTGAAATTTGTGCAAACAGTGTTCTTATTCAGTTCACTCTTCCAGTTAATTTGACTACCCACATGACCCGTTAGCCTATAGAAAAAATCCCGACTTCGGAAATCCCGACTTCGCTGTGTCTACTATCGGATGTACAGAATAATTTTCCGTAGCTGACTTATCTCTATAGTTAATTTTTTTACACGTTTTCAATTTATCTTTCAAATTCGACAAATAAATTGTGAAATTAAATTTTTTTAACTAATACAGAAGATATTTAGCTAAGGATACAATAGGCAGCAGTTCTGCGTTTTAATTAACAACATATTTTTTCTGTCTCGGTGCTTGGATCTATTAAAAATTTGTGTCGGTAATAGTTCTATAGTATATGTATAACAATTACCAACACAAATTGCAATAGTTCACAAATATTTACTTTGAAATTGTAAATAAACATTAATCAACATTAAACAATTGTGTATAAACATTAAATAAATTGTATTATTTATTTATAATGTATGTAAACAGATGCTAGTTAATGACAAATATTTATTAATTATTATTTTACCCTATAAATAAAATCAGA
The DNA here is from genome assembly GCA_035578135.1 of Flexamia atlantica. Lineage (NCBI taxonomy): Eukaryota > Metazoa > Arthropoda > Insecta > Hemiptera > Cicadellidae > Flexamia > Flexamia atlantica. The sequence goes on from JAQJVK010000033.1 coordinate 4,233,900, forward strand.
AGGAAATTTATTGCTTAGTTAATTTAAATCACTTGAGAAATTTAATTGTATAATGTAATACCTTTGACCATAGTTAATTTTAATGTAAGTTATTTATTAAGTAGGAATAAAGCTATCTCAAATAATTATTTCATATAATACTCAAATTTTCAAAAATGATCTCTTTTTAAATGTTTACCAAAAGTGGAAATCATACTTCAATGATTTGTGAACCCCAGTGCAGTGAAAACATGTGCTACATTGTTACAACAAAGGAGATGGGGGGAGTTCAATTGAGAATGGCCTAGTGTTAACATCTTTCTGTGAGGACCTCTGTCCAAGTGTTAATTTATTTCCCATAAAAAAAGTATTAGGCCTTAATAAGCCTATATTTTTGGTAGCCGGCGGTATACCAAGTCACAGTTGTCCCTTTTTAATGGCCTAGAAGAAATATAGTGACCTGGGTGAAGAGTTGATACTTTGGTAAGATCTGCCCTTATTCATCTTTACCTCCATTGGACTAGCCTACCAGTGATTTTAAATTGATATTAAAATTAAATAAAGACTAAAGAAAGTATATAGCCTACATACATCAAGAATAATTTTTGACATCAAGAAATGTATTAATAAACTTTGATTGGAGAGACTTTATACATTTGACTCATAATAACATTTTCCCATCAAGACTATTGTTGAGGAAGACATATTGGTTTATAAACAAACTCCTTATTAGTGACTATTTTATAGAGATCATAATTATCCTTCCATAGACTTTCAAGCTATAATTACATTTGATAATTAACCATTTTCAAAATTTAAAGTATCAAAATATATTATCAAGTTAGATATTCAATGTTTCGGCCAGCACTTACCTTAGACCCGAACCAAGAGACTCTTGCTATCCTTGATAACTAGCCTGAGCATGATTCAAATATATTTTGTATAATTAGCCTTCAACTATAAGACCCCTAAATTGTGAAGTTTTGTAAATCCCCTGTTTAGTTAAAAAGAGAGAAAACTTGTGATTTAATTGTCAATAAACCTATATTTCTGTTGTATCTCAGCCTAATTATTTTAGAATAGCCTAGATTTAAGTATAAATAGGTTAAGAAGTAAGAGATATTATCCACTTACCTTAATTCAATCCTACTAATAATAACAAAAGAATCATACTCAATAAATAGGAGAAGAAATATCGTTTATTTATTTATTTAATAAAATATCAAAGGTAAACAAAAAGAGAAGTAACAAAATTGTAACCCTCAATGGTTTAAGTAATTATGTGCGATACTTACATAGGCAATTCTTGTTCTTGATCGCTGTCCGAACGTCACTATTCTGGATGAGGATCTCCAACATGGATGTTAAGGGCAATGAGTTTTATGGCTATTGAGGGAACTCAGATTGGCATTTGTCTAGGTAGTTTCCAAATCGGGAATATTAAGAAAATTCTAGCTTATTTAAATGTGTTTATGTAAATTTAACATTTTAGAGACAGGTGTTCTTCTTATATAGTTGAAGGTAATTTTTAAATACTAAGATTTTTGTATATTATGCTTATGTATCTTTGAACTATAGAACATTGAAGTACATTAAGAATGCTTTTGCTGTTTGTATTTTCGTGGGATGCTTGCCTTCATATAAGTCGAAAATAATTTCAATTTTAGGATTATTTTGCTGAATTCGATGAGGGTCTTCTTAAATTCTTGAGTATAATATTAAATTGAAAATCCTATATGGACTGAGGACTTCTTGAATCGTCGAATAACTGAGGTCTTCTTGAATCAATCATCATGTGATTGTGATGTCAATCGATTTATCTATGCACTTTCAACTGTACACTTATTACTTGAACATTAAAACATAATTTGAACATTTAAAATCTTGTGTTTTCTTGAATAACTTTTTCTAATCATTTAATTTTTAAAAATTTTTCTAAGACGGTGACCACATCAAGGAAAATTGAAAATCCTGTATTTATATTTGTAAGATCTCGCATATAAAAAGGGGTTCCAACTCCATTAATCTTGGGGCACATCCAGTAATCTTGTTGTGTTGACTAATTCCACACATAAAATGTTGCCACTGCAAAGGCCTTTTTAGGAGGGATAAACTTTCGATCTACCTAAGAACATGTGATGTTTGTCTTCAAATAAAAGGAAATCAATCAAAAACCTATGCTATCAAACAAAATTCTGAAAATCTACTAAATAAAAATGTCAGTGAATCTGTTACCACACCATTCAAGGAGGAAATTTTAAAAGGGATCAATATGACAAAATTATGCAAGAAGCTTTAAATGATCCATTAATAAAGGAATTTGGGAGTAGTTTCCACAAGAGTAGTAGGGAACCATCTGGGAAGTCCTATGTCATACGGGAGATGAGGGACCTTTCAAGATTGTTAATGAACATGAAGAGTAAAAATCCTGATATTAAATCATTAAAAGAGTGCCTGAACCCCGTTCATTTCAAATTACTAATTTCGGCGTCTTGAGTTTGGCTCAATACAATGAAACAACTGATGAAGTGAAAGTTCCTTCATTGCTTATAGGCTATTACATCCGTTGAAAGATGTCGCGAAAATTGTAAGAGCAGAGTGTATGCAAATCATTCTTAAACATCCCAACAGTGACAGACAGAAAATTGAGGACTTTTGAGAGTTGTTTAAAAGTCAGTGGAAGGTGGGAATCGGCAGGATTTGCATGAAGGCAAAGAAGATATCGAAAGCCTTGAGAGTCGATAAGATGGCATTTGAGGAAGATATTGTAAAAATGGCCGCATATACTGAACGGTCGTACAAAAAGTTATTACATGCCTTAAAAAATAATTCCGAAAAAGAGGAAAGATACAATACGCTAACACACATGTTAGTGGCACACATGTTAATGGTCAGACGAAGACCTATTGACTTCAATCATGCAAAATTGATACATCTACAACTTATTGACAAACAAGACGACCTGATTGACATGGCTAGGGGAAAAGAACTCATTATACTTGCCTGAGCGGCCATATTGATGATGTCACTGCCCGTGACGTAAATATTTTTAAGCTTGCCTCCCGGCTGATTTTCACTCTTTTATATGTTTTTAGTCAATTCCCAAAGTATGATGCTGGTTTCAGGAAGTGAAAGATTTGATTAAACCTTTCAAATAAGATTTCTCACGTCCAAATCGGTTGAATGGTTTCCGAGATAAGTGACATTGTTACAGTTAGCTGAGCGGCCACATTGATGACGTCACTACCCGTGACGTAAACATTTTTAAGCTTGCCTCCCAGCTGATTTTCACTCTTTAACATATATTTAGTCGATTCCCAAAGTATGGTGCTGGTTTCAGGAAGTCAAAGATTTCTCGGTATTATGTTGTTTGTTCTACCACAGAGAACATAAAGACAGAGGTCTGACGCCGTAATGTGAATGGGTACGCGGGTTCGTCGCAGTTCGTACGCCAGGCACTTCGTAGCGCTAGTGTCGCTTGGCGTACTCATCCGGTTCCGCTCCCCTACCCAACCCCACCTCACCGCGCCAATTTTGAATGCGAATGCGTCGCACTGCTTCTGGCCGCTCCGCTCGCTGCGTACGCCCGGCGCACCGCACTGCTACAACGATACAATGTAGGAGCAGTAGCATTAGCCCGTCCGACTCCTTGACTACTTGATATACTTGCGTCGAATTTTTTTAAATGGGCGAGTGATGAATGGCCATTATACGAACACAAGGCTCCCTTTCCTTTTATATATACAGTACTTTTGATGGCGTACTATACCGGTAATAATATAGGCATGTGAATTCGTAACCTGATATAACAGTAAGGTGTTGTAGGGTTAGGCTAAAACAACAAGTACATTAAAGCTTTTTAAAAACATATTTTTATTCAAGATTTATATAAATTTTTAATAATTTCGTCAATTTTTTTGGTCATGCAGACAAATTTGTACAGGCTAAAAAGCGTAAAAGTACCATCGTTCTATAGGGTGCACAGTTGATGAATTTTAAACTTTTATTTTTTTTAACAGCCTGAGCAATCCTTCTCAAATGTTTAAGAAATAAGAACAGAAAAGTCATGGAACTAACGATTATTATAAAAAGTGGACCAGAATATCATTTAGTAATTGGCAAAATATGTAGCCTCTCACTCTCGGATGGATAAATATTTTATGGTCGTGAATCAACTGGTCGTTTGAATACTTGCGGATTGGTTTTATTTTACACTCACCGACAAATTATAAGTGTGCTGGGAAAAAACAGTAAAACATTTAATGATTTTTAAATATTTTAGTGACAGAAATAAATTATTAAAAGTAGCAAATTATTTGAGTATATTTGATTCCTTAAGCGAATCGGTCCTCACAAAATATCTTGAGCAAGGAAAGATATAGAATAGCGAATTAATTTTAAAACTTAAGGTTCAAGGACGGCAGGAAACATATCAGAGTTACCATAGTGCCTAAACGCAATTATGAGTGACACTACAGAAACCATACTTCAAAGATGATGAGAAAAGGAAGGTCCACGCCCTTTTTGATGTGCCACACCTCCTTAAATCAGTAAGAAATAATCTATTTACAAAAGATTTTTGATGTGGAGGTAAAGTAGTATCTTTTGATGATATCAGAAAACTATATGAAATAGACACAAGCAGTTCTTCGACTCGAGCATTTCCAAAACTAGAGCCAGCACATCTAAACCCGAACAACTTCCAGAAGATGAATGTTGCCTTAGCAGCTCAAACAATGAGCCACAGTGTTGCTGCAGCAATCAGAACTGGTGTTGCGACCGGTCAGATTATCAGTGAAACCGCGTTGAACACGGCTGAATTCATCGATAATATCAACTCGTTGTTTGACGCACTTAACAGTAGAAGTAAGCAAGTGCAAATCCGGACAAGTGAGCATTGACGAGAAAACACACACACGTAATAAACAATTTACAAAAGTCTTCGACAATGTTTGCTGACGTGGAGAAAATTAACGCTTGAGTCAAGCGACCTCCATGTTTTCACGGAGTAAGACTCACGATCGCCGCTGTCATTTCACTTATGGACGAAGAACAGGAAAAGTACATCATTGCAACTCGTCAAACAAGACCCCATTGAAAACCTGTTCTCAAGCAGAAGGCAAAGGGGTGGGTGGAATAAAAATCCCACTGTCAGAATATTTCGTAGTGCCCTTAAGTTGTATTGTCTGAAATATATGATAGAACCACCAAAACTTCATCGTATGATGCGGATTACGACACCATACTAGACATACAACCGAAGGATACGGTCACCGATAGTCCACAACTATGGTGGACACTAGGACACTACCAACAGTAGTGATGAAGATTTCGAGGAAGAAGATGGCTCAATTGAGGAAAGCGAAACGGTGACTCCTGAGACAGCTAGTTTGGAGCTGTGTTCACAGGCTTATTATGCCGGATATCTAGCGCACCGGACATTCAGAAAGTTCTCTTGTGAGAAATGCCGTGAACGCCACTGCGAAACATCATCGGACCTAAATGATCCATCACAGCTGCTAATACTAAACAAAACATTTTCTAATGTCAAGATTTCAACAGGGGCAGGACTCAAGGCACCAACTCCAGCTTTTTTGGAATTCCTAAAAGTATTGATGCGGATCTATGCCAAAGTCATAAAGAAAATATGGCACAAAATAACGTTTTGTCGACTCTTTTGCGATTAACCAAGAAAAGAGTAAAGAAAATTGGGCTCAACTACACGGTTCACAGTGGTTGTGAAGATCATGAGAACTTCATTCAAGAAACTCTATTCCGCGTGCTATTAAACAAACAATGCAAGTGGATCAGCGCCTCCCACAAGACCACTTCACTTAGTAAAATCAAAATACTGCAAAACGTGTAATTGAACTTTTTTCGACACCTCAACGTGGGCAACCATTGGACGACTATGTAAATAACAATTCAAGTTTTTTGGCCATATTTCTGGATGGCCAAAATACCAATGTACTATTATTTATAGAGTTAATGTGCAATTACTGTCTAAAGGATATGTATATAGTATGTGTATATAGTGTATTTAATTTTGCAGATTAATATACGTAGGTTAAGTAATAGTTTTTAACAACATGTTACAGCCTCAAAACGATTTCGAGCTTCCTCTCAATTCTAACAATGTAAATATTTTTGTAATGATTTTGTTTATTCCCATGGTTATATTATTAACTAATGTAAAGCTTTCTTTAGTAGTTTCCATCATTAGGAGCGAGTGTGGCTCTTTTTGGTTCACAATCGTGTTTTACAAGCGAAGGATAACCGACCTTAGAATGACGATTAATTATAATCGGCATAATTAATAATAATAAAATACCCGATATTTTTTCAGTAGGCCTAATGTTTTGCCCTTGCCCTTAGGCTTAAAAACAGTTTTACAATGGGGCTTGGTTCAAACAAGTTGCAATTATAAATAGGCCTACCAAACCTTTTGTTGGTCCATGAGTGAAATAACAGCGGCGATGTGAGTGTTTTTTGTATTAAATTGTGTTTTGTCCTTAAGTTTGCAAACAGTTTTTAATGGGTTCTTGTTTCAAGCGAATTGCAATTATATACTTTTCCTTTTTTGGTCCATGAGCGAAATAACAGCGGCGATGTGAGTGTTTTTTGTATTAAATTGTGTTTTGTCCTTAAGTTTGCAAACAGTTTTTTAATGGGTTCTTGTTTCAAGCGAATTGTAATTATATACTTTTCCTTTTTTGGTCTATGAGTGAAATAACAGCGGCGATGTGAGTGTTTTTTGTATTAAATTGTGTTTTGTCCTTAAGTTTGCAAACAGTTTTTAATGGGTTCTTGTTTCCAGCGAGTTGTAATAATATACTTTTCCTTTTCTTGGTCCATGCATGAGTGAAATAACTCACTTTCGCTTCTAGTGAAATAAATTATGGTACTGTACTATTGTATTAACACAATAATCTCACAATTGTATTATAATTTGTTAATTATAATTGCTATCATTAATCATTATTATTGTTATTATCATTGCTGATGTTACCTCCTGAAATGTGTTTCTAGCTGGAAATTATATATGTTTTTCTATACTGTAATGACACAGTAGGCCACTATAAATCGTATGTCTCATTCAGAAAAACATTGTATAGTACATCCTTGAAATGATTTTTCCTTTTTCATATTTATTAACATATAACATCCAGTTCAATAGTTTCAGTACCAGGAGGATTTATTTGGTTTTACATTTGATGCATCGTCTTTCTCTATGCATTAATTTTCAATATATATATATTTTACTATCTATATATATTTTACCTCTTTGAGATGATAAGAAACCCCAGGTGACTGGAGAGCACATTACTTTCCTTTATGTTTACGTTTTGTCTTTGTTATTTTCATTTCCAACGTAGTAACCTATAAAGCCCTATGCTAATTTTTTTCGACTTTCAAATTTATTTTCTTACATGACTTGATTTTTGTTGGCAATTTTAACTACTCAGAACGTGTTTTTGAGCCAGAAAATATCTATTTCCAAAATTTGAAGGAAATCTTTGGAGCTGTTTTCGAGATCATTGTGCAAGCAAGCAAGCAAGCACACAAGCAAATATTACTCGTTTGAGAGTATAGGTTATAGGATTGATAAAAAGCTTATTTGCATAAAATTTTATTTGTCTTTCTTGAACAATGATTAATTTCCATTCGTTCCGTGTGCAAATTATGTATTATCTCATGAAATGTTTAGAAAAAGTTTCTTGTAAATTATTATAAAACATTATCCTTCAATAGTAAATTATTCTCATGTATAAAATACATTGTGCTACTATTTATCAGTGGGTTATTGCAATGTTAATATGTAAATATTTCAATGATTTAATATACTATTTTTCCAGGGAAATGCGTTATTGATTTATATAACCTTTTAACGCACATAAAATTCTCTTAATTAATGTCCATTGTGTATAATTTTGAATATAATTTAACATCTGTCTCTGTAACGGCTCTGGACAGGTAAACTCTTAGCCATGTTAGAGGTACTTAAATAATTCATCGGCCTCATACAGGGAAAATTGAGAGGTTGCGAATTGAAACAGCGGTAAATGACAGCAGAGCGGACCAGGAGTATTATAATGTTGATAATAGCAATATTGACTTGAGGTGTTTAGACTCAGTGCAATGAGACGACATTTTAGTTTTTGAGAGGAGGTTTATTCGGCACAGTGTTGCCACAAATACAAAAACAAAAGATTTACTACTTAATAAATTTGACATATATAACATCTACCTCCTTAAGAGTAAACAAAATAAATAAACCTTCTATAACCATAAGAAAATGGAATTCTTATTACAATTTAATGTTTCATATAAAATTAGTCAACTTAATTAAACACTTCAATTTTATCGTTCTAAAAATAAAACTCATGTAACTGAATGACAATCAGAAGTAGCTACTTTACTTTTCGGGACTAAACGTTAAACGTTTAGGATTCCTAACTACTCTTCCTTTAGAGGTTACATAGCCGTCAAAATTCTTAACAACTTCTCCCTCATCACAAACATTTGCTAACTCATTATTGTTAGGACTAACCATCGGACTATCCGCACTTACAGGAGTTCCACTTCTTTCTATAGGCCTACTGCCTTCACTACTACTACTACTAGGAAACAAATGTGTACGATTTCTCCTATAACTATTACCTGAGCTATCAGTAACAATATAAGACCTAGGTTCTTTAGCAGGAGTTCTAATATGACCAGGACTCCAATTTGAGTTTGGAGATCTTTGAAACATAACACGTTCACCAACTGATAATTTTCTCAATGGCCTACTAGACCTATCATAATATAATTTACTTCTCCTCCTATTGTTAAGCATTCCATTTCTATAGCCTATACCAATACATTTTGGTTTTAATAACTTAGAGGACATAGGCAAATTAGTGTTAAGTTTTCTGCCCATAAGAGCTTCTGCTGGAGAAGGTAGATTACCACTAGGTGTACTTCTTAAATTTAGCAAGGCCAAATAAGGATCATCATTACTTTCCTGACACTTTACAAGTAACTTTTTTACTGTCTGCACTGAACGTTCAGCTAGGCCATTTGACTTTGGGTAATGTGGACTAGAAGTAATATGACAGATATCCCACAATTTAGTAAACTCCTTAAATTGACTACTACAATACTGCATAGCATTATCCGAAATCAAAGTCTTAGGAATACCATGTCTGGCAAAAATAGATTTCAAATGAGTTATCACCGTAGAGCTAGTGCTATCAGGCAACAAACTTATTTCAATAAAGGTTGAATAGTAATCAACTACTAACAGATATGTCTTATTATTAAACATAAACATGTCTGAAGCTACCTTTTCCCATGGCAAGTTAGGGAAATCATGACTATTAAGAGGCTCTTTACACAAAGAATTTCTGTGCTTTTGACACACTGAACAACTAGATACAACATCATCAATTTGACTTGACATACCTGGCCAAAACAATATTTCCCTGGCACGGTTCTTACACCTTTCTATTCCCAAATGACCAGCATGTATCCTAGTTAACATTTCCTTCTGCAAAGATTTAGGAACTAACAATTTATCATTCTTAAAAATAATTCCATTTACAACACTAAGGTCATCTTTATACGTCCAGAAAGGCTTAATTGAATCATCCAACTGATGCTTAGAACTAGGCCATCCCTTATGGATATAATCAATCAACTTACACAAATCTGGATCATTTTTTGTTTCAACTTTAAAATTATTTAGCTGTTTATCAGAAACAGGTAACCTACTAACAATTGCATTGACATGGATGTCAACTTCGGCATCTAACTCATCATTGTCACATGTGAGCTGCTCAATAGGAGCTCTGGAAAGTGTATCTGCAATATATAACTCTTTTCCTGGTTTATGAATTACATGTAAATTATAAGACTGAACTCGTAATAACATACGCTGCAAGCGCAAGGGTACTTTATCTAGAGGCTTCTTAAAATAGACACAAGTGGTTTGTGGTCACTCTCGACAATAACTTCTCGACCATACACAAAAGAATGAAATCTTTCACAGCCAAAACAGATTGCTAACATTTCGAGTTCGATTTGCGCATAATTCTTTTGAGCTTGATTTAAACATTTGGATGCATACGCTATAGGTTTCCCATTTTGGATGACTACAGCACCCATACCGTCACGTGAACTGTCTACACTTAAGGTTACAGGTAGGCTAGTATCAAAATACCCCAATACAGGTGTTTCACATAATGAATTCTTTAACTGAATATAAGCTTGATTTATAGATTCATTCCAATCCCAAACCGTATCCTTCTTTAATAACTGCCTTAGAGTAACAGATTTCTCAGCATAGTTTGGAATAAACTTAGCTAAATAATTTGTCATCCCTAAAAACCTTTCAAGTTCTCTTTTACAAGTAGGCGGAGACATGTTCTTAATTGCTTCTACCTTAAACGGGTCAACAGATACTCCCTTATCACTAAATACATGGCCTAAATATTTAATTTCATTTACACCAAATTTACACTTTTTAAGGTTAAATTTAAACCCATTTTCTCTAGCTCGCTTAAGAACATCTCGAAGGCGTTTATCGTGCTCTTCTTTATTGGCTCCCCATACAACTATGTCGTCAATATATGACTGAACCCCATCCAACCCATCAAAGGTCTGAACTACTATTTTGTGAAATATTTCAGGAGCACATTTAATCCCAAATGGTAATCTCTTGAACCTGTACCTCCCAAATGGAGTACTAAATGTACATAAGAAAGAACTATCATCTGTCAGAGGGACCATCCAAAATCCGGCATTTGCATCTAATACCGAGAAGTATTTAGCCCCCACCAACTTACTAGACAACATCTCAATTGTAGGTAATTGGTACTGACACATTTTAATGTTATCATTTAAATGTTTAGGGTCTAAGCATATTCTAATATCACCATCACGTTTAGATGTAACAACAATGGGACTTACCCAGTCAGTAGGCTCATTTACCTTTTGTATTATATCCATAGATTCCATTTCCAAAAGTTTAGCTTTAACCTTATCCTCCAGTGCCAAAGGTATTCTACGAGCAGATTGACCACTGGGACAGCATTGTCCTTCAGTACTATCTGACATTGATGTGGAACACATCCCACCGAACCATCAAATAAATCTTTAAACTCACTAGTTACACTTGGACTTTGAGTTGAGCTTACAACACTGTCAATTTTCTTAATTAGATTTAGTTTTATGCATGTGTTTAATCCTAGCACAGGATCACATTCGTGGTCAACTACATAAAAGAATAGTCTATGCTGTTGATCTTTATACTGACAATGTAAGAAACATTTACCTAGTAAGGACATTTTTTCACCAGAAAATGTACAAATATTAACATCAGTACACCTTAACACATTTAAATTAAGGCCTAAATCTAAGAACAATGTTTTAGCTATGACATTGGCTTGCGCCCCCGTGTCAAGTTTGAATGACACCTTTTTATTTCTAACAAACATTTCAACCCGCCAATCATCAATTGGTGACACATTTGATGAAATTTGGTCCTGTTTTAAATCTACACCACCAACAAAAAGATGATTGGAATCATTACTATAACTAGGTTGATGTGTTTGACCTGAAGGGTTCTCCACAACAGTATGTACCTGTTTGCCTAAATTACACATCCTAGAGTAATGATTTAATTTATTACATGTGTAACATCGTAATCCAAAAGCAGGACACTGTTTGAATGCATGTACAGTACCACATTTACTACAGGGTTTGACATTTTGTTTAGACCTACCACTGTCTTTATTCTTAAAATGTTTATATTAACTTTTTGTTGGTGTGTCTTGTTAGAATTTTTACCTCTGCTAGGCGCCGTTCTAGAAGATTTAGTTTGTACCGCATGCAGATTAGTAGTTTGAAGTTTATCCTCCAAAGATCTCACCTGTTGTAAGGACACTTCAGATGCTTGACAAATGTCCAAAGCCTTTTGCAGTGTTAAACTTGGCTCTCGCAGTAACTTTTCCTTCAACTGCAGACTTCTCAACCCGCACACAAGCCTATCCCTTATTAGATCATCTTTGAGACTTGAAAATTCACAGTCTTTAGCTTTGTTTCGTAAATCAGTTACGAATTGTTCTACGGATTCCCCCTCTAATTGAGTCCTAGTAAAAAACTGATGGCGAAAGAAAGTTACATTTTTCTTGGGGATAAAATGTTCATCAAAACACTTGATGACATCATCAATCTTATCTTTACTACCCTCATCAGCAAAGGTGAAACTGTTGTATATCTCAATCCCCGGCTCCCCTAAGCAAGTCAGCAGCAAGGACACAAGTCTATCTTGCTTGGAGTCTAGGCCTATGGCTTTAACATAAAGTTGAAACCTTTGTTTCCACCTCACCCAGTTTTCAGCAACATTTCCCACAGTGGAAAGTTCCCCAGGTGGCACAAGATTTAACACACTCATATTGAAGACGGATCCTCAAAATGAAAATACATCGTTATACTCACGTAACATTCAACCTGTTCCAAGGCCAAGATCATCATGTTTCAAACTGAATTAAGTAACAAAGCACCTGCTCAATCCAAGATTAGGCCTAGCCATCACAGTTCTCCAACCACTGGGAAATATACTTCTTACGGTTCAAAACGTTTTTAAAGTTATAATATATACTTTGGAGAACTTATTTTATTCTGACACCATATTATAATGTTGATAATAGCAATATTGACTTGAGGTGTTTAGGCTCAGTGCAATGAGACGACATTTTAGTTTTTGAGAGGAGGTTTATTCGGCACAGTGTTGCCACAAATACAAAAACAAAAGATTTACTACTTAATAAATTTGACATATATAACAAGGAGACAGGCCCGGTGGCCGGACGGTACGGCAAAGGGGAGACTTTTCAGGAGCCACTATGACGTCACCAGCAATGGCGTCACGACCTACGAACTTGAAGTCGTCTCTCGTCGTGTAAGTTCGGGTGTTCGGGAACAACTCTCGGTTTGTGGGTGTAAACAAAACAGCTCGAATCTTTTCCTTCCAGAAGTTATATTGTACTAGTTTTTGGTCTATAAATTCGTCAAGAATCAATAGTGCAAAGACTATGGAATATTAAATATTACTACTAGATGTTCGAGGTTGAGTTTGAACTTTGGAAATAGCTGAAGAGATTAAGTATTCGCTGGAAGATTTTTGGAAAAGGTAAGGCTCAAAATAGATTTTACTGAAACATTGACAAACTGAGTTATGGTTGTTAGGTCTACATCGTTTTCTACTTCCACTTATGTAGGAAGGGGTGTAAGATATCTAGTTTTTCTTAATGTAGTCTAGGCCTATAAGGTAGGAGTTAGACAGAGTTAGGCCTAAAGCAAAAAACAGAACGTTATTTAACAAGGCTATTGCTGACTAGTTCGGGTATATTTATCTATATATTTCATTGGAATAGGTTGGATTAAGAATTTGTTATGTTAGTCCAGGTTTGGTTAGGCTATGGTATATTTGGTATGGTAGCCTATGTTATGTTATATTATAGGTATTGTGGGTACGAGTTTCTTATCTGATCTTGTGTCTTTGAAGGCTTAGATTGTTTTTAAGTTTGTGTTTTGCCTAGGTTTCTGAACTTCTCAGTATGATTTAACATGGGCGAAGATGAGTTTCATTTACGGTACTCTCGTAGGTAATGTAACAATTTTATTTTATTTTTTGTTACTTTTGCTCTAGCTCAGTGGGCGAGGTGGGTAAGTTGAGGTTCCAGCTAGGGTGAAGTACAAGTCCAACGCTGTACAGATTTTCAAATTTATTCAGGGCGCCACCTTGTTTCGGATGTCCGCTCAATGGATCGTAACAAGGAATCGGTCCACTCCAAGTTGGGGTACTCCACCGTGGTAAGCAGGTGTGAGGGGCCACCAAAATATACTCAAAGTCAATTGGCCGTGTGCACATATATTCTGATATACTATCTGAATTATTAAATTCTATCATTGGCTAAATCAACTGCAAAATATCTAAATGAATAATAAAAGCAAATTTATGTATATTCAAGATGCAATGGTTGTAAACTAATAGTATTACACCATGAAGAAAATATTCAGCAAAGTATGTGATAATTCTCTTTAATTTATATTTAACTCAAATCTTATCATCTTACCTTGTTTTACAAATCATTATTTAAGTAAAACAAGGTATTAAAATACAATAATTCATATTCTGAGCATATTTGATGTCTGAACATATTATGTTTTGTGGTATACGGGGACACCCCCTTGCTCACAGGTGAATGCCCCGTATAGGCCAAGGAGCCCAGGGGATTGGAAGAATCCCCTAGCTACTCCAACGACCTTTTACTCTGGGAACGTGGTCCGGGGGATGATGGAATAATAACACAGTGACATGAGGTTGATAATCGGTTTATTATGACTCAATAATTAACTCAAGTTACAGTTCTTTACAACCAGATTGGCTCTAGGTACCACAGGTACACCAATGATAAAATTACATGAATCTCGTATGAGGTACTTAGAGTTTACTTTTAAGATCCCAAGTGACTGATTGGAACTATTACATTTATAGGGAATGTGGAGACTAACTAGGATAGGAACTGGCGAGACTTACAGAAAGTAGCGAGGCGCATGGTGCGTCGCGACGACGAACGGGCGTGCGAACTGACGGTGCGCTGGTCCACGGACAGTGAACAGTGAACAGTGAACAGTGAACACTACGCCCAATTTTTCGGGGCAGTGGCGTACGCAGGATTTATTTTCGGGGAGGGATATACCGGGGGGCCGGGGGGGTATGGAATACCCCCCAAGGAGAGGGGGGGTCCGGGGGCCCTCCCCCGGAAATTTTGCGTAAATTACAACTGTAAATTCGCGTTTTTAGGCAATCTAGAGGCATAACATCAAACAGAATAACTCCCGAAATTTGAACTGATTTGAGGCTGCTCACAGATTAAATTCAGAAAATTTTAGATCATAAGTAATTTTAGCAAAATGTTTTTACATTATCAAAGAAATAGCATATTTATATAGTAGGCCTAACATTAAAAGACAGATGAGTAAGTAATTCAAGAATTATACGTTCTTAACCTTAGAAAAAAGGTTTTGTTCTATATTTAATCTCAAAGTAAAAACAATCTCTCGCATTCTCATTTATTGCACGCTTCGGACCTTCTGGACCTGAAATATCCGGATCCTAGATTATCCGAGCGAGGTTGATCAATATAATTAGAAAATGCAGGTTGTCTCACCTCTGTAGAGTTTCTGTAAAGTCCCAGAACGCAACCGCAAAGTTATGATGTACACGCAAGCATTGAATGCCAATAATAATTTATGACATATTAGTGGTACGTCGAATAGTGGAGACCACCGGAAAAAGTTTGATCCTCAAAATTTGACAGACTTATCACAAATCTGCTTAGATTTGACGGCGAGTCTTGGTTTTCACGCAACGTAGGCAGATTTTCGTCTGCCGCGACGCTGCTACGAGATCGTCCGACATACGAATAGCGTTATAAAGTACACGGCCGTGAAAAGACGACAGTATTCGTCTGCCGCATTTTAACATCGTGATTTTTTTACCATGAATATTTCACGTAATATGATGAGTCTTTTGCCACACGACAATGGCGATGATGGCGGCAACATCGCGGACTCCATTAATGGCCACTGTTGTCATCAGGAGTTTTTGCTTGCCTTATGTTCCTATAGGCCTACTCCCGCCAAATTTGCTCAAGATAACCGCAGTAGATAAATATACCCTAATCCAATATATAATCCCCGAATCGATTATCTTTAAAATAATAGAATGTAACTATTTAAAACCCTTATAAAAGTTGAGTAGTTTTATTAATTAATGTGTAGTGTTTTACGACAAGTTAAGTGATACCACCACTTTCATTATGAACGAGATATTAATCTTCCCAAAAATTTCCCAACATCCCCAAAAATTTCGGGGGGGGATATATCCCGATATCCCCCCCCCTGGGTACGCCCCTGTTTCGGGGTATATATTGCAACCGCCAATATCCGGCCCGGCCCACGGCGACCAATGAGAAAGCCGTATTCTGCACAAGACCAAATATGGACAAATCCGCAAGTTCCCGGTTGTCGCGGTCAGCCCAGCCCGCGGATCCCGTTACACGATTTTAGAAAGCGACTTGCGAATTTTTAAGCAAGCCCAGCCCAAAACTACCGTTTAGGGCCATATACAACACTCGCCCCTTACTAACGAAGGAACACCTTTTCAAGGTGTACCTTCGTCCCCCATTCCTCCTTCCTAGTCTCCATAACAAACATTGTATGCTACTTTTCTTTTTATTACAATAAAACAAGGTACTACTAACTTACATTCAAAATAATTTTATACCAGAGTTACAAATTAATTTAGTGACCCATTCCTTGGGCGCTTATCAGGGCTCCCCTGATATCCTTATCGGCGCGTGGGAGTTTCAGCAGTGACCGCGCGCCGCGAAAGGCACACTTACGGCTCTCCGTGCTCCCGGCTACGCACCACGATCTTCCCAATGAATCAGGTACCAACCTTTCTAACTACCACTTAAGAACCCTTACGATTGCACCGTCCCTCTAACATTTGCAAAAGAGTTGAATACCTCAAAAAAAGGAATCTTTAATCCCACTAGACGGAACGCTAGTGAAAGAGAGTTATTAAAATATTCTAAAGATTAGAATTTTCTGTTGATAATTTAAATTAAAATGTTAAAGGGAATGTCTCACAAGAAATTTATTGCGTTTAAATTGTAAAACCCATTATACTGCTTACAACTATTCACAACTCGTTTGTTATTTCTTTATTCATTACAAAAAAGACAAAAATTTTTAATAATACTCTGGTAAATATGCTTTAATCGCTTAATCAACCTCATTTTCCTTTATATAAGTAAGCAACAAGCAATCGATTAAATCAATCCTTTAAGAGATATGCCATTATTACCTGAGGAATAAATTGTAAACATCTTTTAAAATAAGCAATGCGAAACCACAGATTTTTAACATCATATCGCCATCTTACCTCTCTTATAGCCTCAATACAAATTGTCACATAGTCACAAGTAAATTATACAATATACTCGTACCCTCTACCAGAAACAAAATATATATAGCACAACAAAATAAGGAAATTGCTCCAAGAGAATAAAATCAATCCATAAGTTCACAATTAATCAAATCAATTAATATAAACGCACAAAATAACACAATTAATTAATGAAATGCACACGATATCATACTTGAATAATGTAATGAATGAAGCATAATAAGTACTGCACATTAGTAAACACTATAATCAATTGCTAGTACATCAATATATTTTATTTTTATAATTTTTCTATATCTTTTTTATGTATTTTTTTTATACTTTTAACTAATAATCCCAATAAAATTGCTACTACAAATGTGCCAACTTCCACACTATCTCAGCCCTAACAACTTAAACTAAGCACCGATTATTGCCTTCCTTCAAACAGAATCTTATATTTAGAATACAAATTACAAATTCAAAAGAAACACACAATACAATATTAGGTTCTCCCTGTCATTTCTCTGCCAATCCTTCAGCAGTCCAGAATCAACAACACTACACACCCACTGTATTAAATACTAATTAAATTATATTTGTTTTTACGACACGACACAGTATCCACATTGCTCAATGGATAAGCTTACAAAAGAATAATAGTATCCTACATACACTAATGCACAATCCAAACTATCCCTTTGTTAAATGATTACATACATATTGTTTTATATATATTTTATTTTACATATTTTTTTGATTTATTAATTTTCCAACATTTTTTTGGTTTTGATCATTTTTAAAAAGCAAGCACAGCTATTCTTTACTGCAATACTCTCTCTCTCTTTATTACAATCACCCCCACTATCTTTTTCTTACGATACACTGTAGCACTTTATAATAACCTATTAATATGTCACTCATAATCAGGCATTGATGCGATGTGATACACGATTTTAAGCAGTAATAAACTCCATAGGTGTACAGCATCAGAATTTGTTAGGTACTTAATATTACCATGAAAATACCCAACATGTGAAAATACTCACGCCAAATGCAAGAAAATACAATATACACTAGTCAAAACTCAATACAATCAACTCAAATACAATAATAAAATGCACCAAATTTCTCATCCCAGTGTTAATTCCATTAAATCACTTTTGACAAAGCGTCCATAAGAATATTTTTACTCTACTCTCGGCCGCACATATCTCACTTATCCATTCGTGTTATCGTATATACCATTATCTTATACCTGTGCCATCTCATGTTGTTTCAAAGAATTAAAAGAAGCTAATCACACGCAATACATTGATTTAAGCTACAGAATGTGATATAATCCTAAGTGCCCTGGGTCAGGTTATATGTCACAATTTCAAAAACACAAGATGAACTTCATAAAAATACAAGTCTAATTACTAATTCACACGTCTTAAGTATGCACATTTTCAAATCCTAACCTAGTTATTTTATGCCCCCAATATCGTTTAGGTTATCCTTCCGTCAACCATAGCCATATTCCTTTCTGTAAATATTTAAATAGCGATATTTAAACAATTCAAAATAATGATATTTAACACAACAGTAACTGACACACGCCTATTACTCATATTATATCAAGAGATGTTGTATCAAATTCCGTTGTTTACCTTCACATTAAATATTATACCTTATTGCTTGCCTTAAGAAACAAAAGAAAAAACACGTCTTTATGTAAACTCAAAAATATCTTTAATTATAATAGAACATATATTTCCTTATAGATATCCATGTACATGTCCATTAGTTACATATTCATTTTTATTTTTCTTTTTATTTATTCTATTTATTTATTTTTCCCAATTGAAACACCTCACAGTATGACTTAGCTACACTTTTAATCCACTAAACCCACTTGACACTACATCAACCCTATAACGGTTAACTACACTCATATCGAATTCTTGCTGGCAATTAATTCAACCTGAAATGACAATACACAAAATAGACTGTAATATTTCGAATTAGTTATTTTTATATACTGAAATGTGACCATACCTTAAATTTTGCAGCGACTGCCTCGGGCCCAGCACTCGTGGTCGACACAAACACCACACATGTTTATTATAAATTTTGAATTTGGAAAATTCACACATTTAAATCAAAAATTTGGAACTATACCCCCCAATTATCAAAATTTAATACAACTTATCGTTATCAGCCAATTCTTTCCCCGGCGCGGCATACCAGGGGGTCTCTCACCTCTACCGGCTTCTAGCGGCGAGGGCGCGGCGGCACCGTCCTACGCCGCGGCCTATGGCCTCGGCCCACCGGTATCCCTCCGTCCTCCCCACTCGAGTCCGTGGCTGCGGGTGCCGGTACCTCAGCGGCCTCGCGGGGTCGTGGCACCATCCCCCGCTCGATGGCCCAGCGGGGCGGCCAATTCCCACGCCCCACGGGCACCAGTTCCTCATCGCTCGATTCTGGGGGTGTCGGGGGAGGCACTAGAACCACCTGATAGGGAACCAGCTCTCGGTTCCACACCAGGCGCTCGACCGATATGGACCTCTGCCAATCCCACCGCAAGAAATCCCGCGGGGGCGGCAGCAAGTCCACGGTCCTCCTCCGTAGTTCCATAAGCGCCTGACGCCTCCCTCTCGACAGGGGTCCCCCCCGCAGGGGTCGTGGCACGTAGTGAAAATACCACACCATGGGGTGTGGTCCCACTCCCCTTAGGGTCCACACCTCCCCCCACAGCCACTCGCCCGGTGGGAACGGGGGCTCCTCCACCTCCGGATTGAAAAAGGGGTGGGACACTTCCCACATCCCTCCTTCGCCCGCCGCCCTTCTTGCGTTTCCAGCCGCCATACTCAAACAACTTCACTAAAACGATGTCGAACGTTGGTAGCCCGTCGCTCAACTGACTACTAGTTCCCGCAACTACAGAAACCCCAGACCACTAACCACATTCGTTATCGCCCGGGCTGAACATTTATTTCCAATAAATCAGCCCTTGCTGGTCCCTCAGCAGACTGCCGAATCTAATTTAATTTAATGTGGGTTACATTCCCACGACCCGTTTTTTTCCAATTTTTCCTCTTTTTGGCTCGCTTCCAATTAACAGGAATGTTAATTTACATATGGAGCGTACAACTTGCCTCAAAAATTTATACTACCCGAGGTGTTTCAATATTATTATTTATTTCTAACTTACACTAAACTACACTACCCTAACTAACCCTATACAAACCATTACCAAATATTACAAATAAAATTTTGAATTTACTGACATTTTGATTCATTAATTTTAATTTACTCCCCCAAATTTAGCAAGGTAACAATTTAGCTCCCTAACCTGTTTGACACTAACACACACTCACAAATCCGTGTCCTCGACGACCCTTGCTGCGACGCTGCCCCTGAGTGGCCTCAGCTCTACCGCCAGGTGTGACTGCTCTGATGTCCCGCTGATTGACCGACGATACATCGTCGGCGTTGGTGACTCAACCGCCCGATCTGTTGCGCTCCTGGAGAACTCCACAGTCGCTGCCGGCGCCTCCGGACTCCTTCTTGCTGGTCTGACACACCTCCACGTGTAGAGTACGCAGCTCCACACAGTTTGTGAGTACTTAACACCCAACACAATTGCTATGACAGTTACTAGTCCAGCTCCAAAACCAATGATGGACAACTTCCGGGTTTGCCAACTTTTAAAACTGTCTGTTTTGCGTTCAATTTCTTTTAACACCTGCGAAAGATGCGCATACTGTCGCCCTGGCACAGACAATCCTTGTGTAATATCGTCCAGTGGTCCCAGTCCTTCGGTAAAGTCAATGAACTCGTGCACTATTCTTCTTTCTTGATAATTTAAATTTATGGAAATGTTAGGAATTACAATTCCACTGGAAATGTCCGGAAATGTAGAGCGTCCTGAAGAGAACGGAAGTAACATAAATTTAGAATGGTATACATAGCAGTCTGAAATGTTGGGTAATATCCCAGCACCTTGGATTTTTAATGAATGTTGCTGTGTATCTCTTGAGCAGCGATATGATAAAACTAATGGGTCCGGCACTAGATATAACCACGCCCCTCTCTCTGGAATTTTGTGAAACCACGGTTCGACAGGTCCGTTGTGCACCTTCCTCTCGCAAACTGCTGGAGTCTCGGCTTCTAGGTCCAGGAACAAGACAGCTTCGCAGGATTCTTCTACTCGCAAACGAATCGGGAACACAGGTTGACAAACTGCGTAGGCTCCCTTAGTGCAGTAATCCAGGTCTTCTCTGCTCAGCAGGCTGTACCGTTGTCTGTCCATGGAGATGGCCAGGAAATCACTTAAGTCTGCCAGTTGGATGGAACGGTTTAAGGTAGGTTCAGGGACAGGTAAACTCACGATTTTGTAAAGTTCCATCAATCGGTCTTGAGATTTTAAAGGTACTCTAAAAATTACCCTAATTCCCTGGTCTGTTTTTACCCCGATGGCTGTAATCAGCCTGTAATGAAAATGTACCCACGTCAGTTCGCCTGACACAAGCAGGGACAAATCGTCTGGTAAGCGTTTTTCCAAGTCTGTCAACAATTCTGATAATTTATATGGCGAGATAAGGGCAGCCGTAACATGGCCACGTGCTAGACTATCAATAGCCCCTTGAAGTTGAATCAATTCCGTAGTTAATGCCTGAGTCACGAACTCTACACTTCTTACAATCGAGAAAACCCCATTCTGCACCTTTAAGGCATTATAAATATTATTGATTTCGTGATTGGTGCGATTTTCGTATGTTGTAATTAACGTCATTTTCTCCCCAATAACTCTAGATAAGTAATACACATCGTGATTAGTAATTTTTAACCCATCCTGCAAATTACGGACAAATGATAATTGTTTCTGTTCAAAGTGCGTCAACTCATCTACCGTTTCCGCGACTTCATTTATTTTATTAATTATATCCTCGTAGTCCCCACTGTCTAACGTTCCAAATGCGTATTTTAATCCGACACCTACACTATCCAATATCGCTCTACGTTCACGGCCTCCTTCGGTTGCCGTCACGTTATCAGATAACAATAATTTTAATTGATCAACCATTGACTGAACTCCCATTATACTTTCTCGCATCCGTCGTAGTTCGTCATTTGGTACCTCGGCTACGCTATCTGTGACATTATTCACTACGTCATACGCGATTCCTTGTAACTGATCTATTATTTTATCGTAGCGCTCAATGTCCAACATAGAAACTACATTCCAAAAATCCCCACTCATCGTTAATTCCCTATCTTTCAGAAAAATTACCCCCGATGAGGGTAAGGGACATTGACGTCCTGAGCAGCTTGAGACGCCTACGACCTGAAGCCCTAACAGGCTTAGGATCCAACCTGAAACCAAATGACAGAAGTTACCCGCGTCCCAGGTTTCCGCCCTTTTTGCTACCACCAACCCCAAAGTGTTAGTACAATTTCCTGTATGCCTATCGTATTTGTTAATTTGCCAATTACATTATGCATTTAGATATTTTTCCTTTCTTTTTCGGATTAATTCAGCAATCCACACTTTCACTCTCCGATTCACTCCCATTCACTCCATCTCCCAACAACCCCCTTTTTATTTCAATTATTCCGATTACCTCAGTTAAAACTACCCAGTAATAATCCTAACTTTTAATTTAATATTCAGCCAATGTACATCGCAGTATGGCGCATTAATCTACATCCCGTCCGATAACGACTTCCCCATGTGGGCGTGTAGGATGCCTCGCTGATCAGCATAGAATTATGCATTTGCAGTAGGGTAGTGCCATCCGCAGCGTAATGTTTGAAGACTTGCTGAACTATTTAAAAGTTCTATTAGTAGCCTCCGTGGCTATATTTTGTGCCGGCGTCGCCTTTTATTTTTCAATTTACATGGCGAAAATAATTCGCCATGCTATGGACAATTAAGGTATGTATCGAAATTTTAATTACAAACTTAATTTTAGTACCTTGAATCGAATAGCGAGAATTACTAATGAGTCTGTATGCTTGCTTGCCAACACTGCTTCACTCATGGTTTAATTAAAACTTAATTGATTACGATTTCTTTTATTTTTGTAAACTCCATTTATTAAATTTAAAATAAATCACTAATGCTAACTTCAAGGCTCTTAGCCCGTTGTCGCATCTAATTAAAAGTGTTTGGCCTTATCCCTTCCCACTGATCTTGAGTTTTATAAACTTTCATTAAAACTTTAGAAAGCCAATAAATTTTAACGATAATTCTAAAACGTTTTTCCTCAGTTCTCAAAATCAAATTGAAATTACCTACATTCAAAATCAATTTGAAAGTTTCCTTGGTAGTTCGAATAATTCAGTTTATTGTACTGAGTTTTTCCCACAAAAATTAATTTTACTCCCTCTTTCTCCCTGACCTACAATACCATATTTTATCACCCATTAAACTTACACTCAGACACTCTACACTATCATTCCACACTCATACTTTAAGCCTAAGATACCTGCGACCTAACAAGCCTCAATTTATTATTATTATTATTTTATTTTATTTTTTTATTTTGTTCTTAATTATTTATTATTTTTTTTGTACTTATTTATTTATTTCCGTATATACAACAAAATGTTTTCAACTTTTTTTGGCTTTAATTGTCTATGATTATGTTATTGCAATTTCTACTAAGCTCCTAATCTGCTAATTACCAGTCACTCTCTCATTATCCATTACTAGCTCTGTCAAATAATTACACCTACCCTCCGAAACAAAACTCCTATAATTTTGGTGAATTATAATAATTACCGATTTAGATAACGCAATTAATTTTCTTATTTTTATTCTGGATTTTAATGCCTGATATACTATATTAAGATGCTGTAATATATTTTTTTTTAACTTCCTAAACTGTCTTTACTATTAAAACTTGTAATACTACTTAATTAGATCGTCACGGGGTGGATTTATTTATTTATTTCCCCGTAACTTATTTCCCGGTTCTGTTTACGAATATCCGAAATTCTTCAGCACTATCGGTTGGTTTATCTCACTATCGGTTTCCCGTCCCTAATTGGCGGTCTGTCCCTCGCCCGGTCCTCGGCCACGGCGCTCGTCGTTAAGCCGCTCCGTCGGTGAGTTTAAGTAGTTCGACTTTTAGTCCCTTAGCCGGCCATAAATCAACGTTTCATCACTAATTTAGCGACTCCTTGGCACAACTTAGGAGATCGAGTGCCCAGTGTCAGGATCCGGTTCCTGGCGTAATTTAATGTCAGGCACCGGGTGGTTGACACTGAACACCCTACTCCCCTTGCTTCATGGACACGTCTCCGACCCCATAGTCAACATACTGCGCTACGATACGTTTTTTTTGAGTTATGAACAATATTGTTTTGTTACTCAGTATTTCAGTGTATTTAATAACATAATTATTTACTTCGTATTATATTACAGAATTTCACTTTATTGTTTTTACTTTTATACCATTTTTCTATTGTCATTATATAACTCGTTAGATACTTTTCAGATTACTGTAATAGAAATTAGGTGAATAATTTTATGTTGGTACTACTTACATTAAATTAAATCCTGTAATCTTCCTGCTATGACAATACTACCACTATACCTCCGAGTGTTTATGTATCATTTATTTATATTTTGTTGCATATTATGCCTTAAATTGTTTGTATGACTCATGTTGTTATAATTGCTTTACGTTACTGTTATTATTCAATCCTTTTATTGTATTTATTGTTATCACAATTATTCATTTATTTATATTTCATTATTAGATCAACTATTATTACAATTTTAGTTTTGTATTCACTTTAATTTCTTATTTTTTGTGGATATCTCCAATAGGCCATTACATAATATGATACTATAATGTATTCTCCGTGTCGAGCACGCCTACACAGTCGACTCTCTCCATGATTGGCTAATCTCACCTCTTTTATGTTTGAATAATAATAACAGGAGGGAGGCGAAGGTTACCCAACCTCTGGATCACAGCTACCCTTACGTCATCGCCACCTACTGGATTTCAGTGTTCATCCTCCACACGCCTTCCGTGATCTGCATCATGCTATTACAATGATGAGATCATTGAAAGCAGTCGGGACGAACTTCAACTTCTCCAGATGCCAACAACGACTCACGTCACTCGCCTCGACCTATATGATCCCGGTTGTGTTTTCCGGTCCATTTATTTTACTACTCGCGCCGTTTATTACGACAGCGTTTATTTCCCACATCGTCTCAACCGGAAATCTACTCTTGTCACATACGATAGCGTAACCGGGTATTCTATCATGATGCTCAATTTTTACTTTTAAATTTTCCTATCACCCGTGAGTGTGTTTAATTAATTCTTATCTGGCATCGGTCGATATAGCCAAAACTCTACCGCGCCAGGCGGCCCTTCTACTTCCGCGCCAAATATCCTTCGGATCTCTGCGCTCCCCACTGCTAAAGGCCCAGCCTTCCGAATCACGCTACTTAACAGAGCGATTCTCCGGGGCCGCTTCAAAGGTTGGGCCCATAAATTTTACTTGACTGCCCAACTTTATTACTCGCAACTCGCCACTGCTGCTACGGCATTTCCTTTATCTCTGCACCTGCCAGACGCTTTCCGATAATCAACTTAGTTTGCTATACCTTCTTATCTTGCTTCTTAATTCTTGTTTCACTACTATATTTAACCAATTCTCGCATAACTTCCGTACTACCTTGTCGAATGCTGATTTAATTAATCTCTCTTCCTACCCAAGACACTTTACACTTGACAATTATAAAATTTACTACTATTATCTACAAAAATTATTATTTACACCTATCTTTTAAACATTGTTTATTCTCCATCTGTACCCCGCCGCTTACTTCGCAAATTGTACGGGGGTTCGGGTTGTTCTGGGCTACCCACTACTTCCGGCGGTGACCAGTCTTGGTCATTCGGGTCATCAATGTATGTTAAATTACCCTCTTCCCCTTCAAATATCGATACATCACTCTCACGCAATTCGCGTTGTGTTTTATTTAATTCCTCGTTTGGCCTATACCACGACTCTTCATCATCACTATTAGAGTCACCATCGCTTGCGTCACTAGCCTCCTTATGACTAGGTGACGTATTGTGCCGCGAATGCCCTGCCACGCCCTGCGCGGATTCCGGCTCCCTACCATCGTCGTCCTTCGGAACTTCCGGCACAAGCCGCGGCTGAAACTCCGCCATGATTTCCGGCGTACTTTCCGCCTCTCGCCTATCGTCGCCTACGGTTTCCGGTTCTGGGTGTGGCTCTACTTTACCGATTTGTGATTTTATTAAATCCACAACTTTGTCATATTCTAATATTATATCTTCTCTTAAGTTTTCCCGCGATGCCTTGAGACGATTGACATTGAGGTTAACGCTTTTCCCGTTCAAGTCTACTGTATATACCAAATCAGACAACTTGGCCACCACTCGGTGTGGCCCCGACCATGCCCTAGAAAATTTGCTACCCGGTAATTTCTTTATTTCCGGATGCAACACGTAGACTAAACTCCCTACTTCGAATTCTACCAATTTCTTTCCCTCGTCATAATACGTCTTACTTTTGGCCCTGGCCTCATCGGAATATCGCCTAGCCAGCGCGTAAGCCTCCTCCATGCGTTTTACTAGTTTATCCCCTGTTGGCCCTAAATCTTGTAGACACTGGAAATGATCTTCTGTCGGCAGATTCATTTCCCTACCGTGAAACAGAAAATAAGGCGTTGCGTTTATAGCAGCACACTTACTGTTCCTCATAGCCATAAGGCAAAACGGCAAGTATTTATGCCAGTCACTTGAATGCTCTTCCACAAAATGGGATAGCATATTAGCAAGCGTGGCATGCTGCCTCTCAAGTAATCCATTACACTTCGGGTTATACCCGGTCGTTTGGATTTTCTTAACCCCCAAAACACGACAAACCTCTTGGAACAGTTTACTCATGAAATTAGTTCCACGGTCTGATAGTAACTTTAAAGGTATGCCATACCTAGCTACAAAACTTGTTACGAACGCATATGCTACTGTCTCCGCCCGTTGGTTTTCTATTGGAACCGCATCAACATACCTTGAATGGAAATCGATAAAAGTTAAGATATAACAGTAGTGTCCCGCCTTGGGCAACGGACCTACTCTGTCCAAACTACAAACTTCCATTGGTCGTGTTACTGACTCAAAAACTCCTAATGGCGCTATTGCTCGGTTTGAGTTCTTCCTAAGATTACACGACCTACACGACTTGACATAATTAGCCGTATCCGTATTTAATGACGGCCAAAAGTAACGTTTCTTTAACACGTCCTGTGTTTTATTTATCCCTAGATGCCCTGAAAACACGGTATCATGGTGGTTCTCTAAGACGTAATAAACCATCCCTTTCGGTATTACTAGTTTATTACCGTCTTCCTCCCGTTTGTACAGCAACCCGTCTTTGTCTAAGAAGAAAACAGAGGTTTTATTTTGTTCAACTTCCTGTATTTTACTCCTACAAAAATCGTCCAACTGCTGCGTCTGTCTTACAAGGTCCCGTGACCAAATAGGTCCCGTTATCGCGTTTATACGCGAGAGTGCGTCGGCTTGTAAATTCTTTATTCCAGCCCGATGCTTAACTTCAAATTCGAATTCTGAGAGCAACAACCCCCATCGAATTAGTCGTGAGGAAGGGTCTCGCATCGAAAAGAGCCACTTCAAAGCTATGCAATCGGTTATCAGCGTAAACCGATGCCCGTACAAATACGGTCGCCACGCCTTCACGAGGGTAACAACCGCTAGTAGCTCGCGCTCGGTCGCGGAATAGTTAGTCTGTGCTTTATTTAGCGTTTTGGAATAATACGCAATAGGGTGTTCCTCCCCGTCTAACACCTGTGACAGGACTCCTCCTACACTGACCTTGGACGCATCCGAAGTCACTATGAACGGTTCTTCCCAACATGGATACTTCAAAACCGGTTCCTGAATTAAAGCTTCTCGCAGCTTATCGAACGCCGTTTGCTGACGTTCCCCCCATTGAAATTCACTGTCATTCCGAGTTAACTCTGTTAGCGGTTTACAAATACCACTGAAGTCCGGAATAAATCGCCTATAGAAATTTACTAAGCCTATAAACGATCTGACCTCCTTCACATTAGTTGGTATTGGATAGTTCTTTACAGCCGATATTTTCCGCTCATCTGGCCGTACCCCTTCACTCGTAATTACATGACCTAGATACTCCACTTCCCCGTGAGCAAACACACATTTAGAGGGCTGCAATTTTAAATTAGCATCCTCAAACCGTTGTAACACCTGCCCGAGTCGTACCGCGTGCTCCTCGACCGTTCGCGTCGCTACGATTACGTCGTCAAGGTAGACCAAGACTCCGTGACCTATCAAGCCTTTAAGAACTTGATTCATTAATCTCGTAAACGTAGCAGGTGCTCCCGATAGCCCAAAAGGCATAAATTGAAAACAATATATTGCGGAGGGCAACACAAAAGCGGTCTTATGGACGTCCTCAGGTGCTACAGGCACCTGGAAATACCCGGATTGCAGGTCCAGAGTCGTGAAGACTCTACACCCACCGAGTGAGTCCAATGTCGTCTGAATCAGGCTTAGAGGCTGATTACTAGGTACAGTTATCTTATTTAAAGCACGATAGTCTACAGCTAACCGATAACTGACCTCCTCCTCACCGGATGGTTTCACTGGGTCTACCGGCCGCTTCTTTTTCACTAGCACAATTGGCGCCGCGAACTCGCTATCGCTCGGAATTATTATGCCTTTACGGAGCATATCGTCGATATGTTCCTGTACCGTCTTCATCAAATGATGAGGTATTCGATAAGGTGTTAACCGTGGTGCAACAGCACCTTCGCGGAGCGGTATCCGGTGTACGATTTCGGTCGTACAACCCAATGGTGAAACCCCGTCATATAATACACTCTTATATTTCTCCAACACCGGCCTTATTATATCCCTATCCTCCTGGCTTAAATGCGCTAATTTACTCACTATTAATTTGTCTATATCAATCGCACCACTAGCTGCATACATTCTGTCCCAATCACATTCCTCATCCGTATCCGCACGCAATTTGCCCCACACGGCATCTTCCAAATTCTCACCTTCATCCCCATACGCATATTTCCCGCCAACCATTTCACTGTTCTTTTTCCTCTTCTTCTTGTTTCCTTGTCCTCTTTCACTTCCACTATTCTCGTCCATTTCTTCCCTTAAAATCTCATTTTCTTCCTGATTCACTACATACACTTCATAACCAACTGTATCCACTTTTTCCAACTCACACATTTTTAACCTCACATCATTGTCCATCACACTACACTTTTTATCATCACTTACCAACCGACACATAACTACGTCACTATCTTCCTTGTTTACTTCATTACCGCCACTGATATCCTTTATCTTATCGCTCACGTCACAACAATTCACTGTTCCACTCTCAACACTGTTTACACCGATTAATTCACATGTCTTTACTAAGTCCGTTACTTGCATTACACTATCACCATTACAACCTGTTACTCGATTATTAACACTACTTGTACCCATTTCCTCCTTATCATTTCTCTTTTCACTTACTTCATCATTTCTCTTTTCACTTACTTCTTCCGTCACTTCCTCTATAATCACACCACTACACGATAATCCACTATTTCCACCATATTTCACTCCATTATATCTTACTAACGCACACACTTTATTTCCACTTACCGTATCGTCTATTACCTCACTTGACACTTTCATCTTATCACTTCCTTTATCCACAGTACACTCACTAACACTTGAATCTTCATTTCCTGCCTCCCTGGCTATACCTACGCGTTTCTTCACTCCCAATACAATCTCATACGGATTCAAATTCATACAACTACACTGCACCAACAATTTACCTTCTTCATCACTAATTACTTTACTCACTGTGCTCTTTAACACTATCCAATACTCTCCAAAATCATCACCCTCTATAAACACTTCCTCCGGTACTTCTATAATCCTTTCCTCTTGACCTCCCGTTTTCACTAGCTTTAGCTCCCCAACAAACTTCAATTCACTATTGGCATCAACAATGACCTCCCTGCGCGGAACGACATACCAGGTCCGAACCTTACACTTGGAATAACATTCCCTACGTACTTCCGAACTACTTGACTCAGGGCTCGGGTTCATGACGTCCGTTCCCGTCGTCTGTCCATTCAATCCACCCGCCTGCAGAACAGGTGGTTTCGAACTCTGAATGACGCCCACACAGTAACGCCCGTCCGGGTCATTGCTAAAGTCAATTATCACTTCTAGCTCCCTCAACGCGTCTGTTCCCAGTATTCCATCAAACATCAAATTATCCATATTATCCACTACATAAAATTCCAACCTCTTTCTTTCCCCATTTATCTCTACTTCTACTTCCGTTTTCCCCAAAATCTTCAATCGCGCTCCCGTAATACCTAGCGCGCGGATATCTGAATGAGTTATATGCTGAGTATTTACACCATAGGCCTCCCGTTTTAACAAAGATATTTTCGAACCAGAATCAATCAAAAGTTTCAACTCACGCTCTCCAATCTTACACACAATAGACAAATCATTCCTTCCGTCCACGCATAAACTTTGTACGATAAAATGTCCAACAGCCGGGTGGCCTAATTCTGGGAAACTGTCGGACGACTGGGGTTTAAATTATCGGTCTCTGCCCGATTCTCCGTTCTTACTTGGCATTCGCGTGCGAAATGTCCTAACCTCCCACAGTTATAACACTCTGTCCTGGCTAAACGAAACGAATTGTTTCTATTTTGCTGCAGGTTTCTTTCATCGAACCTTACACGTCCCGATCCTCGAATATTACCTCGAGATCCTCGATTGAAAGACGCCTCGCGCCCACGTGACGAATTCCAAGAGCCTTGATTACCCTGACCTCCTTGGTACGTGCTGTTTCCGGCAGAGTAATTTCCCCTGCCCCGAGAGTATGTTCCCCGATTCCAGCCTCTAGACGTGCCCCGCGGTGCGACACTATTATAGCGCGGTGGTCCGCCAGTGCCTCGGCTCATCCCTAGATTGGGGCACTGGGCGCGTATGTGCCCTTCACCTTGGCACCCATAACACGTAAGAGCGAACACACCTGAATCCGCCTCAGAAGGATGAGACTGTTCCTCCATTTCTGCCATAATGGCCGTCTTAAGCGCGTCCTCAAACGTCTTAGGGAAAGTAAAACGGGTGACCTCACCGATTTTACCACTTAACCCGTGTAAGAAAGCGGCTAACATACGTCTCTCCGCTTCTGCTGTCACTACCGCCTGTACGTTCGGGTCCTCGCTCTTTTGAATCGTTTTTGCTCCTAATTTCCTAATCCGTTCTGCAAATACTTCGACCGACTCGTCGCGCTTTTGAACTGCTGACTGTAGCGCTATATAGTGGTATTGTTCGGTCTTTTTACTGGAAAATCTTTCAAGACACGCGTTGCGGACGTCCTCATATTTAACAACGGGTAACCCGTCTTCTACTTTAGACAGGTCAAATTTTGATGTTAAGAATGCTTCGGCAGCTCCCCTACACTTAAGTCGGACTACCGTTACCTTAAATTGCGGTTTCCAACCCCCTAGAATGGCAGCTTGGTCAATCTGCTCGAAAAATTCCGTTACACTCGGCCCTGTTCCATCCCCCTTAAAACTTTCGATTAAGTTCGCGGGCCCCAAATCTACTGACTTGACCCCTAGCATAGCGTTTTTAGACGCTTCTGCTAACTCTGTAGCTGATAGCGCCATTGTTCCCAATTGTACACTTGATTTAAATATTTTTACTGGAGACTTACCGTGACCCGCAGGTTCGAACATCAACTTAGTTATTCCCTGATCCGGCTTTTATTTGCCGTTTCATATAGACAAAACAAAAGATCGTATTTAGTGACGCGCGGTGTTATCACAACAGCTGTTACGATAGCGGCTTCTGATAAGAGGATTCCGCTTAGCGCTCCCCGTAAGAAAGAACAGAGGTCCATTCTTTTACTTGCATTTTATCCACTATAAAAAAAAATCAAGGAATAGCAACTTAATAACCCATATATTTCAGTTCAAACTTAATCAATGGAGCACACCAAAGAGTCAACAGTAAAACTCCTATTAAAATTAACATAACCAATTTTCTGTTTTGTCTTTAACTGAATTTTACCTAGGATCAGTCATTAAATTCGATTACGATTTTAGTAATCCTAATCCTTTTAATACCATGCTCATTTGTGTAATCAGTGCGTCCGTTAATCCTTCCTTCAATAATACGTGTCGTTAAAGACCTCAACAAAGTTTGGGTCCCTTCCAAAAGCGCGTTAGGATCAGTGACCGGGATATAATACACCGCTTTATTGACTGGGTCCATCGGCATTCAAACGCGGCACATCGTAAATTAACTCCTCCTGTCGAGCCACCTGTTCCACGAACGGTTTTGCTAATGCCGGCGGAATAGTCAGGGGTTCAGGTAGAACTGGTTTAGGTAAGGTCTTTGGCCTAGACGCTGTTTCCGACAGATGCTCATAGAAAGCAATTAGCTGAGCGGTTCGAGACCCGATTTTCATAAAGAAATTCGTCTTCAATGGTGTTGACGCGCCTCCAATATTAATTTGACTAGGCGCCGAATTAAATGCTCTAGCCGGTGGTTGCGACATATATGGCGGTTCGGGATCCTTACTCGTTTTATTACCCAGTTTCCTCTTCTATTACTACAAACACGATATAATCTTCCCCAGCGGTAACCGCCTTTAGTTTATCGTGAAATCGTTCCTGAGTTATCTGATGCACCCGTGACAAAGGAGCTTGATTCTTGTTCGGCATTAACACATCTTTATGCACAGTTGATTTACTGATACGTTTCTCAAGAATTTCACTAACAGCTCTTATTTTACGATTTTCTACAAAGAAAAATGAAAACAACCAAACTGTCTGTCCTACCCTAATTTCATCTTTAAACTGTTCAAACAGCCTAAAACGATCTAATAAATAGTTGCTCATTTGTTTATTTATTGCGACCCGCTCCCGTTGTTAATCGCGTCTCTTATCACACCAGATAAATGCACATGCATTCGCTCGATAGCCCACAACAACGCGATTTTCAAATCCTGGTCTTGCCAGATTCTTTCGAAAATAATTTCTGCAATAATGTCTTTTGTGTAATCGGTGGTTCCGGCGCGAAAACGTATTCCTAATTGTTTTAAATGATCAATATAACCTGTCCTATTTAACACTTCATCCAAAAACTGTCGGATCGCCTCTTGCTCTGCCATAACCTATTCGCAAACCCTGGTTTGGACGTACATTTTTAAAACACAATATTTCTCTACTTTAATTATAGTGTTTTAATTAACTAAATTTAATTAGGTGTACATTTTCATTACCATTTCCCTACAATACTTTTTCGCCCCTCATTAAACCCTTACTCTCTCCAAAAGAAACCCCACGTCACTACACCCTTCCAAGCATCCCTCGTCCCCACGTTCACACCTGACACCACATGTGGTATCCGGGGACACCCCCTTGCTCACAGGTGAATGCCCCGTATAGGCCGAGGAGCCCAGGGGATTGGAAGAATCCCCTAGCTACTCCAACGACCTTTTACTCTGGGAACGTGGTCCGGGGGATGATGGAATAATAACACAGTGACATGAGGTTGATAATCGGTTTATTATGACTCAATAATTAACTCAAGTTACAGTTCTTTACAACCAGATTGGCTCTAGGTACCACAGGTACACCAATGATAAAATTACATGAATCTCGTATGAGGTACTTAGAGTTTACTTTTAAGATCCCAAGTGACTGATTGGAACTATTACATTTATAGGGAATGTGGAGACTAACTAGGATAGGAACTGGCGAGACTTACAGAAAGTAGCGAGGCGCATGGTGCGTCGCGACGACGAACGGGCGTGTGAACTGACGGTGCGCTGGTCCACGGACAGTGAACAGTGAACAGTGAACACTACGCCCAATTTTTCGGGGTATATATTGCAACCGCCAATATCCGGCCCGGCCCACGGCGACCAATGAGAAAGCCGTATTCTGCACAAGACCAAATATGGACAAATCCGCAAGTTCCCGGTTGTCGCGGTCAGCCCAGCCCGCGGATCCCGTTACACGATTTTAGAAAGCGACTTGCGAATTTTTAAGCAAGCCCCGCCCAAAACTACCGTTTAGGGCCATATACAACAGTTTTATGATCTACCTCATGTTAAAACATTCACGATCTGACACGGCAAATTGACTATTTCGACGGATTAGTTTTCAGTAATTATTTAATCAGGGCCAAAAACTAACATGATTTACTTCATTTCTCACCACTCATAGCAATTTTTAAATTACGTTAAGGGCACCTGCTTACCTCTAATAATTTATTCCAAGGAATGATGTAAATCCACCGCAGTGTAGAGGGTCTGTCTTCCGTCTTCCATCAGTGCTGGTCACCAACTCACAGATTTCCACGCAGTCCATAGTCACGGGGTCCCTGGAAGTTTCCTTATCAGACGGCAGGTTCTAACCTGGGACGCCGGAACTAGTCTGTCGGCCGACCGATGAGTCACTCACGGGCAGTAACTACGACGAAATACCCTTATTTCAGGATTTCCAAGGTGCCTGACTTGGCGGTTAGGCAGTATGCAACACATTATTGACTTGATATTGGTATCCAAACGCCGAAGGCTAGCACTTCAACTATGATAATTCCATGGGGTGATCAGGCCCATAATTGGATTTAGTGGTCAAGCCGAAAATAATGTTACAGTAATGCGATAACCTATAGTATTCAACTCAACCGATGTACTGTTTCAATAACTGTAAGTATTAAAGAAACATCGATAACAAACAATTAAGTTTCTTTGTTTGAAATTCATTGTTTGTGATGCCTATTTTATATGTTGATTTGGATTTTTGCGGATATTTCCCATCACTGATTAGTAAAAAACAAGTTTCACGACGTTTCGGGATCTGGAATCTGATGTTTTACCATTTTGTTCTGAACAAAACCTAGAACATTAATTAAGTTTATCGGTTCAGAAGCATTGTCAATTATACTATTTGATTCTCTTACGGACAAAAAGTTAAAACATACACCAAATGTAAATATAGTGAAAATAAAAATAAATTATCCCAGTCAGCACACATTGTAAAAATAACGTTATTTCCACGTGAAAAAAGTAAAAAAACGTAAAAGTAAAAAGCAAAACATATTTTTCACGTGAAAATGATGAAAAAATGTAAGTGAAATTAAAAACGTTATTTTCACGTGAAAAATATGAATCAAAAGTATAAATAAAATCAAATTAAATAACAAATATAACGTTTTATTTTTCATATTTTTTTATTTTGTTGTTTATTTATTTCGATCTTTATACGTTTTGATTAACAAGTCTTGTGCGTTTATAAAAAACAATCATCCTCGTTGTAAAATACACAAATTCGACAGTAATCGTTTATTTAGTCCAAACTAAAATTCAAAAATATAAAAAATAATTTCTAAAAATTTAACGGATTTATAAATAATTATGTTATGAATTATTTATATAAAATTATTATGCTATTTGTTAAATTGTTATTCGTTATACTTAATGTTTTAAAATAGTTTACTATTTAAAAAAATGCCTGACACAATATAAGCTATTTATTTCAAATTAATAAAATTACCCTGCCAAAATAATATGGGCCATAAATCATGAATTGTGTCATGACAAAACCTCCCTTCAGACGACGCCGCGACGTATAACCGGTGCGGTGCGGTGGACTGAACTGGAGCCTGAGTGTGGAGTGTGGAGTGAGACGCCGTTGGCCTTAGTTTCAGTTAAAGTCAAAACGGCTTTTAAGGTTTTAAATTGGAAGTTTAGACATAATTGCGGTCTTCAAGTAACTACGAAACGATGAGTTACACATCGTTACACGAAACACCCACATGGAAATATTACGACAGCATGGCGTTTCTCAAAGACCAGTTTTTGCCCCGCAAATCAACAGGAAACCTTGCAGATGTAATAGCAGATGACTCAGACCATGACCTAAACGAAGAGGAGTCGGAAGAAGTGACCGAGATAGGCCAAGAATGTGATGAACCTGACAATCCACAGTTGGACACAGAGAATCTGACTATAGTACCGGCGCCGGAGAGTGAATCACGCCAGCAGCAGAAATTCTTTTTGACATGGCATACTCACCCGAACCACCATCATCATTCTCAACAACATCAACTGTCACTAGACCTACGTCAGTAGACCACAGTACAAGCTCTCATCGCTACAGTCCCTACGACAGTTCCTCTCCTAGTACCATGGCATCACCATCACCAGTCACCTTCGCACAGCTGGTCCGCGACGTGACTTCACCATTAAACTACAACCAGGATGGTGGCGAAACATATGTTCCCGAGTACACTCACTTTTAAAAATATCTTTGTAATGCCGTTCAGCTGGCGATAAATTAATGACAGTTTAATAGTTCTTTACGTTTTTTATAAGTACTACTATTTTTCCTTTGCGCAATTTACTTAATAATACCATTTTTTAAGATTATGTTAGGCCTACTATTATAACATTTTCAAACATTTGCAGCATTTTTATGTAGCGTACATTAATATCTTTCGTTTGTATTTTACTTTGAAAAGATCCCTGTTAGTTACTATCATTTTACCAATAAATTGTATTTTTCATTAACTGGAATTGCTTTCTTATTACCAACTCATTTTTACATACAACAAACATATTCGAGAATTAAATAACAGAAGAATATATGAACTTTATTTCTTGCACAATTTTATTGATTTTACTTCAATACATATATATTTTTTTTTCAATTTACACTGTTTATCTTTAACAAAGCATATACTTTTTAACTTACAGAACATGTGCAATTGCAGGCAGAAGGTACTGTAACTTACCTTATAGTCAGTACAAGCTGTTCTTCTGGACCGATAGGGTTAACATGCAAGTTGCAGTATTTAGTACAACTCTCCAACTTTGGAGAAATGGTTTCACATATGTACTTAAACGTTTCAGGAGTCATTCGCAAATAATTTTGAAACTTCTCAGGATAATTTTTTAGTTCATGAAAAAGATGATG
Organism: Flexamia atlantica; assembly: GCA_035578135.1. NCBI lineage: Eukaryota > Metazoa > Arthropoda > Insecta > Hemiptera > Cicadellidae > Flexamia > Flexamia atlantica. The sequence goes on from JAQJVK010000033.1 coordinate 4,270,955, forward strand.
ATATTCACCTAGTTCCTGTCGCACTTGATTAACAGGATGTGCACTAAATGTTCGATTACTTAACGTTCCCGTAAGCCACCACTTACATGCTGAAGACATATCATCGCTATCATCACTACTTTCACTTATCATCACTGACAGAGAAAATTGTTGCAACAGGCAAAAAAACTACCACTGTGATTAAGAAACAACACTCGACTGCTTGTGTTGACGCGTGTTTGAGGAGGGGAAAGAGCTGCGAGGCGGCGAGCTAGACGGCGAGGTAAAACCTCCTGCACTATACGATGCTACCTCCATCTGTACCTCCACCTGCACCTACACATCCAGCTACACCTCCACCTTCACCTCCTCACTATGCGCGTACCCTTAACCCTACTACGGGCTTTGATCGTTCTTGGTAAGTTTATACTTTGGATATTTATTTAGTCATGTATTGTGAAATCAAGATAACCTACTAACCTCAACTTTCAGAATTCCATTATAGTTGTTCTGATTAGTTGATAAAAATTGGTAATTGCATATCATAACAACTCTCCTAGCCTTTTCCAAAACACTCCCATGTGATAATTCAGTACGAGTTTCATATCTAATTTCTAGGTTTATGTTTATTGTCGATTGTTTACCTTTAATGCTTATAGGTTTGATAACTGAACTTCTCAATAGGATTTAACATGGGCAAAGATCAATTTTGTTTTTGGTACTCAGTTCAGATTTTGGTTATCCGATATTAACTATCAACCTATCGTGTTTAACTCAACTAACTGATGTACTGTTTTAACAAACAACCGTCAGTGGGCAAGTGAAGAAACTTCGATAACAAACAAATACCGAAACGATTGCCAATTATATCTAGGCCTATATCATTCGATTCTCTCACAAACAACAAACCATACCAAACGTAAATATAATAAAACTAAAATAATATTAAACATAAGTTACAGTAGGCCTAATATAAAAACTAAATTAAAACATTACTATAATTAACTAACTAAACACAACTTACTACCTTATTTCTCATCATCTACCATCTTGTACTAAAATACTATTGATAAACATTTTCGTAAAGTAACAAATCAATCGATAGCAAAGACAATGGAATCGGATGTTAAGTTCTGTCCAGCAGGCAGTACATCAAACTTCGACTATTGGCAGATTGTTCGATATTGTTTCTTAGTAAATCAGATGTTGAATCGTCTGCTATAGGAACAAACGGCTGAAGATCAGGTAGGCTATGAAACTCGTACCCCCTAACTCCTCAGCCTCAGCCTTATTACTAAATTTTGAACTTCTTGTTGGATACAGTTTGGGCGTTTTATCTTGAGCTATGGGAACCGTTTAGGCCTACACCTGAAGCGGTTGTAGTGGAGTGAATATGTTCAGAACACAGAATATGAATATGTGAATATGTGTCAGGTTAACTTTAGCTGATACCTAAAGTTAACCTGACATGTTAACATTTATCAAAGGCCTAACTTAAATATACTTTGATTGAGTAGGCCCATCAGGTGAGACCTTATCAGACTCCACCTTAATACTTTTGATTACATTATTTTGTTTATTTAGGTTAGATATTGATGTTTTTTGAAGTGTTTTGATTTGTTCTCGATGAAATCGAATAATCTTAATTTCGGTTACAGAGGTATAAAAGTTTCAGATTTATAGCCTATTTCCAAATTTAAACCGCTTACAAAACTTCACCCGCCTATTTGGAAACGTTGGTAATGAGTACCTTAGCCAACTTAACTTTTTAAATATTGAAGTAGCCTTCAAGCAGTTTACATTTGTTTATCTGCAATTTAATGATGTTTGTTTATTTTGTAATTTTATGTTTTTTGTGTTTCTTTTAGGAAGGAGCTTGCTGTTACATTTTTAACACCAAGAAAAGATTACAAGTTTCTAGGCTTTTTGGAGAAATTGTGAGAATCGATTCAGTCTATGGATTGGCTTCAAAACACAACTTAAGGAGAAAAAATTCAGGTAGGTTTTTAGTATTGCTTTCTGTGGGTGTCTTATGATTCCTTTTTGTCTTATATTTCTTATGATGTTTTATGATCAGCGCACGGAAAACTCCATAACATTCTTCAGATTCCTTATTGGCTAGTAATTTTTTAATCGATATTACACTAAAGATTATTTTCATTTGGATGTTTCGTCAATCTGCGGAAATTCTCATGTGGTGTGAAAGGAATTAAAAAAAAAACTATGGTATAATGATACAAAGCTTTGTTTTCTCTTGGACGATATGACGTTCCGAGGTTGACAAATAATGTTAGGTAGCAAATATTCTTGGTATTTAGACATTTTTGCTAATTTTTAACTAATTTGCATTTAATGTAGGTAAGCAAGCATGTATTGTAACTACAAGTTTTCTTCCTGCAGTGAAAAACTATAAATGTGAATTGGATATAAATAGGCCACGATAATTTGCAAACCAAGTGTTAACTAACACAGGTAACCTGCCAAGAAGTCTACTTACTAAAACAGGAATTCAAAATAAATTTAGGTGAAACTTCAAGTTCCTTATAGCATTACCGTACATTTGATTGCAATAAAACAGTTTAAACTTATTTAACGTATTTATGATCTCAGAAAGCATTTTTCTTCACTCTGTATATAAAAATTGTCCGTTACCGTGCAGCTGAAATCTACGTATACCCTCGATTTCCTTACATCAAAACAAATAATGATCAGCGGATTTTTGTTACCCAAACTTTGCATTTCGTACCCAAACAAAATTTTGCCGTACCCAAACAAACGAAGTTCCAGTTTTGACAGTTCAACCAGCTGACTCTAAACTAAAATAGACAGTTCAGCCCTATTGTGTTTGCTTATAGAGAAATGACTAAATTATGAAATGTTGGATGATTTTTTATAAGTTTGGTTACTTATTTGCATCATAATGAAATCTATTGTTCACAACTCATCACCAAAGTCCCATTTCGGGGCAAGATTGTGTTTTACATGCGAGATGACAACCCGAGCGTGTAAAACACTATCTTGCCCCGAAATGGGCTACTTTCAAGACTAATAGTGAAATATACTATTATTTCTCTATTTCCTGCCATTATTCCCTATAAAACAGTAATTATCAATTCACTGACCCAGTAACCTCCTGTCTGCTATACCAAGTTTGCATGGCTTTTCTTGATAGGCCAAAGTAAAAATCTTTTTACGGTGTAGTCTTCCAGTAAATTTTGATTATAATATTAGTTTGTTTTATACTATTAATTGGATCTGTTTTTATTTACAGAAAGCAAGATTTTGTGGAAGATGGGGTTGAAAATGGAACATGAGGAAGCGTACAAACTAATGTTGTGTTGGCCTATTAAGGTTTAATTTTAAAAAACTTAGCCTATACTGTATTGAGTATGTGTTAATTTTTTAGGATTTTTCATGTCAATACATAAATTTATTCTATCATCGTTCTATTTATTTCACAAGGCCTTAATTTGTCAAGAATAAGTTAAAATTTTTGATTTACAGAAAGCAAGATTTTGTGGAAGATGGGGTTGAAAATGGAACATGAGGAAGCGTACAAATTAATGTTGTGTTGGCCTATTAAGGTTTATTTTTAAAAAACTTAGCCTATAATGTATTGAGTATGTGTTAATTTTTTAGGATTTTTCATGTCAATACATAAATTTATTCAATCATCGTTCTATTTATTTCACAAGGCCTTAATTTGTCAAGAATAAGTTAAAATAACTGCTCACTTTGAAATTATATATATATTGCAGACAGATTCACTGTTAAGGGATATTATGGTTTGAAATTATGTACATATTTCAGACAGATTCACTGATGAGGGATATTATGGTTATTACAAAAAGTAGAACAAAATTCCCTTTTTCCGTGGTTTTATTCGTGCTTAGCATGAAATTAAACCATGATTAAAGGGTATTTTGTTCTACTTTTTGAAATGATACATAATAATAATAATAATAACGATAATAATTGATAATATTTATACACAATCTCAATGTTCTCTTTAAAACAACAGTGTTTGGTGTAATACTTTTTCAGTATTATTCCTTGGTTATAAGGCCTAGTAGTAATTTGTAAATTTAACAACATTTTTATTGTTAAATATCACGGAATTCAAACATGTTGACTTTTAAAGTTTTTTTTAATGAGTTTGAATAAAAATATGCTATTCATGCTAGCAACTTTTTCGAAGTAGTTATTTGGACATAAAATTAACAACAGTGTTTTTTTTATGTAAAAAGTGTTAAAGATGGTGAAGGTATAAGGTGTATAAAACGTAATTTTAACCGAGAAATTTCAAATATGTGATAAATATAACGAAATTAAAACGTAATTTTTACTTAAAAATGTACACTATGTGAAAATAAAACAAAATTAAAATGTAATTTTTACGTGAAAATGTTAAAAATGATTAAATAAAGTGAAATAGAAACGTGATTTTTGCGTGAAAAATGTAAAATATGTACAAATAACGTGAAATAAAAACGTAATTTTCACGTATTTTTTTCACGTGAAAAACACGGCCAAAGTTGTGACATTTTCACTGTATTTTCACGCGAAAAAAACGTGATATTTACTTTTTTCACGTGAAAATCTCGTTAAAAATGTTCAAAGAAAACGTTATTTTCACGTGATGTTTTCATTGTTGTGCTATCTGGGATGATAAACCTAAAGCTGGCCAAAAACTAAATAAAAACGTTACTATATCTAACTAACCAAACAACTTACTGTACCATACCTTATTTCCCATCATTCGCCATCTTGTACTAAAATACTATAGATAAATATATTTTCATAGAATAACAAAAAAATCAATAGGGCCTATAAATGGAATCGGATGTCAATTTTTGTGCGGCAAACAATAACTTAGGCCTACATCGAACTACGTCTATCGGCAGACCATTCGATTTCGTTTTCTTTGAAATCAGATGTTGAATCATCTGCCATTGGAACGAACGACAGAAGTTCAGATATGAAATTCGTATCGGTATTGTGTTGGACTGGGCTAGTTCATAGCCATTAATTTAGCTAGGGATTAGTTCATAGGGTCGTAAATGACTATCAGAACATAACCAAACATCCTCTAACTAATTTCAAACCTGTTTTGGGGTTGATCGGGGAAATGCCGACACCTTAAGACAATTATAACATTTTTCTGGTATAGTTACATATTTTTAGCGTTGGATTCCACTTAAGGTGGTATTTTCCCCATCTGAATGGTTACTAAGTTGGTACGGTAATACAGTATAGTTTAGTAGTGTAAATAAATAAATTCTGAACTCTTTCAAGGTGTGTCGGCATTTCCCCGGTGACCTGGGCTATACTGACAACGATGTGGGGTAATGCCGACATAGGTGAGAAGTGACAAAAAATGTTCAAAAACCTGTACTTTATTGTTTTATATAAGAGTAAATATAAGTAATAATACGCTTAAAAAGTAAATGTAGGCTATTATAAATAGGTACCTTCCATCACTAAATTAAGATAATAAAGATTAATTTTAGGCATTCCCACTTCAGCTGCAACACTGTTTACCAATCTCTGTCATGGACTAGGCCTAACTCATATTGCTCTTTTTAAGGACTCTTCATCCCTTTAACCCCTCTCTGTTGGCCATTTTCCAGATCTCACATCAGAAAGATGATAAAAATAAATGTTAAGACTCTACAAACCCCATAGCGATATTATTTTAATCGAATAGGCATTATGAACACCTATCGGTCATGCCCCTTTTTATGTGTCGACCCCAGAGAGACAAGACTGCGGATTTTTTACCCCAGGTCATATTGTTACTATTAATATTAAAAAGAACTATACCAAAATGTTTGCTTTTAAGTACACTCTCAAGCTAAGTCTTATTTCCGTAGGTTCAATGGTATAGGACGTATATTAGTTAGTTTAGGAAACCGATTTTAGATAATAAAGTTAACAATTATTTTTTAAATCATCACAAATTAACCACTTAGTCTGCTGACAAAAACTCTTTTGACTGTTAATTTTTGTGTCTGCCGCAAGGTAGCAGCACTATCCATAATACGACCGCAGCTTAAGGTGTTGGAATTGCTCAAGGTGTCGGTATTTCTCCGGTCTAACCAAACCTAACCAAACCTATCATAACTTTACATTATCCATTACATTTTAACCCAATATGTTCTGACTCTACAAAACTATCTCAGCCTTACCTTAACTACCAAATTTTGATAAAAATACCTAACCAAACCCTAAATAGACTATTATTGAGGATTTTTCCTGATTTCCGATGCTTTTCCTGTAATAACTTTTACCGTCAGATCTAAAGCTAATTCTAATCATTCAAATTACTCATTCTGTAATCAACCTTGGAATCCCAAATTATCTTGCGGGAAATTTTTGAATTCTTAAGTGAGAGAGGCGAAAGGAACACCCGCTCTGGCCTGTCAACGCTATGTATTCCCTGTCAATAAATCTCTCACTGTAACATCCTGCTGCCTCTGGAACTCTCTGCTCCATGAAATAAAATCCATTAAAAATCTTGTACGGCTGACGGTGGCGCTGAAGAAACATTACCTGAAGCGGGTGACCGTGGCGTGGCGGTATGGCGTGCATTAGGCCTAGCTGTGGCAGTGATAGAATGTGCGAGAGCATGCGAATGTTAGGTCATTTTCAATATTGACTCAGTCGGGTTTTGTCCTTGGCTGGCCTCGCGAGTTTATAAATTAATGTACTTAATGTTTCTGTGTTCGTGTCTCCATCCGTGTAAAAAGTGTTTTTAAAAACTGACGACAACGACGAGTGTTCCATAATTACTACTGTTTGACAAAGAATTTGAAAACGGGTCTTTGAGACCCGAAACTAGTTATCCTGTATAAAATAACTTTGGATTCACGACGAAAAAGGTTTGTAGCCTATTGATTAATTTGTTAGTCATTTATCTTGAAAATTGGTTTAGAAGTCACTGAAAGCTCATCATTATAACTGTGCATTAATACATAACTTTTTCTTTTTTTTTTTTTGCAGGACCTGAATGTTGTCGAATCTTTTGACAGACAAATTACAGATGTGTTCCTGTACTTGCCACTAGCCCATGATGGATGCCAACGAAAGTACTAGTAAAAGTCAAAATGACATAACGTTTAAGTGTGGTTTTTGTTGTAAACCATTTACCCAAAAAAAAATTGCACTCGGCATGAAAAGACTTGCAAATTAAATATAAATAGAACCGAAAATAAAGTTTCATGCCCCATTTGCTATGTCACATATAGTAGAAAAGAAAACTTTAAGGTTCACTTAACATCTTGCTCAAGTATTAAACCCAAGGAAGGACCTTAAAAAAATGAAAACCCCTTGTCTGATGCCTGGATGCACTCAAGAATTTTTCCACAAAACAAGAGTAATTGAACATATGAGAATATGTCATGGTGATATAGTTGAAGTGAAACCCCCAGTTGAATTGGAGTTTACCCTACCTACAGCCACATATGCAGTCCCCAGGATTATCTACACCATCCCTTGCAACAGGATTTAAGCAAATTCATTGATCAGCAACTAGGAGAAGAAGTTTCCCCTTCAAAGACTTTTACGAAAGCTAAAAACATCAATACTGAGAAGCATCTAGAAGTTCAGACACAAAAAATTAATGTCCTAACCAAAAAAAGAATAAGGGAGAGAGCAAGAAGGCAACGGGTGGCACAAAGACTCAATGAAGATGACGCAAAATCTGTCTTCCTAATGGCTAATGCCATGGTTACAAAAGACAACTCAGTAATCCTGTACAAACCTCATGGAGAAGATGTAGTGTACGGCCCAGATGAAGTAAACAACCTCCCTTACTCAAAGGAAATATTTATGTTTGGATTTCAAATTTCAAGACAATTACAACCAATGAAAGAACACTGTAACAAAATTTTGATTGTAGATGAAACCCATGGTACAAACCAGTACAGGTACAAGCTGCTTACCTGCATGATAGTCGATGACAACAGGAGAGGCTGGCCAGTAGCCCACCTGATTACCAATAAATCAGATGCTGCCACGCTGAAATTCTTTTTTAAAGGCTTAAAAGAAAGAATTGGTGACCCAAGTTGCATCAACTGTGTAATTACGGATGATGATAGCCTCGACGGGCTCGGCTTCGCCGCTTACGAGTATGATGGTCTTAAGCCATCCCGACAGCCAGGGGCGATAGCCTCAAGCCTGGCTGGGGCCGGGTAAGGCCAAGCCAGCTCTCAAGCCAGCGACCAAGGAAAACTCTCAATGAAATAAAACTGATTTGGCTGTAGTGATCTGTATTGATCTCTATTGATGTTTAGTAAGTGATCTCTATTGGTCCAATTACGGAGTAATATCACTAGGTATCACTACAATTTTTTAAATGGCCATTTCTATTAGGGGGAGACGATCACTATTTCATCGCTCTTTTACATAAGAAATTAGCCGCACTGATCTGTGGTGATGTGAGAAGAAAAACCCTGGAGGTCACGATGCAGAAAATCAAACGGATGATGCACTTCGGCAGAAACAACAGGTCCTGCTTATTGCCGACCCCCAAGGCCTGCAATGGAGAGATTGTGGGCGTTCGGCGCGCTGCTGTGGAAGATCATGTCCCTGGGCCAGCAGCCAACAATTACCCCTCAGAATATGTAACAAAATCTGAAATATATTGGACAATGCAGATAGTTCTCAACCACATAACCTTCAGGACGGCTATTAAACTCATCGCTGGATTTAGCAAACAATTTCCTGATAGCAAAATTTGCGGAAAAGATCCAACTGCAAAGGACTAACATAGGCTATTAGACTGTTTTCGGCCTTGCACCATACTTTCACAGACTACTCGAGTCAATACTGAAGGACATGTCGTGGATTGTCGTTTATTGAGGCGTTGAACAAAATATCCCAACATTGAACAAACAACAAATGGAAAATTTTGTTAGGTTTTGTCACAAAACTAAAGTTGAAACACACTATTTTTCATCAGTATTTTTAGGAAATTCTCGTTCCACCGACCTACTGGATGCGATTACCACAGACGCCCGCTCGCAAAGTATTTAAAGCAGCCGAGCTAGATCAAACAGGGGCTTTTGGAGACGGTCACTATTTCATCGCTCTTTTACGTAAGAAATTAACCGCACTGATCAGTGAAGATGTGAGAAGAAAAACTTGGAGGTCAAGACGCAGAAAATGAAACTGATGATTCACTTTGCGCAGAAACAACAGAACCTGTTTATTAACGACCTCCAAGACCTGCAATGGAGAGGTTACCTCAAGGACATTGATAGCCGTATTGAATACTGGAACCAACTGAAAAATAGGGTGGGGTTCAATGCTGAAACATTAAAAACTACATCAGCACACAGAGGAGGCACTGAGCAAGACAGAGAGTGCCGATGTTGCCAGGCAGTTTGTGGAATACCTGTGTGACGCAATGATCTCTCTGGAAATATACAAAAAGAACAACAGCCGGGACATAACTAAAGAGGACATAAATAGAAAGTACAAGCGACAAAACCTTTTCTTCAAAGAAATGAGTAGGGTGAAACATTTCTTGAAGACTGTTCGAGACATATCCAGATTTGCGGTGACAGAAAAAAAATCTAAAACTATAGTTTCTTCAGGATGTTTTTAAACAGGATGGGGAACTATCTACTAAAAAAATGAAAAAAACCTAGGAATCTTTAAGCAGACAAACAAAAGCACTAAGATCAGAAAAGCCTGACTGCTAGTAACAAATAAGTTGTCTTCAGTAATGTTGGTAGGAAATGGACACAGGCCAGGTGTTGATGTTGGTATGACAATGGAGGAGTTTGACTCTGGGGTCGTCGACAAATATTAAGAATTCTTGACGTTGGCGGTGAAGGGTCACAAAACGAACACCAAAACACTTGCAGACATCGCCATTTCCCTAGATCAACTGGACTTATTCACTCGGTACAGAGAGGTGCGGTGATCTCATGAACAGAAATTTAACAATAAATTCTTCGTGAACTCTGAGGGGAATGACCTGCGAGAAAAAGACGTGCACTTCATTAACCAGAAGTTAAAAGAAGCCGGAAATGACAAAATGTAATTTACAAAACTCAGGATGTGTTATACGACATCAGCTTACGCCGCCAGCCGAGTCGATGTGAGGAAGAAAGTCGGCCGACAGTTGTGCCACAGCCAAGCGACAGCGGACAAGGTAATCATCGAGAGGGGAATTGTTGTTTCTAGTAAAGGCATAGTGGAATTGCATGCAGCAGGTGATGACGTTTGGTTTTTATGATTATGAATACCTGTACCTTTCTAAAATACTAATAAATACCTGTAAAGCTTTGGAAACTAATTTAATTTTAACACTTATTTGTTTTAATCTCACAGTTTTGGTAAAAATATTCATTTTAACGCTTTGCTTAAAAATGCTAGAGGAAAATCAGAGGAAAATGTATTGACAGAATCATTACAGTAGAATATTCTAAAATGGCAGAAACAATAGTATATTTCGCAACAAGGGCCGAAAATGAGGTTTTGCAGGCTCGAGATCATGTTTCAAATTCGAGAAGAAGTCGAGAATTTGAAACGATCGAGAGCAGCAAAACCCCTTCGGCCGGGGTGCGAACGCTATTTTTCACCACACTACCCAATGTAATATACCCTAAATAATAAAAAATCGGAGTATTATTTGACTCACTTGAAAACAAAACTTGAAGGTTATGAGTGAACTTCTATATTATGATTCAAACAAACACAGTTATAAAAATCATATGATCGCAACTATCCTGTCTTTGGAACCTATTAGATGCCGTGTGGTTATGTGATGTTCTGACGTTGTTTCAAGCAAATAAACGATCAACTGACTTTCGGCCCTAGGGCCCCAAACGTTTTCGGTCCTGTGGCGGCAAACAGTGTGTTTCGGTCCGCGTTTGACATTTGTAAAACAGGTGATTTCGTCGTAGTGTGGTGAAAAATATATTAGAGCCCTGCAATTCCAAATACCTGCTTGTTTGCAACTCAGTTTTGGGAAATTAAGTTTTTTAACATCATTCCCAAAACGTGTATCAGTTATTGTTGAGTGATCATTTCGCCTGATGGAAGCCATAAATGACCGTAGAAAAACTTTCTTTAGGCCGCAAATCATTGCTCTGCCTTATATTATCCTTTAAATAGGATTTCACTCCAATATCTCGTAAAAATTGACTGTAACATATTTTAGCTCAGTCAGAAACAGTGATGATCACTAAGCTAGATATTGTTCGGAAATGGAGATCACTGTCCTTTATCTTTTCTTAATATGAGGATCACACTTCAGTAACCTCAATTTCTATTATTTTTATTCTTTATCAGGTTATTATAAATTAACGACCTAACCAAACAGGGCTCGGTGGCAATTAGTTCAGAATAGCAGGACTCTTGATATGAGCTATAACATTTCTCAAACTGTTATGGCTCTTGACGGTTTTGGACTGCCATGAATGGTTGAGGGGCAGTTAGAGTCGGTGACCATAAATAGATCAGGTTTTGGGGCCTAAAATAAAACATATTGAGACATTTAAACATTTATTGTCTTCTTTGGCAATATACGATTTCAGTTTCATTTTCATCTTCATTTTCGTTGGTGCTATTGGTGCTATAGCACAGGCAGCATTGTTTTAGCGGAAAGAAATATGCTCGTAAAGGATAATATTTATAAGTTATATAATAACAGCAACGAAATGTATCAACATGTTTATATTAAAAGGTTAAAAAACTGTTCCAGGTGTTTCCAGTAATATTTTTTTGATGACTTCTCAAACACAAGACTCCTATGATGGAGTACTGCAATATGTAGGAGACAATTTCATCACTTGGAATGAGGCGACAGTGATCACTGACTTTGAGCAAGCTTTAATGAATGCTGTTCGTAACAAATTGGTCAATGGAACAGCATTCAATGGTGTTAATAATAATAATAATAATAATAATAATAATAATAATCTTTATTGCCAATTTTACAATTTTACAATTGTGTAGCAAACGTCCATTCATAATGTTCTTATTGATATATATATGTATTGATTGTCCATTGCATAACCTGAAAAATAAACAACTCTTGCACCAAAAGAAAAACACTTTATAATTCTGTTACAAGAAAAAGTTAAAACTGAAAAGAAATTCACAGTGTATCCCCGAGTACGGCAAGATCCCCTATTCAGCCCGATCCATAAATTCTCCCACCGAGTAAAACTCTTTCTCGACGAGAAACTTTTTTAGCTTTCTTTTCCATCGCCCTACATTTCCCTCCTGCCTTATGTCCTCAGGGAGGTTGTTGAGAAACCTGACGCCCGCCTGGGAAGGCAGATTCATGGTTGCCCTGGACCTGTTCTGTGCCATTCTGTACAACTCTCTGCCCCTTGTCGGATAGGGGTGAACATCTTGCCCTTGTGTGAGAGAGCATTTGGTTTTGCAAAAGACAACAGTCTCATAAATGTACAGACAGGCCAGAGTCATAATCCCCACCTCCCTGAAGACACCCCTACACGATTCTCTATACTGCCGTTTGGCCACAATACGAACAGATTTTTTTTGAAGACGATACAACCTGAGGAAGTTTGCTTCATTACAACCACCCCAAACAGCTATGCCATAGGCTAAGTGTGGGTGGACAAGGCCAAAATAAGCCATTTTCAGAATGTTGTTTGGGCAGTGCCGTGACAATACCCTTAAGCCGTATACACCGGTAGAAACTTTGGCGCATAGACTGTCCAGGTGATCGTTCCACGTGAGACCTTGGTCAATTTTAATGCCAAGGAATTTGGTGCACTTGACCTGTTCAATGACATTGTCATTTATCATGACAGTCAGGTCTTCATTCGAATTGGATCGCCTTGAGTATTTGATGAAGTTTGTTTTTTGTGGGTTGGACCATGGGTGTTGGTTTCATTATTGCTAAGTAAGTTAAAAATATTCAAGCCAAGTAGGTAAAATAAGTATTGTAATAGTCAAGAATATTTTTACACAGTACCACAAATTGTTGGGCAAACGGTGGCAAATGTTAAAAAAATGGTAGGGTATGTAACTAGGCGCTAGATAATTGGCGCAAGGTGAGTCCATCAAGGGGTGATCACTTTTTCCCCTATTATCAATGAAATCCTTCCCATTTTTTTATTTGGGTCAAGAACGTGGCTATTGTGTATCAATTGTACTGAACTGTTGAATATAAAAGCTATAGGCCTATTTGATTTTTTTGGATGCTGTTCTTAAAAATTAGTATTGTGAACTCCTCGGAGTTATCCTTACTTTATGGGTCGTGGATACAAACATTCATATATGATTGTGAAAGGCGGACCTACACAGCCCGATTGATCTCGGGAGATCACTCGGACACTACTCGGATCGTGCAACAGTACGTCCAAATAGCTCTCATGTATGTAAACAACTTGGTCCGAGTAAGTCGGAGGGATACATTTACTCGGATGCGAGTTTAAGTTTCAAATGGATTTAACATTAGATGCATTTAACAATTCAATGCAAGTGCTTCAGCTAGGTCACAAATCCTCCGATTAGGCCTAAATTCAAGTCGAGTAGACTCCGGAGATTAATCTGACCGTGTCAACCAGCCTTAAAAATAAGTCTGCCTCATTTTACTTTTAGGCCAATTTAGGGAGGATTATTGAATTTCCCCTTTTTTATATCTACTTTCAAATTCCTTCAATTACCTAGACCTAGGCCTACTCAAAAAGTGGAAGCAATAAATTTCAAAAATACGGTGGTCTGCTGACTAAACCAACACCACACGCTTTATTATTCCAACCAAGGGCTACCTTGCTATTTTTTTTATGTAACCGAAGCTTATGAATAGATCTGTCCAACACTAAATTTATTTATTTGATCGTAATATCAGCTCTAAAGATAAAAAATGTTCTTGGGCCCAATGGGAAATTTTTTTGAAGATCAATAATAATATAAAATTGAAGATCGATAGACCCTAATAGACCCTAAATTAAAATACGGTTGAATACTTTGAATAAATAATCAGTTTTGAGCTTGCCTGGCTCTTAAAAGTGCTTTATACTGCTAACAGAGACGTAAAAAGACAAAATCTTCCTCGTTTCACAGCCATTTGATGTTAGGGAGTCGAAATTCGATGTTAGAGCAGATGGTGTTTGATGTTAGGCATTTGGTCAAATTATGCAGGGTAGTGAAAATATAAGTATGGTAATTAAAAATATATTCTCGGGTTTTTGAGGTGTAACGTATTTAATTTATTACAAGATTGGTCAAGAATCTAAAATACTTAGTTGTTATTGGAAAAAATGGCAAATCTATAGGTACTGAAAGTAACATCAACCTTGCTTGAAAGGTAACTACTTGTTAACAAAACCTTCAATCATAGAACCACAACTTGTCGAATAACCTCTCAATTGGTCTTAAAAGTACTATGAGGTTAAAGTAAAAAGCATAAGAAAACGCTAACTTGTTTTGTGTAAGCATAACATGTTACGATTTCGGAACTAAGATTAGTATTTAAATCGATAAAATACTGTATAATCAAAAGCGAGAATGAATATTTCAGTTGAAAATTAGGAGCATGAAATCTGTCGATCGTCACGGGAATAAGAAGTCAGACGACAGTTCATGACACAGATGGTGGGTTTATTTTTGGCTTTAGGCGGAAGTGTGTCAAAGGGATGGTGGCGGGGTTGCCGGGAAGTTTGATCGCTGAGGAAAACGTCAGTCTTGGCAGCTTAGCCCACCTTGGGGTCTTGGGGCTCAGTGCACCTTAAGAATCCGCCGAGCGTAATAGGTTTGGTTTGTGTGTCTTTTAGTGTAACAATTCGAGATCGCTATAGTGTTCCTTAACGCTTTAGTTAATAGTGACTGTTATATATGGTAGTTGTGTTTTTGTTTTTGTTGCTTAATATTTGTGTTTAATACCATGGATCAACCGTCTACAAGCGGTAAACGCGGAAAAACTGTGCATAGTCGTGAGCGCAAAATTGTGTACAATGTTTCAATTTTTTTAAAAGAATTTCTTTTCCGTTGCTTCGGGAGTCTACAAATTTTCATCAGACTGGAAAGCTTTGAGCTCAGGCTTGTGGGGTGAGCGAAAAAACGGTCAAGAGAATATGTAAGGAAGCGGAATCATCTGTAGGTTCAGGTAATGGAACAAATAACATTGAACCATGTTTTTCAACACCAGGCAAGGAGAGAAAGCGAAAGTGTAAAATTACCGGCTTGGATTTTGAAAAAGATGTTTTGCGTCGTATTGTATTTTCTTTTTATGACCGTGGCAAGTTTCCGTCAAGTGAGAAAACAACTAAAGAACTGAAAGAAAAAATAAATTTTAAAGGTTCCGAAACATCGACAAGAAGGTTGCTCAAAAGCATAGGATTTAAATACCGTAAGACGAGGGATGGAAGAAAGTTTTTAATGGAAAAGCAAGATATTGCTGCAGCACGTATTAAGTTCTTAAGAAAGATGCATGAAATAAGAAGTTCTGGAGACTCCCGCCCAATATTCTACCTTGACGAGACTTGAGTGAATGAGAATCATTCACAAAAACTTATATGGCAGGATTCTACTGAGTCAGGAGGACTCAAAATTCCTCCAGGAAAAGGTAACGGATTAATAGTCTGTCATGTTGGTTCTTCAAGCATCGGATTCGTTAAAGAGTGCAAATGGGTTTTCCGATCCAAAACTACAAGTAATGATTATCACGATGAAATGAACTCAACATCTTTTAAAGAGTGGTTCGTCTCATCCCTAAATCTATTGGAGGAAGGATCGATTGTCATAATGGACAATGCTCCACATCATTCGGTGTTGGCCGACAAATGTCCAACGACTTCATGGCTCAAAGCAGACATTCAAAAATTGTTGAAAAAAGGGAATTCACTATGAAAACTACGAATCAAAGGCCGAGCTACTCGTCAAGGTATTGCCATTTAAGAGCCGAGAAAAAATATATAAATTAGACCTGCTAGCTAATGTGATGGGCCATACAGTGATACGACGTCCCCCTTATCACTGTCATTATAATCCGATTGAACTAATTTGGGCAAAGGCGAAGGGGGAAGTAGCCTCAAAGAATAAAACCTTTAAAATAAAGGATGTTGAAATGTTGTTGCACGAAGCTTTGGGCAATGTCACTGTTGAAGACTGGAGGTTAAGGGTCGCACATTCGGAAAAACTTCAAAAAGATGATTTTCGAAAGGAATACGCGCGGATGGACAAGATTGAAAATATAATGGTTACTCTGGATGACAGTGAATGTGATAGTAATAGTGAATAGTCAGGTGATGGTGAAGAGGTCAGTGATCGTGATGGCGATGAAGTACTGGCAACAGCTTTGCAAGAGGAGAACGAAGAGGAGTCTGCGAGATTGGTGGAGATCATGAAGCACAATGTATTTGCGTTCGAATAAGTCTCTAACAAAACGATAGGCTAATGCAAGAAATTATACAAGAGGATACTGGAACCATTCTAAGGTATTTTTGTACATTATTCATTTATAAAGATATTACAAATATTAACAAAATTTAATATTAAAACAATCTATAAATTCTGCTACTAAAGGATTTTAAAACATCCTGGAATATTCTGCTGAAAATATTTGAAACACTAGAATTATTCTGGAATCTTGTTTACATACAGGAAATACGGCGAAAATACTTGAATTTCAAATTATGTACTTGATTTTTTTAAGTGAGTGATTAAAGAAATATGAGTATAACAAGTTGATTAGTTTTTTTATGTTTGTGAACAACAATTTACTCCTCTAGTTCTGTTTGGTTAGTAAAATATAGGGAGAAATTTAATGGTTCGGAAAAAGGACGATCTAGTATAATGTTTGAGATCAAATTTAAATTTAGTGGACAAGGAAAATAAACAAATATTTTAGATTAACTGTAAATTAGACAATGGCTAA
Organism: Flexamia atlantica; assembly: GCA_035578135.1. NCBI lineage: Eukaryota > Metazoa > Arthropoda > Insecta > Hemiptera > Cicadellidae > Flexamia > Flexamia atlantica. The sequence goes on from JAQJVK010000033.1 coordinate 4,287,801, forward strand.
AGAAAAACATGAACTTGTTTCATAATATGAATTCTGCGTTATCTTCAAGCATTATTTTGATTTTTTTATGATTAACTCTTAGTATTTTTAATAATTTGAGTTTTAATAATTAAAAGGAAAAGTGGCCTATTGTAATAGACGAGTTGGTAGCAGCGAGAGGACCTTGCTAGCAGCGTGAGAATCTTATAAATCAATAAAAATAATAAAAAACTCGTAAATATTCTTATTGTTGGAAACTATTTATAAATCATAAATAATTGTTTCGACCTTTTATACGCTTTCTCAATAATAATATGCAGATAAAAAATCAAATCGCACTCAGTATTAACAGTTCACGCCGTTAACGAACTCTTAACGTTCCCCATAGTAGTGTGTGTAGCCTCGAGCGACTTTTAGCAGGGTGCCGGGATCGTACGAGGCTACTGTAAACTTGTCAACGCCGCGCTTTCTTTCTATTGGCGGCAGCCCAATGGACTTATGGTCAATAGAGATCAATAAAATTTTGTATTGATATCACTACACATCAATAAAACGTGTTGTGATATCAATATTGATGTCATTACAGGTAAATACACCCAATAGGCATGAATCACTAAAACGTTTATTGATATCAATAGAGGTCTATTGACATCAATAGATGTAAAATAGAATCACCAGAAATCAATAAACAAAACTTTTAAAGATATCAATACAGGTCTATAGATGTCAATAGAGGTTTATGGTTATCATTAGAGGTAAATACAACAAATAGAAATCATTAGAATTGTTATCATCAGAAATAAAAAGGTAATGATGAAACATTTTAAATCTTGATTTGCATGGTAGTTTTTGTTACAGTTTTTTAGTGATTATTATGAATTTTCAAATTACAGTATTAATGATTTTATTATTTTGTGCATATTTTATGTTTATAATTTTAAGTTCTTGATAAACATTTGAGATCAAATATGTTTAACAATATTTCAATAAATTGTTGGGGTATTTAGCGATTTTCATACAATTTGTTATAGGGTCTAATAACAATTATTATTAGTTTATTTTTAAACTAATAATTGATTAAAGTACATAGATTTAGTATTTTTATGATTATATTAGGATGAAGCAATTGAAAAATACAAATTTGTAAAGAAAAATACTTTATAATAAATTAAAATTACAAACATAAATTTTCATGCCATAAAATGTCTTGATGTAAATTTCTGGAAATACAATGTTATTAAATACAATACAATGGAATTTAAAACTTTGAATGTATGCCACTTTCAAAGTCTCAAGTCAATTAACAAAAATGTGTTCGATGTATATTTCTGAAAATACGATGTGTTAGTTATTTTGCGGTCAAACTTTAATACTTTGAATATGTGTCACTTTTAAACTCAAAAGTAGAAATTTCAATATAGTGATTAGGCAACCCTGGCATCTATCCGTCAGCCTTTAGAATGTTTGAACGGAGCGTGTTACCGTTAGTTGAAGAAGTGAAGTTTGAGGTTATGTCATGTGAATTCTTCAGAGTTTTCTGTTAGCTTCTTCCTGTGATTTAAAGCTTTAAGTTATGTTGAAAAAAACTAATTGAATTAGTATATCAACCCGCTCACTATATCAGTATTAATGGTTTAACTAATTCCGGCCATTCCGGGCCGTGGTCCATTACGTCGTTAGTCCACCGTTTATGAGATAAAGTTCAGTTTTTAATCCGTTGTTGTGTGAATAAGCTTAGTTAGAATAATGCATTAGTTAAAATTAGTTTGTTCTGGGACAAAATAAATAAATGTACCCAGAACCAATTTGGACAAAGGGTAGTAACCATTCTTTAGGTAAAAATCGAATGATAGGTTATAGATTCGATAAATGCATCATCATTTTCGGTAAATTTAACCTGTCAACTGCAAAGATTCCTATAACTTATGTTTGGGGAGTATTATTTAGGCTACTGGTTATTAAATTTATTCATCAGTTGTATATTTAATTCAGCTAGATCAGTGTGTTAGCTGGCTTAAGGATTAAGATTAGGCCTTGGTCCTATGTCAGTAATAATAATGGAGCTTGAATAGGGTTGTCATGATTTTGTTTAGTGATTTCCGGACACTTTTTCCCAGGACTTTAAACCCCCATTTAACAGACCTATCCTCTCTCCCCGTGATTAACGAGATACGCAAAAGACTTTTTTAAGCTTAGTACTGATGCTTGAAAAAAAAATGCAATACATAAATAACTTCGGTAAGAGTTCCGTAGAAGGTGCACACCCGGTCTATCTTAGGGTCACAGTGGGAACCAGGTGGGAACTAGGCCTAACTATCGAAAGCCTGCAATCAAATTGGTTCGATATATACTGATAGTTCACTTAAATGTACATACCAATATAGCCTTTTGATTCTAACAGTTATCGGGTGACACTGCGACGGCCCTGTAATGCTTAGCGCTTTGTTTCCTCTTAAGTAATTCCATGATCGCTAATGTCATGTGAAAACAAAGAAAAAACAATCTATGTTACACTGACACCGCACCCTAAACAGCAAATAATTACGTAAAAAACTTATTAGGCCTACTGTTTAATCTTCGCTGCCTATCCTCTGGCGCCATGGGCATCACGAGTGGTCGACTACTGCTGCAGCCTTTTGCGCGGTGCCAAAAGCTTTTACAGAAAGGAAATTTGTAGTCTGCCAAACTCCCAATGTGGGAAATTTGGAGCCAAGCCAACTCGTTGACAATCGATTGTTCCCTTCTCAACAGCCCCAGTTTCCACTGAATCCCCTGGATGGTAAACGGTGAAATATCGATTGTGAATATCGTTATATCGTTCATATGAGGTGTTTGGCTATCGACAGTTCCCCACCCAATTATCCCAGTTATTTCCACCGATACCCCTAGATAGTGAGGCGAAGCATGCACCTTCTGCGGAACTGTAGCCCTAACTTTAAACGTTTACTAGCTAGCCTAATTTAATAGTTACCATAACAATCTATTCAAATATTTTTAACTAAACAAGATTAATCTTAGAGAATTTATTAACCAACACATCTCAACTCAGGTTAACAAGCGGAAATGTTTCTTGATTAGGCTATAGCCTACATTTTCTTAATTTCACAGATCACATTGAAAATTTTTTGATGAATGTTACCTAGTTAATAAAATATTTGATTACATGATGAAAAAAGGATTAAAATTCAATAAAATAATCTAAAAATATTTAAAAAAACAATTTTAGGATAAAACTTTTAAAATGTAAAAAGTCAAACATTATTACAGTAGGTAGTTTTACTGATTTGTTCATTTTTGCTGGCAAATATCATTTTAAAATATACTACAACAGATTACAGAATAATATTGATAAATAAATGTGACCAATACATCTAAATCAAAATTATTCACTTAAAATCTTGAAATTTAGTAGAGAAGATTTTGCAGTTGTTTTGTTTTTTCATCAGCTGATGTGCATTGAATAAGTAATAAATTATTTGATTTAAGACAACTCATTGTTTTATGGTTTATTTTACCTTAATTTCAGTTTAATCACAAAAATCAATACCTAATATCTAGGTTGTAGTGAGTGATATCACTACGTAATTGGACCATTAGAGATCTCTATACATCAATAGAGATCAATACAGATCAATAAGCTGAGTCCTAATGATTTGGCTGTAGTGATCTGTATTGATCTCTATTGATGTATAGAGATCTCTAATGGTCCAATTACGTAGTGATATCACTACGTATCACTACAACTTTTTTTAATGATCTCTATGGACCATTTCTACTAGGGGCTCTCCTGCCGCCTACTATAGGTAGGTTTACTTTAAAGGGGTTCCTCTTTAAATATTGTTTCTATGATCTAGATGTATGTAACTCAAAACTGTTATTGACTTAACGTTCTAACATAGACTATTGATGTGATAACTTTGACGCAGCCTTTTAAACCAACGTTGTCGTAGAACAAAGGAAATTAGATTTTTGCGACAAATATGTCACTTTTTTACTTTATTTCAATGGAATAGATAAAATAAAATAAATAAAGTGGCAAAAACATTAGAACCTTCAAGTCTACTGTTTGTATATCAAAACAAAAACATGCAAAGATTAAACAGGAAGTATAGTGACGATTCAATTATCTTAGATGCCAGTTACAAAACATGTAAGTATGATCTATCCTTTTTACATTATAGTTGAAACAAATGTTAATTTACAAATTGTTGGTTTCATTATCACTCAGCAGGAGGCAAAAGAGGTTATAGCAGAAGAGGTTCATTGAAGTTTTTAAATCTTTCAATGAAGATATTAATCCTAAATATGCCATGGTTGATTTCGCCATGGACGAAAATCTCAGCATAGAAAACGTTTTTGTCGGAATCAATGTTTTTATCTGTTCTTTTCACCAAGAGCAATCATGGAATAGATGGTTAGGACGGGCTAAAAATGCAATTGTGCCGAGGAACAAATGTCTGGCAATGGTAAGGAAAATAGCAAACGCTCCTTCCGTCACAGATCTGGAAAAGGCAATATTGTCTTGAAGCACATGGTTGCCTGAAGTTGAAAGATGGGCTCTGGCATATAAGCCATTTGATATGTATAATAATACAAATAATGGTCTAGAAAGATTAGATAAAGAGCTTAAGTATGGCAACCTTGAAGGATTCAAGGAGTGTTCCTCGAGTGAAATTATCAAGGTGTCGCTCAATGATTTTCTTCCTGAAAGATACTTAATTTACGTGAGAGAAAATCTGAAAATGTCGTCAATGTCAAGACAGTACTCAGAAGAAATATCAAGGGAGGCCAAAATGGTTCATAAACCATGTGATGAACAAAATCATTGCGGCTGAGAGCATGCCTGAGCCTGTAAGTACCAGTTGTAACAATTTCAAATTCTCTTTTTAAAGTTAATAACTACAAAGTTACATTCGATGTTCGTGATAAGACAGGGACTTGTACCTGCCCCGATTTTAGAAAAGCACGATTAATCTGCAAGCACTTAATTTTGATTGGACTGCGATACCCTGAGTCGAATTTAAACCTGATTCATGAGCGGTTGTTTCACAACCTATGTTTTGAAATTATTTATTAATGTTTTGAAATAATTTATTAATGTTATTATTGGTAAATTAAACATTGCATTTAATTATTCAGTGCTGGTTCAAAGTTGTTCTTGAAATGAAGTGGAATATCAAAGACTAAAAGTGACTCAACCTCAAAAATCAATATGTCAATTTTTAAGTGAACTGCTTCTTTATAATTTGGTTGTACCTGTTTTGATAAAATAAAATAAATAAAAAACCTTATTTTTTTGACAATGAGATAAGCATCCAAAAAATTCCATGAAGTACAGTAGACTGTCGATAGTTCGATACTTAGTGGACTTTGGGGGTGTCGAAATATTAAAATGACCCATAAAAACGTCCTATAATCGGAAAAAATGTTAAAATGTTCCATAAATCGGAGTTTATGGGATTTTATGCATTTATTGTTATTGTTATTATGTATGTATACTTATTGTTGCTATGCATGTATATTTGATGTATTATAAATTAAAAAAAATACTATCTCATTTTTGCCAATCTCATAGCTTCTTGTGTTTACTCGAGTTCAATAATGCAACAAATTATTCAGTGTTAAGCCACTTACAAAATATTTACAAAGTCAGTAAGAGATTTCACAAAATGTTTCAAGTGATAGTGAGGGTTGCATTTTAATATTTTTGCTTGCTTTGTATTCCTGTTTTTGTGTTGAGATTAAAACACTTTAGTTATTGTACTCCTGCTATGAATAAGCGAGGAAGCATTATACATTCAATACGAGTTTATACACACTTTTAAATATTGTTATTATGGGTTGCATGTTATGTTAGGTAGCCAAACCTTGAATAAATTTATTCCCTTAAACTGGAAGATTTGTGAGTAATTTAAGTAATTTATGTTTGGATGAACATAAAATCTCTGCAATAATTAAATGTTTTGAAAATCTATATCTCAACCATTATTAAATACTCAGTATTATAATCTGATTGATATTAAAAGTGTTAAGAATTTTGAAATATTTGATCTTGTCTTAATATTATTTCTTATGACAAAAAAATCACTTCTCTACCACTTGAGTCAATGGGATAGTTGACCCTTGGTAGTATCAAGAATTAAGATGCACTAGTGGGGGTAGATGTGACTCACCAGTAGCTGAGGATTTAAAGGGAGGTGAGATTTTAGTTCGCTTCTAACATCGTGCGCTAATGTTGAGATAGTGAGCATGAAATTATCGTGCTCGTATGATAGTGAGCATGTCTAAAATGTAAACTCTTTTATTTTATAGTTTAGTGCAAGTTTCTTTGGTTTAATGTTGTGTAAGTGATTATTAAGTTTTGATTAAGTGCTTAATTTTTGGACTGTTTAAGGTATTTGTTTTAAAATGGACACTTTAGACTATACATAAGCCGGGGTACGCACTAATGTAACTCTTATATGCTTTTAAAGGCTTGGTTAACTATTAACCTAAATTTGTACCAAGTATTAAACTATGCGACAAAATTTCTTGAAATAATTTTTAGTAACTACGAAAGCAGACAAAGGAAACACAATTGTCATAATGAAAAATGATGATTACATAGAAAAACTTTTGAATTCTTAAATAATAATAATTGCAAATAACTTAAACGAGATCCCACTCCAGAGTATCAAGAATAAATTAGAAATACCCCCGTTGCAGCAGACCTGCATACTCAGCGAATTTCAAGTGCAAAAGAACATATTTCAATCCAACATAGCGAGATTTGACATGTTTTTGTAAGCTCCATAAGAATAACATGGGAAATGAGTATGCAGGTTTGCTGCTACAGGTATGTTTAAACTGGTTGGTTTTAATTCAATAATTAGTAGATCTGAACTAGAAGAAGCCATTTACCAAGTTTTATCAAGATATGTTGAGAAATAAGCGAAATATAGAATTTTACTTATTTCCCATAAGGTTAACATTGAGACAACGTACTGTGTTTACCACTTTCAATATCTCGGTAACCAATGGACATAGAGCAGTAATTCAAATTACAAAATTGTTTGTTTTTCTGAGCTGAATTCAATGGTGCCAACAAAAATTTGATAAATTTTATTTTTCTATGTGAAAAACTCAAAAAACCCATTTTTGGGGGGTTTATCCCCCTTTACCCCCCCTTCCGGTGGTCCGATCGGGCTGGTTTTCGAACTCATCCGAATAATTACTACTTTACACGCCTATGCCAAATTTCATTCCGATCCGACCATTTTTGCGAGCGCTATCGTGCTTACAGACACATATATATATATATATATATATATATATATAGATATATATATATATATATATATAGATATATATATATATATATATATACAAATTTGAACGAATGGTGTTTTTGGTATCTGGGGGCACCAAAACGAAAAGTTATGATGGTCCCGCGCTTAGGTTTTACCATGAGACCTACGGTAATAGCTTCTTCCCTATAGGGGAAATTCGCTAAAAATGAAGACATATGCAACATTAATATTTAAAGACCAAAAACAACCAGCATTAAACATGTATCCTAAAGCACCAAAACTACCAGCTCTTCCAAAAATTCACAAGGAAAACGTACTAATTAGGCCACTTGTAAACCATAGAAGTGCACCGAGCTATACAATGGCCAAATATGTGTCAAAATACTTAACAGCCAAGTTAAAATTACCTTTTAATATTAAAAACAGTACTGAATTGGCTAACGAATTAAAAGAATACAATGTTACTGAGAACACGAACATGACATCCTTTGATATCACTAATTTATACACGAATTTACCAATACATATTATATTATAAAAGAAATATTATACAGGGTGTTGATAAAAAACCCTTCAGGACTTCGGGATATGGTTACTTACATCAAAACTAAGAAAAGTTCCTGTAGATATGGATCCTAAAATACTCGGTTATCCGTCTGTCGGTCTGTATGTGTTTTTAACATGATTTTGCATAACTTTGGAACTACTAAAGATATCAACTTCAAACTTGGTACGTATATGCTGACTAATAGGACCTATTTTGGTACGGAGTATCAAGTTTCTACTTTGTACCATTTCAAAATGGCGGCCATTTTTATATTTTAAAACTTAATATCTTAAAAATCGTAAATTTTACAAAAATCTTTCAAGAGACAAAAACGTTGCGCAATTTTATTTACTACAAAACCATATAAGTATTATTAAGATCGAACAATAATTAACGGAGCTATTGCAATTTATTCAACAGAATACATGCTTGTTTATGGCAGTTATAGCAAATTTGCTTCAATTCTAATGGAAAAATTGCAACAACTCCGTTAGTTGTCGTTCAATCTTAATAATCTTTATATTATTTTGTAGGAAATAAATTGCGCAACCTTTTTGTCTCTTGCAAGATTTTTGTAAAATTTACGGTTTTTAAGATATTAAGTTTTAAAATATAAAAATGGCCGCCATTTTGAAATGGTACAAAGTAGAAACTTGATACTCCGCAGCAAAATAGGTCCTATTAGTCAGCATATACGTACCAAGTTTGAAGTTGATATCTTTAGTAGTTCCAAAGTTATGCAAAATAATGTTAAAAACGCATACAGACCGACAGACGTATAACCGAGCATTTTAGGACCCATGTTTACAGGAACATTTTTCTTAGTTTTGATGTAAGTAACCATATCCCGAAGTCCTGAAGGGTTTTTTTATCAACACCCTGTATAACATCCTTAAAACAAACATTAACAATAATGAAGCTAAACAAGCTAAAGATGTACTGAACGTCATTTTAAAACAAAATTATTTCAGTTTAATAACAAAATATACAAACAAAATGAAGGTTTAGCAATGGGATCTCCAATGTCGTCGATTTTAAGAGAAGTTTTTATACAAAACATAGAAGAATGTACTATTCTGTTTCTGGAACAAAATTACTGTGTTAAATTATGGCGGTGATATGTTGACGACTGTTTATGCATAATAGAAAGTAAAGGACCCAAAAAATGTTTTGAAAATATTGAAATTTCTAAATGGAAAACACAACAACCTCAAATTTACAATTGAAAAAGAAGCAAATGGACAGTTGAGTTTCCGAAAAAAGAAATACCGAACTTCAAATTTCACGTTTTCAGAAAACCAACTGCTACCGATGTATTAATTAACAAAGATTCGAACCACCCACAACAACATAGGTTGGCAGTTTTCCGGAGCATGGTTCACAGAGCTAAACAACTCCCGCTGGACAAAAAAGCATACAAAGAAGAAATCGATGCGATTTTATTATTAGCCTATACAAACGGGTTTAAGAAATCAGATATTTTGAATATTATTATTGACAAAGATAAGAGTAACAAAGAGGTAAACGATAGTACAAATAAAACATTTACTTGTTTTATGTTCATCGGACCAGAAACATACCAGCTTGCGAAAATATTTAAAAAACAAAATATTAACATTGCATACAGGACTAACAATAATCTTTAAAGGAGCCTACATACCTAATTGGAAAAAGAAGACAAATATACTAAATCAGGAGCATATAAATTAAAATGCCTAAGCTGCAATGAAGTATATATTAGTAGGGAGAATTGGCCGATACAAAACCAGCAGCACAGATGCGGTGGATCTATCCACGTAACGTCACGCCCCCCCATTGTTTGAATTTTAATTTATGCTAATTACCCCACAGACAATGGGTCATGCCCCCCCCCCCGACAGGTGCAGCTCCGGGACGCAGCTGTCCCATTGTGACCCGGATGCAGCTGTCCCATTGTCTGTTGACGAGGGTTACCGCGTGGGAGCGGCCGTTCAATAACGTTCCCACAGGGTCTTTTATCACGCATCCGACTGCCGGAGGGTGCCCGTGGGAACGGACGGAATTTCAAGAGTGTTCCCACTACAGCTGACTCCCCTCCACTAGGGGAGCTTTCACGCAGTATTCCACTCTCAGACAGGAGAGCGCTATGGACGGACACGATATTCCCAACGGACAGCAGCCCGAGCAGCCTGAACAACAACAACAACAACAACATTGGGAGGGTCTTACGTTGTCCCACATCGCGGACAGCATAAGAGTTCAGCCATTTTGGACAATCCTCGACGCGCTGAGCAGGCTGCAGAACGACATCGAGGAACAATTTCCTGCACCACCCGTCAGCCGCATTGATCAGAGGAACTACATGCTGAATCGAGCCATGGAAAATGCTCTGAAAGCTGAATTGGTCGCGAGGGTACCCGATGCATTCGCATTAGACATCCCGCAACAAGAAGTCGAAGTTGAAGCCGAAGTCGAAGTCGAAGCCGAAATCGAAGCCGAAGCCGAAGCCGAAGCGGAGAGCGACAACACGACTGACAGTGGCAGCGAGAGCGAGAGCGACAGCGACAGCGTCCAGAGCATCATGATTGAAGGAGTCGAAGAATAAAAAAAAAATAAAATTAAAAGCAAAGCGAGAGCGAGAGCGACAGCGACAGCGTCCAGAGCATCATGATTGAAGGAGTCGAAGAATAAAAAAAAAATAAAATTAAAAGCAAAACAAAAAAATAATAAAACCCCTAAAATCCCAAAAATATAAAACGGCCTTTTTCAAGGCCAAAGGCCTACGGACCGCCTAAGCTTTAGAATGGTTAAGTTAAATAATAGTTAACTGAGTACTTAGCCACTCGGTTCGATGTTTATTTAAAGGTCCCCCCCCCAACGAAACGGGGCCGATTACCCCCTCCCCCAACGAAACGGGGCCGATTCCCCCCCATCACCCTTTAAGCCCACCCTTCAAGGTCACCTTTCAAGGTACCTCCCATTCCCTATTCCCCATTCCCCATTAGTTTTGTTTTTTTGTTGTTGTTTTTTTGTTGTTTTTTTGTTTTTTTAGGATTAAGGTTAAAGGTATTTTTTCAAGTTTTTTTTTATTCACCATCAGAAGAGGAAGAGACAATCTCTATGGTTTCCCGCGGCCGACTGTTGACCAGCAGGTTACGCAGCAGCAATCGCCGCTGCGTCCCCGATGGACCGGGCTGTGCAGTTGGAGGCCCGGGCTGTGCAGTTGGAGGACCAGGCTGTGCAGTTGGAGGCCCGGGCTGTGCAGTTGGAGGACCGGGCTGAGCAGTTGGCGGCCCGGGCTGTGCAGTTGGAGGCCCGGGCTGTGCAGTTGGAGGCCCGGGCTGTGCAGTTGGAGGACCGGGCTGTGCAGTTGGAGGACCGGGCTGTGCAGTTGGAGGACCGGGCTGTGCAGTTGGAGGACCGGGCTGTGCAGTTGGAGGCCCGGGCTGTGCAGTTGGAGGCCCGGGCTGTGCAGTTGGAGGCCCGGGCTGTGCAGTTGGAGGACCGGGCTGTGCAGTTGGAGGCCCGGGCTGTGCAATTGGAGGCCCGGGCTGTGCAGTTGGAGGACCGGGCTGTGCAGTTGGAGGCCCGGGCTGTGCAGTTGGAGGCCCGGGCTGTGCAGTTGGAGGCCCGGGCTGTGCAGTTGGAGGCCCGGGCTGTGCAGTTGGAGGCCCGGGCTGTGCAGTTGGAGGCCCGGGCTGTGCAGTTGGAGGCCCGGGCTGTGCAGTTGGAGGACCGGGCTGTGCAGTTGGAGGACCGGGCTGTGCAGTTGGAGGACCGGGCTGTGCAGTTGGAGGACCGGGCTGTGCAGTTGGAGGCCCGGGCTGTGCAGTTGGAGGCCCGGGCTGTGCAGTTGGAGGACCGGGCTGTGCAGTTGGAGGCCCGGGCTGTGCAATTGGAGGCCCGGGCTGTGCAGTTGGAGGACCGGGCTGTGCAGTTGGAGGACCGGGCTGTGCAGTTGGAGGACCGGGCTGTGCAGTTGGAGGCCCGGGCTGTGCAGTTGGAGGCCCGGGCTGTGCAGTTGGAGGACCGGGCTGTGCAGTTGGAGGCCCGGGCTGTGCAGTTGGAGGCCCGGGCTGTGCAGTTGGAGGACCGGGCTGTGCAGTTGGAGGACCGGGCTGTGCAGTTGGAGGCCCGGGCTGTGCAGTTGGAGGCCCGGGCTGTGCAGTTGGAGGCCCGGGCTGCACAGTTGAGGGTGGCTCCTCCCGGATCATCGGTCTAACTGTACCTGAAATCAGAAAGAAAACATCAAAAATCAGAATATAACATAATTTTTTTAAAGAGCTCAAAACTACCCATATACCCTACTGATATAATATTAAATTCGACTTACCCTTAAGCCCTTTCCACCGGCAATCGCCGATAAAATGGTCGCCACTCGGTGGCGTCGAAATCCGCCACACACCACTGCGTGGCAGCATCCACCATCTGCGGCGGTGGTGGCGGCGGCGGCGGCGGCGACGGTGACGGGGACGGCGACTGAGGCGGCGATGGAGACGGGTGCGGCTGTAGCGGTGACGGCGATGGTCGCGACGGTCCAGCCTCCGCCGAACAACCGCCATGGACTGCCGCCACGTGCCGCAGGAGGTGGTACGAGGTGCTCAGCCACACCTGACTCACAGAGCACATGTGCATTTTTTTACATGTGCTGTCAGGTTGTGGCGAGCAAGACCTTCCTTCCTCGTATTGAGCTTTCCACACTCCGGACAGGGAAATAGCCGCCGTTCTCCAGGCATTTTAGAGGCAGACTGACTTCAGAGCCTCAAACACAGCAGAGCCCCAAACACCCCCGCATTGAGGCGGTTTTTTCTGTTAATGTATTAGTTTAGTGTTCCCCACGACCACGAGCGTGAGAACGTAAGGTTTCTGAAAATTTGGACCGAATGTGTCAGTTGCAGAAACGTATTCTCAGAAAAGGTTTCGGAGGGGAGTTTTTGCTCACAGCGGGCGGTTGCCGTTTAAAAACGCATGGGTAGTGAGGTTTTGGGAAATCTGGCACATGATATAGAGGATGTGGTCAAAAGGACCCTAGGAGTGCCCCCCTCTGTCACAGGAGTTTCAACCTTCGAAGATCCCCCCCCCTTTTTTTTAAGTGGTTGTCGTCAACAACACATGAGTAAGGGCATTTTGATGAATCGACATTAGCCGCACAGCTGCTCTTGAGACTGCAGCTGCTCCATTGTCAGTTGACGAGGGGACGAGGGCGACCGTGGGAAGGAGCTTTCAATCATGTTCCCACGGGGTCTTTTATCACTCTCACACACACACACACACACACACACACACACACACACACACACACACACACACACACACACACACACACACACACACACACACACACACACACACACACACACACACACACACACACACACACACACACACACACACACACACACACACACACACACACACACACACACACACACACACACACACACACACACACACACACACACACACACACACACACACACACACACACACACACACACACACACACACACACACACACACACACACACACACACACACACACACACACACACACACACACACACACACACACACACACACACACACACACACACACACACACACACACACACACACACACACACACACACACACACACACACACACACACACACACACACACACACACACACACACACACACACACACACACACACACACACACACACACACACACACACACACACACACACACACACACACACACACACACACACACACACACACACACACACACACACACACACACACACACACACACACACACACACACACACACACACACACACACACACACACACACACACACACACACACACACACACACACACACACACACACACACACACACACACACACACACACACACACACACACACACACACACACACACACACACACACACACACACACACACACACACACACACACACACACACACACACACACACACACACACACACACACACACACACACACACACACACACACACACACACACACACACACACACACACACACACACACACACACACACACACACACACACACACACACACACACACACACACACACACACACACACACACACACACACACACACACACACACACACACACACACACACACACACACACACACACACACACACACACACACACACACACACACACACACACACACACACACACACACACACACACACACACACACACACACACACACACACACACACACACACACACACACACACACACACACACACACACACACACACACACACACACACACACACACACACACACACACACACACACACACACACACACACACACACACACACACACACACACACACACACACACACACACACACACACACACACACACACACACACACACACACACACACACACACACACACACACACACACACACACACACACACACACACACACACACACACACACACACACACACACACACACACACACACACACACACACACACACACACACACACACACACACACACACACACACACACACACACACACACACACACACACACACACACACACACACACACACACACACACACACACACACACACACACACACACACACACACACACACACACACACACACACACACACACACACACACACACACACACACACACACACACACACACACACACACACACACACACACACACACACACACACACACACACACACACACACACACACACACACACACACACACACACACACACACACACACACACACACACACACACACACACACACACACACACACACACACACACACACACACACACACACACACACACACACACACACACACACACACACACACACACACACACACACACACACACACACACACACACACACACACACACACACACACACACACACACACACACACACACACACACACACACACACACACACACACACACACACACACACACACACACACACACACACACACACACACACACACACACACACACACACACACACACACACACACACACACACACACACACACACACACACACACACACACACACACACACACACACACACACACACACACACACACACACACACACACACACACACACACACACACACACACACACACACACACACACACACACACACACACACACACACACACACACACACACACACACACACACACACACACACACACACACACACACACACACACACACACACACACACACACACACACACACACACACACACACACACACACACACAAAACGAGATGGGAACGTGTGTGTGTGTGTGTGTGTGTGTGTGTGTGTGTGTGTGTGTGTGTGTGTGTGTGTGTGTGTGTGTGTGTGTGTGTGTGTGTGTGTGTGTGTGTGTGTGTGTGTGTGTGTGTTCTCCACACACACACACACACACACACACACACACACACACCACCCCATCTCGTTTTGTAAGCATTAGCCACCCCATCTCGTTTAGCGAATTCTTCGTTCAGTTTGAAATAAAACGCTTCCTCATTGGTTAAAATAACCTACTCTGTGATTGGTTATAATTGATTGCGCATGTCGGTATAAAAATCGCGGTACGTTCGTGCGTGACAGTTTACCCAGTGCAGTCATTGAGTGAGTATCATTAGTAGTGCGATAGAAGTGGACCAGGCGATCCTCGCCCTGACGGAGGAGCTCAACGCATTGAACGATAACGCTATGATGCCGCCGCCGCCGCCACCCCCACCAACGCAGCTGGAGCAACCGTCTACCGCTAAAAAGGAACCGCCCGTTGGCTGGACTGTGAATACGGAATTGCCTGCGGACTCTCCAGTAATCAGTTGGAGCGGCGAAAACTGCCTGTACACCGTGAAGAACCCCAACAACTATGGAAACGTTTTGTTGAAGATGGCTGTGTTTCACCACGGTCGCCCAACGCACAGTTGCGGTCTGTATTTGGAGGAAACCGATGAAATTTACACACGTCTCAACGATCTGCTGACTATGTTGGGAAATATGTGGGTGGACCACAATACGGGAGTGCCTAAGGCCGTTGGGGTCGCAAGAACCGTAACTCCATTGCCCGCTTGGCGTAAGATTCATGATTGCACAACAGAAGTTGGCGGGAAACGCAAGGCGAGCGACGATTGCATCACCCAGTCGGTGGCGGGCAAACGTAAGAAGCCGGAGGCGGGAACACGCAGGAAGGCTCGCCACATTCCCAAGAAACAATAGAGCGCCCCTCTGAAACGATCACATTCCTCACCCCATGTCAAGCAATAGAAAATATTATTCTTTTATTAACATTGTGTACCACTGCGACTGAGAGACCGAACCTTCTAGAAGATTAACTTTACAAAAGCCACCCTCCGCCAGATGTTTCCCAACTGTACAAAAGCCACCCTCCGCCAGATGTTCAGCTCCCCTCGCGAGACGGAACCTTCTAGAGATTAACTGTACAAAAAAAACAATCACCCTCCGCCAGATGTTTCCCAACTGTACAAAGGCCACCCTCTGACAGATGTTCCACGCCCCCAACCACCAGGTGTTCCACACGCATAAAAGGACGGTCGGCGGGCAAGAGCTACCATTCCCTTCTCGACCGTTGACATGGACAGCAAGACTGCGCATAGCATCACGGATTTGAAGACAGCGTTGAACACCTGCAAGCCTGCCGGCTACACACGCATCAGCGAACTGCGGGATAACGCCATCTACCTCATCCGCTCGTTTGAACGAGTGAACACACCGTACGGGGAAGCTGTGATGGCGGTTTTAGACGGACTGGCCGGCGACGAACCGCTTAAAGTCTACCTACCACAGCGATACCTCACCGTCCTTGGGGAGCAGACGATCATCCAATTCAACGCTGGAGTGGGGCCGAGGATGAACCTGGTCAAGAAGGCTTCAGCGGCTGGCAGCATTCCGATTTTGGAATTCGTTTGAAGAACCCTAAGGTGATATTTATGTAAATATCAAAATCTGTTAGTTTTCGTAAGAAAATATAATAGTAATATTTACAGAATAACCGACTTGTGTGTTTTCACTGAGTACAACCCAAAAACCTTTTTAGATTTAAGTCTGAGGTATAGTCTTAAGTGGTGTAAAACAAAATAGTTTTAAGTGGTGAAATTAGAGTAAGCAGGTCAGTAGTAATCATGGACTTGAGGTGAAAACATCCGTTCTCAGCCATAGTGGCGGGACCATCAGGCAGTGGGAAGTCAGTTTTTGTTTCAAGGTTTATAAAACACATAAAAGACATGTGTGATACAACATTTGCCAGAATAAAAAGGCATTATGGCAGTGGTGGAGGTACGAGTGGTGACAGCAGGTCACGGATAAGTTACATTGAAGGTTTACCAAACTTGGACGATTTTGATGGTAAGGAACCGGTACTTGTGATTATAGACGATATGATGCGTGAAGCAGACAGTACAGTTGTCGACTTGTTCACAAAAGGTTGTCATCATAGGAATATAAGTGTGTTTTTCATAACTCAAAACTTATTTCACCAAGGACGGGGACAGAGAGACATTTCACTTAATGCACATTATTTAGTCTGCTTTAAAAACCCTAGAGATAAAGTTCAAATAAAGTGTTTGGCTAGACAGATACATCCAGAAAACCCAAAGTTAATTGAGGAAGCATATAACGATGCCATAAACAAACCACATGGTTATATACTCATTGATTTGAAACAAGCAACACCCGATGATATGCGAATACAGAGTTGTATTTTTCCAGATGATAATAATAATTTTGTGTATGTACCAAAACAGAAAAGAAAATAGTTTCAGTTGCAATCATGTCGCCGTTGAGTAAGGACAGAGCTCTGCTCGAAGCTTTGATACACGCTTCGCCCAAAGAGCGAAAGGCGTTGTTAAAAGTGTGTGACAACAGTCGCATTCATTCAGTGTGTGAGTGTGCTTACAATGTGTTGCGCGGAAACGTCCCTCTGTCAGATAAATGTAAAAGACGCTTGAGTAAATACAAGACAATTCTACGACGAACAGTGAAACGAGGTGAAAGTTGGGCCAAAAAGCGCAGGTACCTTGTCCAAAAAGGAGGTGGATTATTTATTCCATTACTTTTGAGCACAGTACTACAAGCAGCAGTGCAGTCTGCTCTGAACAAATAAGACTCTGGCTTTTATTGAGAAACCATTTTAATCACTTACCATTTCATCACGAGACACCGTGCGTGAAGTTACTCTTTGACAGCAGCAGCAGCAGCAGTATAATTATTAACAATGGAACATGCTAGAAAAATGATTGCTATACCACAAGAATTACTCGAACGTTTACAGTCTTCACCACCACCTGCTCACCAGTCACCTACAGCAGCTAAACGTTCATACAAAAGTCTAGATGATGAAATGGAAGAAATAATGAATAATAAGAAAATTGACAATAGTGAAAAGTGGAAGTTATACAATCAGGTATTACAACGGTTTTTAAACATAGCCTCAATTAAACGGAAACCGATTAATGTGCCCATTGTGAATAATGCTCTTGGTGAAGAAATAGTTGAGGAGCAGGAGCAGGAGCAGGAGGGGGCGGTGGGTTATCAACAACCTGTTCAACAACAACAACAACAGCAACAACGAATTTACCCCGGTCAAATAGAGGAGATAGTCGAAACATTTTCAACTAGTTACAAGTCGGATGCTCGCAATATGTCGCGGTTCATGTCGCGAGATGGTAGTTCAATAAGATGGGATGATACGTTTAAAATGATTGTGGATGGTACAACTATTCCCAATAGTAACCTATTTGATGTGCTGCATTCTATAATAAGAGTGCGCATAACCGATGTAGTACCACCAGGGTGGGCTGAAGTAATGGAAGCTTTGAAACGGATGAATGTACCTAGGGGATTTATTCATAACAGAAAAGCATTAAATTATTTAGATGGAATCGTAACATCAACACCCAATCGCTCATTATCGCCAGAAGAAATGTCCGAGTCAACGGGAGCGAGGCGAAAGACGCCGATGGTAGAGCGTTTAAGATCAGCAACTGCAAGGCGGTTACAACAATATGGAAATCGATATGGTGATACAAGACATTCACTCCAATCATCATTGAGTTCACTTGACAACTGGGAACCGTACTAGGCGTAAGTGATGGAGCAGCTATATTACAATCCAAAAGAGCCAGCATCATTCGGCGGTGTGAATCCACTAGTAAGAGCAGCACGAAAGAAACGAATTTCAAAACGTAATGTAGTCGAATGGTTGCAAACACAGGACACTTATACTCTACACAAGCCTGTACGTAAACGTTTTACACGCAACACGCAACCCGTACATAGTGGTCGGTCCGTACTAACTGTGGCAAGCAGATTTGAACGATATGCGTGGACTTAGTAAATACAATGACGGTTACAACTATCTGTTAAGCGTGATAGATGTGTTTAGAAAGCGTTTATATGTGAGAGCGTTAAAAAAGAAAGAAGATGCAGAAGTGGCAGATGCTTTTGATGAAATATTCAAAGAGGCCACTAGAGCGCCACGATGTTTACAAACTGACAAAGGTACCGAGTTCACAGGTAGTAAAACAAAAAGTTTGTTTAAAAAATATAAAGTGAAATATGTCACTACACAGAACCCTGATGTGAAGGCGAGTGTGGTGGAACGTGTAAATAGAACATTGAAAACTCGCATGTGGCGATATTTGACTTATAAAAATACATTTAGATATATCGATGTATTGGACAAACTAGTGAATGCCTACAACAACAGCCCGCACAAGAGCTTGGGCAACAGACTGCGTCCAGTCGATGTGGACGCTAGAAACAGAGAGGTAGTGTTCAGTGTGTGGAAACATATGTACAAAAATATACCGAAACGCGCTAGACCGAAACTGAAAGTCGGCGATACAGTGCGTATAGCTAAGGAGAAAGGTACGTTTAGCAAAGGTTACGAGACCAATTGGAGTAAAGAAGTGTTTGTAATACACCGAGTAAATACACTTATGCCATTACCATTGTACACGCTCACGGATCTCAACGGTGAAGAGTTGTCCGGTCAGTAAACACCGGTCCTTTTAAGGTTTTGAAGACAACATCCCTCATCTTTGGTAAGACATTATATATGTGTATGCAACTAAAATGTTTGATTTTTACGGTGTTATGGTGGACATATTAATTATTGCTAGTTTTTTCATGGGAGCATTTTATTAGTAAACAGACATTGTAAATGTTGTTTACAGCTGTTCATCCTTTTTAAAGTTAAAGGTGGGTTGACACACACTGAGTAGTGTCCGATTTTTCTCTGACCGAGCTTGATTTTTACCCGGTCCGAGTTATAGGGCTTAATCGGTTCAAGTCTACTCGGGCCGAGCTTGTTAGCCAGCTAGTGCACTCGGATTGAATTTTTAAACGTATCCATTGTTAAAACTTTTCAAATAAAAATTTGTTCTCTCGGGTACAAATTTTTATTATCTCTATCCGACTAACTCGGACCGAGTTGTTTACATACGAGGTACTCGGATGCATTATTGTTGCGATCCGAGTAGCGTCCAAGTGATGCGCGTGCATCGTCTGAGTTAACTCGGTCCGAGAATAATCTGACGCTACTCAACCCGCCTTAAATCTTGTTATTCATATCTTTTGTGTTATAAAACAGTCAATTATACTCAAATTTTATCCTCGAGTCAACAGTGCTGACCATTTTCACTACCGGTTACACATCAAAGTGATCTTTTTAATTGTTAATGTTCGTGTTTTAAGAGGCAGTTCAACTGACGTAAATAATTATAAAATTTGTCATACACTTGAATGTGTCCCCCCTATTTCCCTGGGGTATATGTACTTATTTTAACCAATCATTAAATAGTTTACAAGAAAAATATTTATTCAGAAACACATTCTTGTTAACATATTCTAAATTTGTTTATCGTTTTAATACTTCTTATGTATGTTTAGTTATAACAAATTATTAAATAAACTGGAATCCAGGTATTTGATGAGTTTCAACCAGAAATAAAAAATATTTCCTTGAATTTAATTGACTCATTATTTATCCGTTACCAATATAAACAATTGGCTGTTCATGGTATTTTGTTATAGTTCACGCATAAAGATTTCTACCATTTAAAGATTGTGTGGGGAGGGATGGATAATGAATGGATAGAGCAAGATAGACGATTCCTAAATTTGTGTCATTGGCTGCAGCCAACTTTTTTATACCGGTTTGGTTTCATATTGGATGATTATTAGGGTCTTCTTTTCAAGTTGCTGTACTGGTCAGTTCAATGCGTGAAGGGCTTTAGAGGGAGAAAATATTAGATTTAGGTTTTATGTCTTGGGTAAAAATTTGTGATTATTAACATTAAACTGTGAATCTTGTGACGTATATCAGTGTCTCCTCTGCCCAAAAAAAACTGGCTGTAGCCAAGTTGCTAATGTTATTTATTATGTTTCAGATGCAGTAAAAAAACTATGAGTGGGGGGAACACCGTGGGAGTTGAGGGCCAGGTAGAAGTGGCCATCAAAGATTGGCTGAAATACGCCGCAGTGAGGGTACTTTCGTCGGAGAAAAGAAAACTTAAGGACTAATTCTGTTGTATATTCTATTAATAAGTTTTATCTAATTAAATAATTTTTAAATTTTCCAAATGTTTTCCTTGTTTTTTTTAGCCAAAACCTTTATAAATGAACAGGAGAAATTTCAAAATATGTAGGATGGAATTTTTATCTTGATTAGTGAGACAACATGTGTTTAATTACAATTGATGATTTCTATTTAACATATAATTATTACAGCATCCGTGGTCGAGCGTCAATACCTATCAAAAAACCTATTTCAATATTTTTTACTTCTATTTGTTTAATATATTTTTTACTCTAAAAACCTCTTAGGGACTCGCATGAAGCACCCAGCTGGCCTAGCTCTAGTGTAAATTACGTTCAGTAACACAAATTAATTTTATTGTTAATTTAAATTTATTGATCATTGTGATCAACGGTTTCTAGATGTTATTTACACCAAAAATAGTACTGAATATGATTCTTGAAACTTGGTACAAATATTACACGATTAATATTATATTTCATGTAAAAGTAGACATTCCTAGCACTTACCACTTCAACATGGATGGCATTTAAAACTTTAAAAAATCTCAAAAATAACTTAAAACCTGTACATTTTAGCAGATTTTTTCAAGAGCCATTGAAGATAGGCATTTTAATGCAAAGCAATGATGATTGTCAAAATTGTTTGAGTAATTAATTGTTATTGGGATTTTATTGGTAAAATCTTCAATTACCCAACTGATCTTTATAATCTTCGATCATATCACTCATCTGTTGACAAGAAATTTCGATCTTTTTTGTCACAGGCTATGGTGGCTGAAATTTACATTTTTTTGAGTTATTGGGATTTGAACCTGTAAAGTGGTCACCATTTTTACATGGTAGATTCTAAAAATCTGTAGTTTCATATGAAAGTTGACTTAGTGCAATGTGTGTACCATGTTTTACCGTTAAAAATGTGTTTTTCTACGTCTTTTAAAAGCTTTTTCAACGTTTAAAAATATGGTTATTTCAATGTGTTTTCAACGTTAATTCAATGTTTAAAATTATGGTTATTTCAACGTGTTTTCAACGATCATTCAACGTTTTAAAGTTAGTTGTTTCAACGTGTTTTCAACGTTTGAAATAACGTTGAAAGGTTGAACATTTTCACGTGTTTTAAGGTTACACTTCAACGTTATTTCAACGTTAAGGGTTCACGTGTTTTAAAGGTTTTTTTCAACGTTTTTGTGCTACATGGGTAGTTCCTCTCATGAAACTATAACTTGTCCGTCTGTCTGTCTGACCGATCGTCTTTCATTCGTCCTTTCCCAGCTGACGCGAGCAAGATGTGCCCGGTAGGGAATTCTGATTTGTGGATTCCTTTGTTATTTATAAGAAGGTACTGTAAATATTCAATATTATATAAACATATTTTATAAGAAAGTATTATCTCATTTTTCAATTTGAAGTTATCAAGTCATTCATTTAATATGTAATCAATGTAATAATGATTTACAAGTTAATTTATAATGTAAATTCAATCTATTGGCATTTTAAGCTCAAGTTTGTCAGGGCAAACACTGTAAATTTAATTCTATTTTAATTTTGTTCTCATTTGATTTTCCTGTTTCATTTGAATTTAGGTCTACTTTGATATTTTTGCTTTGTTTATTAAACCTTTTGTTTGAGCAGTCTTGTGACCTATTCTTTTAAGTTACCTCTCGCCAATGCTTAGTTCATTATTTAGTTTATGAAGGCCCAGGACTGGCAATATATATATCGCAGTCATGCTGCAACAGCGGTATTTACCACGTAACATGCCTACATCATATTACTAATGTTTTTGTACTTATGTTAAGTTATATTTTTATGTTTCAAAAAAACAAACGTAACTTCCCAACAGTGTTTCCAGGTGGTCCCGTATCACATATGGGAAACCCAGTTAGTATATTCATCATCAATACATTTAGGCATAAGGACTGGCATAAATCATAGTCCTACAAATTTAACACTCTCATTAGTTTATTTACAATCAAATAACACTGTCCAGGTTCCCTATCGCAGCAGCTCATCAGTCGTTTGAGGGAATGCGATCAACACTCTGTCGCCCCCGTCAATAAGGGCTTCCACCAGTACCCAACTCATTGGAAGGATTTGGAAATATACTTAACAGTCCTGAGTGGGAGAACTTGAAGACGGCGGAAGGGCGCCCTGATCAAATCTTCTTCAAAGGTTGAGGAAGGACTCGTTAGAAGGATTTGGAAATATACTTAACAGTCCTGAGTGGGAGCACTTGAAGACAGTAGAAGAGCGCCCTGATCAAATCTTCATCAAAGGCGTAATATGTGGGGAAGCAGCAGGGTGGTGTGCTGCTGTCTACATCTCCCAACGGATGGCGCTGACACTGAGAGACACCCGGAGACTCCACATTGATGCGACCTTTCCGGGTGGTGCCTCAACAACTTCACGCATACCAGCTGCTAACTATCCATGCCGAACACCTTGATATGGCAAGATTGAATTTAACAAATGGGAAAAATTTATGTTGATGCCCAATCAAAAGCATTAAAAAGATCATGTGGCCTTCATTTAATATTCAACTGTCTACAAACAGATTACAAATTGATAAGCTTAGGTAAAAAGATTGACTGAAAAGTAACATTTAATTTTTTGACACAATAGGCTACAGTTTATGACACAATACGAACATCATTCAAATCGACCAAATAGTTTCTTCCTCAAAATCTTATGCGCATAAAATGCCCCATTACTTAAAAAAAGGAATCTTTAAATTTATCTCTGCATTCACTTAATTTTTTTTTATTTTTGGAAAACTTTAACTTACTTTTTATTTCATTTATGTAAAGTCCTCGCACTAATCCCAAGGAAGGAAGCTCTGACGCTATTAAGAGCAATTGCAAATGCTTCCACTAAAGCTGAGGAAATGATAGCAATTGAACGCCTGAAGAAATGGGAACACTTTTGAAAACTCACCCTTAAAGACTTACTTTTGTGAACTCTGGGAGAGAGAGCTTAAACGCTGGGCTTTCGCCCAATGGCAGCAATTATCTCTGATCCTTCAATAGTCGCTCCAATAGAGATGCTCCAGTACAAGCATACCAATTTCACTACCGTACAATTTAGAACGCCCCTGGGTTATGCACACGTGAGCTCTGCCTACTTTTAATATGCCTTAGATAATAATAATAATATAATAATAATAATAATAAATTCTTTATTCGCCAAAAATACAAGTGTGATACATACATATACAATATGACAATACAAAAGGTAAGTTAAGTCCTAAAGAAACAAATACATACAAATTGGCGAATAATTGGGTTGCCCCTAGGCTATGCCCGATTCGGGGTCCCTTTGTTGAACATTAACTATAAACAACAAAAGAAAACATGTGTGCCAAGCTGGATACATAAAATTTCACATAAATAAAATATCAAAACTTAATACAATACTACATGTGCTACATGTTCAATAGATATTGAACAGTTTGTCGATAGACTGGACTCCAAGTAAACTATGAAACAATTAAAGGCATGCTTGAACAAAGATTGCAAACAAGAAATCAAATAGACATGCAACATGCAAATAATAACCATGAAATAAATGAGGTGCAAGAATGCTTTGAGGAAGTATGCCGTTATGGTATTCCCAGGCGGAGAGTAAAAGCAAATCCAGTACCTTGGTGGAATGTCCAACTTGAAAATTCTAAGAAATAAATGAACTGGGCTAGAAGATCGTACCAAAGATGCTGCCCGTGTCCGGCAAGAGATGCCAGACGAGAGGAATATCTCCAACTCAGAAGAAAATTTAAGCAAGACATCCATGAGGCAAATTCTAGAAATTGGGCAAATTTTGTCCGCGACAATACCGACCTGGATCCATATGGCCTGATCTACAAGCTTTCTGCGATGAAGGTTAAGTGCCTTGATATTCCGACAACCCTCAGAAAGCCGATAGGGCAGTTCACTGAGTCTCCTGAGGAGACGGCCCAGCTACTGCTAACAATCCTGGTTCCCGAAGATGACGGGCAACTCACCAATGAACAGGCGGAGATAGAGCGAGTGGCCTGTAGTGACTACGATAGCTGATCAGAACCTGACTTCACTACGGCGGAACTTTGCTTAGTCCTTAAGAAGATCAAAGAGCGCAAGGCGTCGGGGTTGGACGAGGTCCCCCCGGAAGTAGTCAAGAGACTAAATCTGTCAAACCAAGAGTCGCTTCTGCGCATCTTCAACTTGTGCTAGAGTACGGGCACCTACATAAAGCCATGGAAGTTAGCCAGGCTCCATATTCTGAGGAAGTCCGGGGACAGGAACTGGGAGGACCCAGGATCCTACAGGGCGATTAGCCTTCTGTCTGTCGTTAGCAAGACGTTGGAGAGACTCGTCGAGCTCAGACTGCGAAGTCTCCTCTCTGAGAGGGACCTGCTGCATCACGCCCAGCATGGGTTCATGCCTGGAACGGCACGATTGATGCCATCCTGCAGCTAACCACCTACGTCAATCAGGCCACAAACAAGCATGTCATGGGCCTGTTCATCGATATTGAGGGCGCCTTCAATAACTTGTGGTGGCCCTCAAATTTCGACAAGCTAAGGCGCTTAGGAGTAAGCGTAGAAATCTTCAAAATCCTGCAAGCTTTTGATAGATAGAGCTGTGATAGCTTTGAGTGATAGAGCTGTGCAGCTTGATGTCGGTGGCGTGGTCATCAGCAGAAGAGTGAACAGGGTGTGCCCACAAGGCTCCGTGTTGGGTCCCCTGCTGTGGAATCTTGTCATGGATGACCTTTTGAGGTAGGACCTTCCTGAAGGCGCTAAGATCATCGCCTTTGCTGACGACGCGGTGGTGCTAGTCCAAGCAGACTCGAGAATGCTGCTAGAGATGTTACCAATCTGCCAGATGTTACCAATCTGCCAGACATTGGAAGCATGGAGCAGCAGGGCGAAGTTGCGAATCTCCTTGGCCGAGACGAAACTGATTTTGCTCAAGGGGGGCTTAGACCCCAGGAGGCCACCTAGCGTGAGGCTATATGGCGAGGCCATCACCGCAGTCACAGATATCAGCTACCTGGGAGTGAAATTGGACTCCAAATTGCTCTTCGTCCAGCACTCGAAAATGGTCTCGGCAAAGGCCAAAAGTCTATTCGCCAAGATTGCCAAATTGGCCAGGCATAACTTCGGGGTCGATCCTGCGTCCATTAGAACCCTGCATAATACAGTGGCGGTGCCTGTACTGACGTATGCCAGCTCAGTCTGGAATCACAGATTGGATAATGTACACATAAAGAAAGTACAAGTGTACTTTGCGCAAGTATTTTTTTATTAAAAGATAAATTCGGAGTTTTAAGCTGTTGTTATAAATTCTTTAACATCTAATAGGATTGGTATAATAATCAATGGCAGTCAATGTACACAAAAAGTAGCGGATATTAGTAGTGCAATAGTGGGGCTGCTGGCCCAATCAAACTTTGACAGGCAGTCAATTTTTTGACAGCTACTTCCGGTCACGTGACCGGAAGTGACGTCATCAGCTGTGACGTCATCAGCTGTGACGTGTATGGGTGGGTATTTAAAGTTTAAATGCCCTGCTGTGCTGGGTATTTAAATTTTAAATGGCCGGAAGTGTGTCAAGGTCTTTTGGGGATGTTTTTAAAAAAGATCTTGCATTTTCGGAAAATCCGAAAATGCAAGATATTTTCTTTTTTTATTTATTTGTTTTTTTACAAAAGTATTATTTTACAAGTTAGTAAAGTTTGCTCCCAAATTTGAAAAGTAAGTTGTTGTCGGTGCTGAAATTTCTTGTTTATTTTTATTCTTCTTGTTGTTGTAAGTTGGCAAAAACACATTTTTTCGTTTTGATTGTTTGTTGCATAAAGTTCTAAAGATAAACCAAACCCAGTGGTTATAAGTTGTTTTAGTTCTTCACTAAAAAATTTCCAAATCCTTGTAGGTTGTAAGATTGATAGTGTTGTAGTGAATCCCGCGAATGTTGAGAGACATGACTAGAGTTGTTTACTCGACGAGAGGTGTAGCAGGAATGACTATTGCAAAGCCGGTGCTGCAGGTACCTCCGATGGTAGTGGGGGTAGTGGTGGGGGGTAATGGCAGGTGTTTGTTTAATCACTTTGAATTTAATCGTTGCCACAATAGACCGAATCGATGTTGCAATTCTTCTAGTTTATCCAACCGGTTCTTTTGATATGTTTTGCAACTACACTTACAATAGCAGAAAGAATTACATTTTGTACAAGCTTTTCCGTCAACTTGATCTTCAGGTATTCTAAAACATTTTTCTTTGCAACAATAAGTTATAAGTGTTAGATTATTTCTTTTGGATGACATGTTGGTTGTAGCTTGTCTTAAACAGAACTGAGCCTCTCAACGTTAAAGTTTCGTATTTATGTAAAGTATTCGAATGAAACTATCGAATAAAATAATCGAATAATACTATCGATTAAAATAATCGAATAATATTATCGATTAAAAGTTCAAGGTCATCCGTTTGAATTTAAAAAAAAATACACATATCAGTATATAAAAACATATACTGATATGCAAAAATCAAGTTGTAAAGTAGCGAATTTCTTTCTTCCTCCGTTGTTGAATTTTTAGTCGAAACCAATTAATGATAACATTACTGCTTGCGCATCAGAACTAACAGTTGATGAAATTTCATTTACTTGTAGTAGGTAATTGTTTGGAAGTTGGTGTAGATGCAGAAGAAACAGTATTATCTTGAATCATAATTTTCCGGAGGATATACTAAAATTTGTTGTATAGGATCTGCATCAAATATTTTAAACTTTTGGTTTTAAAATATTTGCAATAAAATATCGTTTTAACACTTATTTAACTTTGTACAAGTTACAGTAATTTAAAGATGCTACTTTATTATATCACCTTGATACTTCTAAAAATATTTAGTTGCAGAAATGCGAAATGCGAAATAAATATAAAATTGGTTTCTGTGTTATAACTTTTACATTGTTAGTTAAATAACAAATGTTACCGAAGTTTTTTGTTCGCCTCATTATTCTGCATTATTAAAGTACCACACGATAGGGTTTGGAAACATATAAAATATATATTTTAATTTTTGCGTTATGGAAGGTTGTGGAAGTTATAACGCAAAAATTAAAATATATATATTTTACTTTATAAGTTTCCAAACCCTATTTTGTGAGTACTTAAATTATACAAAATTATAGGCAGAGTAGAATAGCTTAACATACCTCAACGTCCAACAGTTCAAATAATAGATGAATCCAGTACATGTTTCGAAGTAATAACTCCATTACAAAAGGGTTTAAAAAAACGTTCATCCGGGTCGGAGTCCTTGGTTTAAAAAGTTGTTGAGTGTGTAAACAATTAAGGAGTTGTATTGCGAACTGGTTCTAAGCGGAAGTGAGCGAGGTCGGTAGGAATTGAAAGTTGCCTAACGCAACAAGGCCAACAACTTGTATTACCAACCGATTCCAAGCGGAAGCGTGCTATGTCGCCAGGAGTTGAAATCTGGTTCAGTGATTATGTAAAAAATAAAATTTGTCAGTTTTTGTGTAATAACATTTAAACCGTTGCTTTTATTGAAAAAATATTTTTTGAACTTTTTTTGTTTGTGTTTTTATTCCATGATTTTGAATACTCACTTAATAGAGTTTGCAAACATATTTTTTAAGTTTTTTTCGATGTTATAACTTTTATACCGTTAATCCCACCACTTTTACACTAGTATTAAAAGTTCAAAATTTTAAGTCTCAGTTAAATTAATGTTACATGTACCCATATTAAGTTTAGTTGATATCCATTAATTATTTTTCATGATATAAAATTATATATATATATTTTAGCTCCTTTATTTGTGTAATGCAACCTGCAGCGCACGCTTTAATATGTAGGATAAGCTGTTACATACTAATATACTAAGTTTGGTTTATATCTGACAATTACCTCCCGTAATATAAAATTTTTAAAATACAACCCTTTATTTTTTCGAATGCTTACCGCATAACACATGTTAGGTATTTTAATTTTTTTAGCGTCAGCTTATGTGTGTCTATATACCGAATTTCACTTCAATAGCTTATACCGTTTTAAAGATATGATCTTTTAAATTTTTTATACACAGGTTGCCTCCTTCATTTTTTCAAAATGCAACCTGCAACATCCTATTTTAAGACCTGTCATATGTGTAGGTATCCCTCGTTAGTTTTATAAAAAAAGTTAAATACCTGCACAATAGGGTTAAGAGCAATTTTGTTAAAACTTGATTGCATTGTTGTTTAGTTTGTAAGCGGTAGCTATCGTGTGGGTAACCCTTTAATTGCACTTTTAGGGTGCATTTACTTTAGATATTTAGACGACTTTATTAAATTAACGTTCTAGCAATGTAGATTAAATAATGAAAAAAAACTCCCGATTTTTTTACATTATTTAAAAATTTTGCTCATATCTATAAGTATAAAAGAGGATGTTGGTATATATTTGGCAGGGATAAACACAAAAACCGCTGAACCGATGGCCACGAAACTTGATACATACATGTAGAATTTCATGGAGTAGGTTTATACACCTTCAATTTCGTGATAACTTTCAGGGCTTAGCCCTGGGACCGTCTTAAAGGTACCCATTTCAAGGATTTTGAAATAATTTGAGTTAGATTTGTTTACTAACAAAACATATGAAAGTAAAATTTAAAACAGGTGATGTAAATTATAATGGTATTTCTTTCTGCTATTTAACTGTATTTTTGTTAAAATGAAGATTTGTTACTTGGTGCCAGGTGGTCAATGAAGTAGACTTTTGCATTTTTTCAAAGTGCAATACACTATATAAAATGCTGATAATATGTAGTATAACATAAAATAAATAACTGATTACTGAAGGACTCCAGTGATCACTGATCACTTATACTTGAAGGACTTTTTTTATGACAACTAACTGCTATTTAAAGAGGAAGAGTGTGCTACTGTAAAGAATTAATTTTACCTACAACACTTTAAAAAAATTGCCGGGACGGCTCATTCAAAACGTTTTGCTCAATATAGAGTCTAAAAACGTAAGACAGCACTTTTTAATAATTGCTGGAGTGGCATTGTAATTTTTTTGTTCGAGGTAGACCCTAAAACCTTAAGAAAATGATCTTTTACAGTGAATAAAATTTCAAACTAACTTCTTTGATTTCTCTAACACGTATGCCTTCATAAAGGAAATAAATAGGATTTCTAATAAGCAGGTCTGCTGCGACGGGGGTGCATAATAAAGTTTTAATTAAGGGTAACATATGCGAGCAGATTCAAAGTGTCGTCGAAAAAGCCAAGGGTGCCGTTCCTTATATTATGCCCCATGATCATATATATATATTTTAGCTCCTTTATTTGTGTAATGCAACCTGCAGCGCACGCTTTAATATGTAGGATAAGCTGTTACATACTAATATACTAAGTTTGGTTTATATCTGACAATTACCTCCCGTAATATAAAATTTTTAAAATACAACCCTTTATTTTTTCGAATGCTTACCGCATAACACATGTTAGGTATTTTAATTTTTTTAGCGTCAGCTTATGTGTGTCTATATACCGAATTTCACTTCAATAGCTTATACCGTTTTAAAGATATGATCTTTTAAATTTTTTATACACAGGTTGCCTCCTTCATTTTTTCAAAATGCAACCTGCAACATCCTATTTTAAGACCTGTCATATGTGTAGGTATCCCTCGTTAGTTTTATAAAAAAAGTTAAATACCTGCACAATAGGGTTAAGAGCAATTTTGTTAAAACTTGATTGCATTGTTGTTTAGTTTGTAAGCGGTAGCTATCGTGTGGGTAACCCTTTAATTGCACTTTTAGGGTGCATTTACTTTAGATATTTAGACGACTTTATTAAATTAACGTTCTAGCAATGTAGATTAAATAATGAAAAAAAAAACTCCCGATTTTTTTACATTATTTAAAAATTTTGCTCATATCTATAAGTATAAAAGAGGATGTTGGTATATATTTGGCAGGGATAAACACAAAAACCGCTGAACCGATGGCCACGAAACTTGATACATACATGTAGAATTTCATGGAGTAGGTTTATACACCTTCAATTTCGTGATAACTTTCAGGGCTTAGCCCTGGGACCGTCTTAAAGGTACCCATTTCAAGGATTTTGAAATAATTTGAGTTAATTTGTTTACTAACAAAACATATGAAAGTAAAATTTAAAACAGGTGATGTAAATTATAATGGTATTTCTTTCTGCTATTTAACTGTATTTTTTGTTAAAATGAAGATTTGTTACTTGGTGCCAGGTGGTCAATGAAGTAGACTTTTGCATTTTTTCAAAGTGCAATACACTATATAAAATGCTGATAATATGTAGTATAACATAAAATAAATAACTGATTACTGAAGGACTCCAGTGATCACTGATCACTTATACTTGAAGGACTTTTTTTATGACAACTAACTGCTATTTAAAGAGGAAGAGTGTGCTACTGTAAAGAATTAATTTTACCTACAACACTTTAAAAAAATTGCCGGGACGGCTCATTCAAAACGTTTTGCTCAATATAGAATCTAAAAACGTAAGACAGCACTTTTTAATAATTGCTGGAGTGGCATTGTAATTTTTTTGTTCGAGGTAGACCCTAAAACCTTAAGAAAATGATCTTTTACAGTGAATAAAATTTCAAGCTAACTTCTTTGATTTCTCTAACACGTATGCCTTCATAAAGGAAATAAATAGGATTTCTAATAAGCAGGTCTGCTGCGACGGGGGTGCATAATAAAGTTTTAATTAAGGGTAACATATGCGAGCAGATTCAAAGTGTCGTCGAAAAAGCCAAGGGTGCCGTTCCTTATATTATGCCCCATGATCATCATCAGGGCAAGCTCAGGTACCGTGGAAACGACCATTAAATGCTTCTCGGCGTTCGTCTCTGTAAATTGGCCTCTTGAGTGTGTGAGCGCAATCCTCTTCACCTGATAGCACGATCGACTGGACAGCCGACACAAGCAAAACGCACTTGCAAGAGGAAGGACCACCGATATTGGGCATGAGCCTACCCAGGGCAGCAACACCATTTGGAGCTTTGTCGGTGGGGCGTTGGATATGGTCACATTTTTTTATGTACAGGCAGTTTATGCAGGAATATAATACCTCCCGTCGTAGCAGACCTTCGTACTAAGAGCGAATTTCTAAAAACTTTTGCTTTATGGAAGTACATTTGATATGTTCAAAGAAGTAGATACATTACATACATCAGATTTTACAATAAGAAAAATAAATGGGAAAGCAAGACTATATAATTCATGGGTGATAGTGTATGTATAATTTTAATCGTGAGCGAAGCCACGGGTTCTTCTAGTATGTTTTATAAAAACATTGTTTGTCGACGGAATTCAAAAAGAAAATTAATAGTAAATTATAAACGTTATAAGTCGTTGTTTTTGAAACATAACCAGTAGATTGAAATAACAGAATTCATCCATCTGTTAACCTTGTGCGGCCCTGTTAGAGTGCGGCAAGCCTTTTTTGGTAGTGAAGGTTTTGGCAACGTTTATATATAAACGATTAACTCTTGGTCAGTCAGTCTGCTGTCGTTGAGCTCATAGTTAGTTTTACCGTCATGTCTCACGAGTGCCGTTATTGCAAAAAGTTGTTTAAACGCAAGGAACACTTATACCGACATATTAGACATGTTCATTACAACCACAGACCATTTACTTGTTACTTATGTGATCGTTCATTTCATACAAAAGACAAATTAAGCAGACATGCTTTCGAGGTACATTACATTACATTACCATCCACGTCACGACAATCATCCACGACAATACAGCCACAGACGTCACGACCACAGACGTCATCCACAATAATACAGCCATCCACTTCACGATTACAGACGTCATCCACAACAATACAGCCACACACGTCACGATTACAGACGCCATCCACTTCACGATTACAGACGTCATCCACAACAATACAGCCACACACGTCACGACCACAGACGTCATCCACATCACGATTACAGACGACACGACTAATCACAGCACAGACGACACAAACGACACAGACCGAATCACAAACAACAGAACCATTTTTATTACAGACTTTACGACATTTTTGTCACTCTTTTACCCAGACTTACATACAAACACAAAACTCCTCCACTCAAACGGAACCATTTGACGGTGAGTTAATTTTTTATATTAACAAAATAACATTACTTGCATGTTTATAATAATTTAAAAGTTATAGAATTTAAAATGTTAAAAAAATTGTATGTTTGAAAATATACATATATATGCAATAATTAAATTTTGGCTTAAAAAAATCATTAATATAATTTTAGTTAAGTGAAAAATGTAGTATGTTGCGTAATGTTGTGTACAAACCGATTTAATAAAATTTAGTATGTAATTGTATAATAAATAATTGTTATATTTTATGATATAAGTTTTATAATTTTAAATGGTTTAAAAGTGTATGTCGATTTTTTTTGAATACTATTTAGTAATTTTAAATTTAAATATAAGTTATTAAATTAATAAAACACTAATAACATTTATATACAATCTTAATTAACTGTTAGTGCAAGCGACATTGTAATTAAACACGAGTGTCTGCTGCTAATGATTTTGAGTTTTTTTGCTAAAAATACCGTTACACAGTGAGTGGGCTAAATATGTACTATAAATCAACTGCTGATTGATAAGTTTAACTGAAAAAAATAAAAACGACTCAGAGAAGTCCGAGTCCATATTAACTTTTCATTTTAGGGTCCCCATAAGCAAAAAAAATAACATTCGTTCAAATTTTTATATACATATATATCTATATATCTATATATGTCTGTTAACACGATAGCGGCCGTAAATATGGTCCGATCTTAATGAAATTTGGTACAAACGTGTAAAGTGGTAATCACTCGGACAAGTTCATGAACCAGCCCCGATCGGACCAGCGGAGGTGGGAGTAAAGGGGGGTAAATCTTCGAAAAAATGGGTTTTTTTGAGTTTTTCACATAAAAAAATGAAATTTATCAAATTTTTGTTGGCACTATTGAATTCAGCTCAAAAAAACAAACAATTTAATATTTTGAATCACTGCTCTATATCCATTGGTTACCGAGATATTAAAAGTGTAGCAGCAAACCTGCATACTCATTCCCCATGTTATTCTTATGGAGCTTGCAAAAAAAACATGTCAAATCTCGTTATGTTGGATTAACATATGTTGTTTTGCATTTGAAATTCGCTGAGTATGCAAGTCTGCTGCAACGGGGGTATTAATGTGAGGTTATGTAATTCACTTACGAACATTAAATGAGCACAACATACGGTTTAAAAGGTCTGTAATTACCATCTTATGAATGTAATTAAAAAAATATATATAAACTATCCCACTTACACAAAGTTTAATTTCTTCCAGGGTTCTACTGTACTCAAAAAATATCCCAAAAGTTTTGCAATAACTTAAAACTATTAAAATAAAAATGAAACAGTCGCATTATAAACTAGCGAAATACTAATTATTGATGTTTTATCATAATAATTAACCGTTATATTTTGTACCTAACAGGGAGACCGCGACAAGCAGTACATACAGCAGAAGAAATCATCTACATTTCCTCGTCTGATTCAGATTAGTAAGTATTAACCCTTTTTTATACATGTAATTAAACAAAAATAAAATCAAATATATTAGGTAAAAATTTGAATAATGCATTTTTATTGCGGTGTCCACTAATCTAAAATAGTTTTTTTCAGTAAAACTAGAGTTTGGGTTGGTTGTAAATAAACCAAAATGCGAACAAAAATTAAAATTGTTAATAGAATCAAATTTTTTTCTCAAAACAGGTTTCAGGAATTTATTTGTTAATATTACAGTACCTGGTGGACCGAGCCTTGCTCGGTGTTATTTCATGTTTACCAGTTCATCCAGTTACTATAAAATATCTCAATGTCATAAAATGTATCAATATAAACCTTTTTTATTGCTCCATGGACTCTTCATCCCACTTGCTGTATTTTCCCTTGATAGCTGTAGATTCCAAACAGCTGTTATCATTACTTCATTTGTTTACACTTTCCTTGTTTATTTTCGTTGCTATCACGGCAACCCATAAGGCCAATGTTAAAATTTTACAACTTTAAAATTCGATTTATTACGTTATTAGATTTTCTCTGGCCAAGTAATCTGCGTAAAAGACGTTTTTGAGTCATAAATTACTTATTTTTAGACTTTGAAAGAAATCCTCGGAGCCGTTTTTGAGATAAATGTGCAAGCATACAAGCAAGCATACAAGCAAGCACGCACGGCCGGACGATAACATTGCTCATATAAGAGTATAGGATAATTATACTTTTTCTAATTGCCGCACATATTAATGATTTTTTTTTCTAGATTATGGCCCTTTTGTTGTCGTGTCAACGCAGTATGACGGCCACAAGCCCTACTCGCCTGAGTTGTTCACACCGCTCAAGTACGAGTTCTTGTATGCCGTCAACGAACAGACACTTACTGATTCTATGACCCAACGTTTCCAAGGTGAACAAAACTGCCCGGCTACTCAATATAATTGGGTAAAAATTTGAATAATGCAATAGTATTGCGGTGTCAAATTGTAGATTACTTTTATTATAAGTTACATGTATTTTTTTCGGAATGAAAATACACATATAAAAAAATGTAAATATACTTTTTAATAATTTGTACTATTTGTATATTTAAGATACACACGATATGCTGTGATATGGTGCGATACGTCAGTTAATTATATCACATCAATACTCCCAATAATTCTAACCCACTCACATACTGTCTGGCCTCGCACCTCTATTTCAGTCGTGCAGTGTTTAAAGATACAAATATCACAATCCGATGTTTCAATTATCAACTGATTGCAAAAAACATGTCAAATCTCGCTATGTTGGATTAACATATGTTGTTTTGCATTTGAAATTCGCTGAGTATGCAGGTCTGCTGCAACGGGGGGTATTAATGTGAGGTTATGTAATTCACTTATGAACATTAAATGAGCACAACATACGGTTTAAAAGGTCTGTAATTACCATCTTATGAATGTAATTAAAAAAAATATATATAAATTATCCCACTCATATATATAAAGTTTAATTTCTTACAGGGTTCTACTGTACTCAAAAAATATCCCAAAAAGTTTTGTTTTGCAATAACTTAAAACTATTAAAATAAAAATGAAACAGTCGTATTATAAACTAGCGAAATACTAATTATTGATGTTTTATCAAAATAATTAACCGTTATATTTTGTACCTAACAGGGAGGCCACAACAAGCACTACATCGGCAGAAGAGGTCATGTACATTTCCTCGTCTAATTCAGATTGTAAGTCTTAAATATTTATATTTTTGTTAATCACTATAGTTTTGGAACGAAATTTTAATATTAACCCTTTTATTTTTTAAAAAAACCTTTTTTATACGCATTTAGCGCCTATAAAGAAACTATTTGTATATTTAAGATACGCTGTGATACGTCAGTTCAATATATCGTATCAATACTCTTAATAATTCTAACCAACTCACATACTGTCCGGCCTCGCACCTCTATTTCAGTCGTGCAGTGTTTAAAGATACAAATATCACAATCCGATGTTTCAATTATCAACTGATTACGGATAAAATTGCACATAAAAGTA
Organism: Flexamia atlantica; assembly: GCA_035578135.1. NCBI lineage: Eukaryota > Metazoa > Arthropoda > Insecta > Hemiptera > Cicadellidae > Flexamia > Flexamia atlantica. The sequence continues at coordinate 4,324,888 of JAQJVK010000033.1, forward strand.
CAAAACACAGTACATTCACACAAAACATAAAAATACCGCATGTTAAATTAAACGATCCGCACTGGTTTAATGTCATTTGTCGCGAAGGAAAAAGTCTGCTGAACGTATCTCGGCTGGCGAGCAGTGTTTCCACAGAGTAAAATATAAAATCCCTGCATGAGCGCCCAAAAATTCCCTTGTTATCCCTCAACACTGCGCTCCTGAAAAAACCCTTTTTATTCCTGTGGAAATAAATAAGAGTGTTTTACCTGAATAGAGAATTCAACATATAAAAATACATAGTTTAAGTTAATCTGAGGATCATAGAATGTTAGTAAATAATAAAATTTCATTTGTAGCTGAAATTTTAAATTTATTAGTGTGAATAAAACAACCTGACTGCAGTTTGTAAAGGGAAGTGAGTGTTAAAATGTTTTTTTTTCTTGAAAACAGGGACGACTTGATTAATAATTTAAATTAAAACATAAGTAATACAAGAGGTACAACAACTGGCTAAGAACACAAAAGTAGTTTGATGACATTTTCAAGTAAAATTACTTCAACAAATTGAGAACACCGTTGTAAAATATTACACAATTTGAGAACACTATTGTAAAATGTTACAAATAAATAACATATAGTGAGGCTAAATTATGTTTTGTCTATTCAAAAATGTTATTTAATTTACTTCTTAAATCATCCCTAGAAATCCCATAAATCCGCTCTTATCCCTCAAGAACCTGATATTTCCCTGAAAAGGGATAAAAATCCCTTAAAGTGGAAACACTGCTGGCGAGTGGACATTATAAAGGAATACAGTCGCGCGGCGTTGCCACGTCGTGCCGCTTACGAATGCCCGGCAGGCCGTGCGTACAGATGGCCTCAAAACTTGTTTTTTAGGGGGATACTTCTCACGCAAACCTTCTTTGAATAAAACCTTCTTTGAATAAAGTGATCATAGAAAAAAGGATGTGCATAGTTAATGGTACAAACTACAGATGTCTACTGGTCAAATTTAATCCAGAAAATATTATTAAGTCTAGCTGAAATGTTGCATAGTATTTATTTTATTATTACCATAATATTTTTAACGCTTAACTTATATGAACAACAGTCGAAAAGGGGATGTGCACAATTAAAAGTACACACTAGTGATGCATACAAGTCAAATTTTCACCCAGAATATATTAAATTAAGTTTGGTTTTTGATTATGTTATTTATTACTCCTGGCTACAATGTGACAGAATTTGTTACATTTCGTTGTCATTCCGTAAACAAATACACGGCACTAAAACCAATTAGAATAGTTCATCAACGATCATTTTTTGTGTATAGTATTAAAATTCAAATAAACAATTGAAAAAAACGGGATATTCGAATATTAAAACAAAACTTCATTATGATGGGGGGTTACACAAAAATTAATACATTAAAAACTGCAAAGAAGTGCACTTTTTCGCGATGGCGGCGGAGGCGGAGGCGGCTATCGCCCACTCCGCGGGCCAAGGTGATCGCGGCCGAGGGCGAGGAGAACGCCTCGCGCGCGCTCAAGGCGGCCTCTGACGTCATCAGCGAGAGCCCGGCCGCGCTGCAGCTGCGCTACCTGCAGACACAATCTCCTCCATCTCCTCCGAGATGGAGGACCGGAAACAACTATTTTTTCCGTCTGTGTAAAGTAAAACGATATTTATACCGGCCGGTATAAAAAAATTAAACTCAAATTTAGATTAATCAATTTTTTTAATATATATTTTTTACAGGATGAGACAGACCACAATTGCACGAAATATAATGGGAGACGGTGTAACCTATATAAAGGTTGAATTTAATTCTTCCCCACACTCGCAAATGAAGAATGCATTAAATACATTTTCACAATAATCTAAATAATGTAGAGTGAATTCCAGATATAAAAGTCACTGCTTTAAATCTCAAAATGTTCTTAATTCAATGTAAAAGAAATAGTGTGATATTGCAAAGATATGGCCACAAGAAATGTTTTACGTAAAAAAAAGAACTTAATTGTCTCAATCCGTTTCAAAATGGTTGCAATTTTTGTGAAATGTATCGATGTTAACGTAATAATCTGTATTTTCTAAAGTGCTTAACATTTTTCAGTCTTGATTCAAAACTCTTAACTTTGGTAAACACAGCTTTACCAAAATTTTTTCCTATATCTTAAGTTAAATATATATCTTATGTCAATATTTAACAAATAGTCAAGTGAAAAACTCTCATCATGTTTTTTGGCTATTGCTACCTCTCGTTATTTTTGTTTCTAAGAGACGATTAAAAAAGTGATTAATAAACTATCTTGTGGGAAAAAACATTGCATTAAATTAATATTAAATAAATATTTAATTGATATATTATTATATAGAACTGCAAGCCACTTAAAGTTTATGATTAATCGTAAAAATTTCATCCACTGAAAAAGTAAATTCAAAACTTTAAAAAGCTAAAACAAAATTGAACCCTTATTGTTGGAAGATTGAAGTAATCTATAGTCAAACAAATAATTTAATTCAAATGTTATGATGACAGCTGATGGTGTATGTTTTTGTTTACTTGTTTTGATGTTAAAGATAGTTTTTGTACACTTGACGCATTATATCTTGACCCTTGACCTAGTCCATTGCTGGAGCTGTCAGATATTGTTTATTGTCAATTATCTTTGACAACAAACAATATAAAAACAAATTTCAACAAACATCAACTGTATTTTGTTTACGAATGTCAATTAAGATGTTCACTGACAGCTGTTGGAAAATGCTAACACGTCAGGCTAGTACAGCTTTGTGTATCAGCTGTGGGCTCCTGATGAATTTCACTCCACTCCGATTGCTTCAGGTGTAAAGGGTTCCCAAATGTCAAGATATAATGCGCCAAGTGTATAACTCGAGCCTAGTGTAATGATAATTACCGGCAGGTTATTACTCAAGTAATTATTTTTTTCCCGCGTAGATTATGTCACAGTATTAACCCAAAGGAAGCCATAATTCTTCTTACTAACTTTGAATTGGGGCAATGGCGTTGGGCTCATCATTGTGTGAAATTCAATATCCTTTCACCGACAAAAAACCCATTTTTTTTGCGGTTTATCCCCCTTCCGGTGGTCCGATTGGGCTGGTTCACGAACTCGTCCAATCGATTACTACTTTACATATCTGTTTCAAATTTCATTAAGATCTGACCATATTTTCGACCGCTATCATGCTGACATATAGATAGATATATAATAATTCGAACGAATGGTGTTTTTTGCTTTTGTGGCCCTAAAAACGAAAAGTTATCATGGTCTCGGGCTTAGGTCTTACCATGAGACCTACGGTAATAGCTTCTTTCCTATAGGGGAAATTCTCTAAAACGACCATGTTATCACAATGTATATTTTAAACCAACTGCTGATTGATATATTCAGGTTATTATTGTAAATAAACAAATTTCAGTCTCCTCTTAGTTTAAAGTAGGTTGAATAGAGTTAACTTTAATCATTTAAATTTCCAGTATTAAAAAAACCTTGTAAGTTAACACGTTGAGTGCCAAGCGGTGTGTTTGCACCGCAACCTCTATGTAAAGTGCCAATTTGTGTCACTATATATACACCAGATCACTGAATTCTAAGTTTATTGCTAAAGACAACCACATAAAACGCTAGGGTTTTTAGCTAAAAAATCAAGTTAAACATAAAAAAACAGTCATCATTACAAAATACGTGAAATGACATCAGCAACATTTATTAATAATAACATGATTCTTGTTAAATGCTATACAATTTAACTGTTTTCGTTAGGACTAAAGTATTAATTAACATAAAACCAGTTTTAACTTAAGACATTATGAGAAGCGCTAAGACCAACCCTTTTTAAATAAACGCTTAAAATCCGTTTGTTTTGCTAAGGACATTATTACATTGAACCTCAAGAAGAATAACCGATATGAGTAAGTATATATATATATATATATAATCTTATGAAACGTCATACACCATAAATAACCATTGAAATAGCGTTTAACGTCATGGGAAACTATTACTGAAAAAAACATATAATATTGTTTACCAAACAACAATTTTAACACCACTTCATTCAACGCTACAAACAACAGTTTTGTTATGTATTTTATGCAAAAAATAAAAGTAATACTGCTAAAGGCTTTATGTTGTTAAACGATAAGTTTCAAAATGAGTAAAAGTTGAAAAAACAGCGTAAATATAAGAGACCATTTAGTTAAACGCTATGGACATGGCTAAAACATCGGATAACGTTATACGAACATATAACCTGTTAATGTTTAACTAATATAAAGTTAAACGTCAGAAACAATATTAATTTACAGGACTTTTGTTTACAGGTTGCGGAGCAGTTCGCCAGCCGATTAACGTGCAATAAAAAATAAAACTTCACTCGCCCGGAACCAGTTTGACAAACGCGCTCTAGCGACCATATCACGCTGCCAATTACCTCCTGCTACTTCTGCTCGCCTGATACTTTAGCTCAAATATCGAAAATCAATATGAAAGATTTACACAAAAAAAATTAGTTACACTCTATTTGCTTTAATTTTATTTTTAATATCTCATCCCTTCAACCTATTGTGACCTTACAGAAAACTCTCATCAGAATTATATTAAAAAAAAGAACAGATCATACTTGGAATTTATTTTGTAAATTAGGAATACTGACATTAAGACATAGTTATGTATTAAAGAATTTAAGATTATTTTACATTAGATTTTACAATGATAAAGACTTTGCCAGAAATGAAAAATACAATTTTTAGGAATTTTTTACAGCTTTAATGCTCCAAGAATGTTTAATGCAACTATAAAATGTATTACTAAAAAGAATACTATCGCTCAGTACATTAACGGTTTGAAAACATGGTTAGGTACAGTTGAGAATGTGTAATTTTTATTTCAAGTTACTATCTAGACATAAGAAGTTGTATTTTTAATAACTATTGTTTTACCGTATTTAATGTTTTTTATCATTCTTATGGTTGTATCGTACTTTTTTGTCGTAATTTATTGCTATATGCTGCATAGTTTTACACGTTATTTTGTTGTAGTCTCATGTATTTAGTCAATTGTTTTTTAGATTTAATATTAAAATTTTATTGTTTTAGGTTAACCAACAGCCTTACCAGCTTTTGTTTTAGTTTAATTTTTTAAGAGAAGGAAGCCTCAAAAAAACTGGCATTAAGCCTAGAAGACCCCTATATTTATTCATCTTTAAAAATAAATTTACTCTGTTATTGAAATTTGAATCAGTGTAATTATTTTTTTTAATTTGATGTAATATTGTAATGTACAAATTGATGATGAATAAATAAACGTTTTTGATTAAATAAACGTTTTTGATTTTGACTTTAAATAACAGCAAGAAAGAGAATTAAAAAAAAATACGCGGTTGAAGACTGAAGACCAGTTTTAAGCGAGTACAGTGTGAGAACGCCTGTCTTATCCTCCACTCCTGATATATAGGCTACATTTTGATGTTGGTAATCCTTAAAAGTAACATCAAGAGATAACATGTTTATTAATTAATATAAACTGGGTCAACCATTTTAGACTCAATCGTTTTACCAAATGTTATAGTATTTTTTTTACTGTCGTACTATGCAACTGCTTTTTAACTTCAGTTACACTTTTTCTAAATCAACTCAATTTGAATGGTATATTCCTTTCCAGCACATATATTAAAATATAACTAGCACTATTTTATTATCCTAAATGATAAAATTGCACTGTTAAGTTTATAAACGGTGACACAGCGATCTAATGCAGTATTAAACTTTGTTCACTTAATGCCATATAAATAACAGAGCTATACCCTGATTATCGAAAAAAAGGTGAGCGGCGCGGCAGTAAAATCATTCCTATTTAAAACGCTGTAGAAACGTAACAAACGCTGTTAAAAATTTGCAGTCGACTTTTTTCCGATGGCCAGTTAATTACGATGCTTCTAAGCAGAGTTATAATAAATCAAACACAAAGAATTGACTTTTTTAATTCGTAAATCATGTTTTTAGTAATATAACTCACAGTGTAAACTAAACGATGTACGTTAAAAATTATTTGAAAACAGTGCTGATAAGGTAATAAACTGGTCATTGGAATAAAGTGGACTGCAAATTTTTAACAGCGTTTTTTTACGTTTCTACAGCGTTATGAATAAGAATGTTTTTTACTGCCGCACCGCTCACCTTCTTTCGATAATCAGGGTATATTAGTTTGATAATCAGGGTATATTAGTTTAATTCTTAATCATAAAAATTATGCTTTTGTTAAAACGACAAGTCAAAAAATCCAATGATATAAAAGTTATAATGCAAAAACTAAAGTTTCAAAGTCATTTAAACTTTTACAAAATGACCTTGAGACTTAGAAATTTTCGCTAAGTCTTTTGTTGACCTTGAAAATAACTAGGTCAAGGTCATTCGATAATTAAAAAGAAAATGGGGGTGTACGGTTTGACAGAACCGTACACCCCCGGAAACCTAAAAGAAGAAAAGCTAATTTACAATACAATCTGCCTAAAGTTTAAGTTAAAAAATAGCTAGACAGCCCAGCGCTGCACATCATGATTACAGTGTGATCATCACGTAAGCGAACTCACACACCTCATCATAAGCGCACAACGCTAAGCTAAAACAACTAAACAGCCCAGCGCTGCACATCATGATTACAGTGTGATCATCACGTAAGCGAACTCACACACCTCACCATAAGCGCACAACGCTAAGCTAAAACAAAAAATGTTATTTTGAAATAGCAAGTTGCTTAATTAAATTTAGGAAAAATGTTATACAAATATGTTTTTTATTTCCTAACACTAAAGGAGCCAGTGTCTCGCCATTAGCGACGCAGAACATCTGATGTTTAGCGAAACTCCGGAGGTAGGCTAACTACCCATCCGGCACGTATAGAGGTTGTAAGTGACCCGCTTTGGTGAGCGTAATCACTACAAAAGCGGTAGCCGGTTTTACCATTATTGGTTTTACCGTGCAAAAGATGGAAGGAAAAAAGGAAAGGAAATTGGAATTGAAAGGTGTCCCTAACTAAAAAGGAGTACAAGACAAGAGAGGGAATGCCCTCAACAAGCTTGTTGGAAAAAGGAAATTGGAATAGAAAGGTATTAAAAACATATCATATAACATTCTTAAAAACAAAAATATTACTTTAAATTTAAACATTTCAGGCAGAAATATATTGTAAGTAAAAGAAAGATTTTAAAAATAATACTAACTACCAAACCAGCAAATTAAAAACAAACTACAAACCCTAGGGTATCTACAAGCACAAACAACTACCATGCCTTAAAATTAATCAGTCCTACGTCAAGATGTTATTATACAAATAACACCAAGATATTTTCACCAAACAGCAAAAATGATAAAATGTTCAGGGGCGCCTTCTGAACATGTTACCACCTCACTGTCTAGCGAGCAACTGATGCCGGAGCACTAGCACAGACGCCGGACCCCAACTCGACTCGAGGTCACGGCAGCTGGTGCGGCAGCTGGTTAATCACCTGTCGGAGCACCTGTATTGCCAACTGGTTGCCTTGGACCAAACGTTTTGGTTGTCTCATCATTTTGAATGATTTGAGTACCCACAAAATAAGGCTTGGAAACTTATAAAATGTTGGAAAATACTTTTTAGTTTTCGTGTTATAACTTCTATAATGGGCAAAATTCCTCTAAACCCATCATGCGGGTACTCAAATTGCGGGGATGCGTCGTTTCAATGAAACTCTACAAGTGTTAAGGATTAGAAATTAAATAAATTGATTAATTGTTAAACATTGGACCAAAGGTTGTTTTAAAGGTTTTTAATGCAACATGATTACTTTTACAAATTACTCACTTTAATATTAAAAGTAGTTTTTCTTTAACTCTGTATTTCACATTAGTATTACATTTTTTCCAGTTGCGGACTTTTAAATTAAAGTGATAAAGCATGTATTTAAAATAAAGTAAATCTACGGTGACGCTATAAATTAATTATATTGTGTAAAAAAAAACTCATAATATTTCAAGTTAAACTAAGGCAGAGACGACAATTGTATCAGGCGAACAGAGGAGAGGAGCGACAAGCAGGTTCCCCAAACGATTGTGTATCCAAATAAATATGCGCAACACGTAAATGGTTTACATTTTACAGATTCACAGCTGATAAATAACGTTATTTTTAGTATATTTATTCAAATGGATGATGAATAATGGATGACAGAAATGTTGATTTGGTAGGTTATTAATGTAGTTTTAGCAAAGAAAAACAATAGATAAATGTTTTGCTCTTGGGCGCTTTTGTTCACGCGATCTGTTGATCGGGGTCCCATTTTTAATTTTTCTTAGCCAAAAAGTAATTTCAAAATGTTTTGCTCTTAGGCGCTTTTTGTTCACGCGATCTGTTGATCAGGGTCCCATTTTTAATTTTTCTTAGCCAAAAAGTGATTTCAATAACACGAACACGAATCACTATACATTGGTACTTTACTTAGTTGCATTAGTACTTTACAGTAGTTAGGTTACATTACTGATTCTTGTGTATAATCCAAACATTTTGTACTGGATAATACACCTGCTGTAACAACTCTATACATCTAAACTCATTCCACAGCCCAGCCCATTCTTTTTATGTTATTATAAAACACACTGTATTATGTCAAACCCTTATTAATAGTGATAATTTGTTAAAAAAATAATCAATAACGTGTTAACAAATAACAGTATTGGTATTTCATATATCATCTCACTAATACTGATGGTATATCATAAAACTATAAAAATACAACATTTCCAAAAAATATGTCGGCTACCTAAAAGCTTTTTCAAAAAACAATCAGTTCCAATTTTGCAAGTGAATGTGTTTATTGAATGTAAATTAGTGATGCTTTTGTACTACCATCCATTTTTATTAAAGTTTTCGTATCTCTTTGAGCGTCAAGGGGTTAAAAACGATTAAAAAAATGAAGGACGCACTAGGATCAGGTACCATAAGTTCAAAAGTGTTTACACCGGTGTCGGTATTTCCCAATCCCATTCACACCTCCGTGGATGTCGTCATATCCGTGTGTCAGACTCATCACAGAATGGGGAATTAGAACAAGAGAATTTATTCAGTGCGAGTCCGAGGCTCGAGCGCTCCTCTCTTGGCCGCCTTTACCGCAGCGTGAACGCGTTGGAGTCACTATAGTGCATGTCAGTTGTGTCAAAGATCAAACTCTTGTGTTCGGTTACGTTTGGTAGTGGGAGATGAAACATTTACTCTGTTATCTTTTTTTGTTTACACACTGTTAGTGTAAAGTATAAGAAGTAGGATTTGACATGGTTTAAGCTGAAAGCTTCGTATTCAAACACTAAAAAAAAAGATCAAAAAGGTTAACATATCTTGGACAATTTTATGCTTACCTCAAAAATACATCATATGCATTAATTTAACTTTTGTTTTATAAGAAGCAGTTCCGTAAATGAGTAAACACTGCACTAGTTTTTACATAGGCTTGTCAGTGGTGGTAAACGCGATTTAGACATTACAGTAGAACCCCTCATATCCGACCTCGGTTTATCCGGCCGCTTCCTGGAAGTAAATATTAAAATATATTTCCCACGGCTTATGTACGTGTAGACGCACGCGATTTGAATGCTCTCACGGTACATCTGTTTACATTATATTTTTATGAAAATAACTTAGTTAGTTGAGATAGTAAACAGTAAGCTGAAAATTATTGACTTTTTAAAGCCTAATAATCTTTAAAGCCGACTTATTGTATGAGATTTTTTACATTCATCTTTATTTAACATCATTATGAGTTTTCTTTGTTTATAATGTACCACAACTACAATGAAGCCTACAGTACTGTACTGCAGCGAATATTTTTGTGAACTATTATTCCGTTATTTAATTTTGTTTTACAGTAAATAATTTTCTATTGGTTTTACAAAGTGTGTTAATAACCCTAAAGACGAGTATTTGACATTGTTTAAGATGAAAGCTTCGTATTCACACACTAAAAAAAAAAGATCAAAAAGGTTAACATATCTTGGACAATTTTATGCTTACCTCAAAAATACATCATATGCATTAATTTAACTTTTGTTTTATAAGAAGCAGTTCCGTAAATGAGTAAACACTGCACTAGTTTTTACATAGGCTTGTCAGTGGTGGTAAACGCGATTTAGACATTACAGTAGAACCCCTCATATCCGACCTCGGTTTATCCGGCCGCTTCCTGGAAGTAAATACTAAAATATATTTTCCACGGCTTATGTACGTGTAGACGCACGCGATTTGAATGCTCTCACGGTACATCTGTTTACATTATATTTTTATGAAAATAACTTAGTTAGTTGAGATAGTAAACAGTAAGCTGAAAATTATTGACTTTTTAAAGCCTAATAATCTTTAAAGCCGACTTATTGTATGAGATTTTTTACATTCATCTTTTATTTAACATCATTATGAGTTTTCTTTGTTTATAATGTACCACAACTACAATGAAGCCTACAGTACTGTACTGCAGCGAATATTTTTGTGAACTATTATTCCGTTATTTAATTTTGTTTTACAGTAAATAATTTTCTATTGGTTTTACAAAGTGTGTTAATAACCCTAAAGACGAGTATTTGACATGGTTTAAGCTGAAAGCTTCGTATTCACACACTAAAAAAAGATCAAAAAGGTTAACATATCTTGGACAATTTTATGCTTACCTCAAAAATACATCATATGCATTAATTTAACTTTGTTTTATAAGGAGCAGTTCCGTAAATGAGTAAACACTGCACTAGTCTTTTACATAGGCTTGTCAGTGGTGGTAAACGCGATTTAGACATTACAGTAGAACCCCTCATATCCGACCTCGGTTTATCCGGCCGCTTCCTGGAAGTAAATACTAAAATATATTTTCCACGGCTTATGTACGTGTAGACGCACGCGATTTGAATGCTCTCACGGTACATCTGTTTACATTATATTTTTATGAAAATAACTTAGTTAGTTGAGATAGTAAACAGTAAGCTGAAAATTATTGACTTTTTAAAGCCTAATAATCTTTAAAGCCGACTTATTGTATGAGATTTTTTACATTCATCTTTTATTTAACATCATTATGAGTTTTCTTTGTTTATAATGTACCACAACTACAATGAAGCCTACAGTACTGTACTGCAGCGAATATTTTTGTGAACTATTATTCCGTTATTTAATTTTGTTTTACAGTAAATAATTTTCTATTGGTTTTACAAAGTGTGTTAATAACCCTAAAGACGAGTATTTGACATGGTTTAAGCTGAAAGCTTCGTATTCACACACTAAAAAAAGATCAAAAAGGTTAACATATCTTGGACAATTTTATGCTTACCTCAAAAATACATCGTATGCATTAATTTAACTTTGTTTTATAAGGAGCAGTTCCGTAAATGAGTAAACACTGCACTAGTCTTTTACATAGGCTTGTCAGTGGTGGTAAACGCGATTTAGACATTACAGTAGAACCCCTCATATCCGACCTCGGTTTATCCGGCCGCTTCCTGGAAGTAAATACTAAAATATATTTCCCACGGCTTATGTACGTGTAGACGCACGCGATAACTCGTCGCGATTTGAATGCTCTCACGGTACATCTGTTTACATTATATTTTTATGAAAATAACTTAGTTAGTTGAGATAGTAAACAGTAAGCTGAAAAATTATTGACTTTTTAAGGCCTAATAATCTTTAAAGCCGGCTTATTGTATGAGATTTTTTACATTCATCTTTATTTAACATCATTATGAGTTTTCTTTGTTTATAATGTACCACAACTACAATGAAGCCTACAGTACTGTACTGCAGCGAATATTTTTGTGAACTATTATTCTGTTATTTAATTTTGTTTTACAGTAAATAATTTTCTATTGGTTTTACAAAGTGTGTTGATAACCCTAAAGACGAGTATTTTACACTACTTAAGACTTTATTTATCAGTTGTGTAAGATTAATTTGGTGCAAATGGTCATAATTATTGTAGGTTGGTTTATTCGGCCAAGGCTCGGTCCCGAGGTGGCCGAATAGGACGGGTTCTACTGTAGTGATTCAGACGCTTGTCTTGCCTGTCTGACCACTTTCACTGTCCGGCGGCGAGTGGCTGACGGTGGCCGATTTAAAAATAGCACTCTAGTGGTGTTCAGCCCGGCTAGCTCGGTAGAGCATGAGACTCTTAATCTCAGGGTCGTGGGTTCGAGCCCCACGTTGGGCGGTTTCATTTTGAATTTTTAATTTTTTCGGAATGGTGGTATGGTTTCTATGTATGTTTTACCTCCGTTAATGTTACAATGATTTTTACATTGATTTAGCAAGTAAAAGAAAATAAAGAAGTACAGGGTGTTTTTTTTTACGCATAAACCAAGGACTCCGACCCGGATGAACGTTTTTTTTAAACCCTTTTGTAATGGAGTTACAATGATTTTTACATTGATTTAGCAAGTAAAAGAAAATAAAGAAGTACAGGGTGTTTTTTTTTTACGCATAAACCAAGGACTCCGACCCGGATGAACGTTTTTTTAAACCCTTTTGTAATGGAGTTATTACTTCGAAACATGTACTGGATTCATCTATTATTTGAACTGTTGGACGTTGAGGTATGTTAAGCTATTCTACTCTGCCTATAATTTTGTATAATTTAAGTACTCACAAAATAGGGTTTGGAAACTTATAAAGTAAAATATATATATTTTAATTTTTGCGTTATAACTTCCACAACCTTCCATAACGCAAAAAATTAAAATATATATTTTATATGTTTCCAAACCCTATCGTGTGGTACTTTAATAATGCAGAATAATGAGGCGAACAAAAAACTTCGGTAACATTTGTTATTTAACTAACAATGTAAAAGTTATAACACAGAAACCAATTTTATATTTATTTCGCATTTCGCATTTCTGCAACTAAATATTTTTAGAAGTATCAAGGTGATATAATAAAGTAGCATCTTTAAATTACTGTAACTTGTACAAAGTTAAATAAGTGTTAAAACGATATTTTATTGCAAATATTTTAAAACCAAAAGTTTAAAATATTTGATGCAGATCCTATACAACAAATTTTAGTATATCCTCCGGAAAATTATGATTCAAGATAATACTGTTTCTTCTGCATCTACACCAACTTCCAAACAATTACCTACTACAAGTAAATGAAATTTCATCAACTGTTAGTTCTGATGCGCAAGCAGTAATGTTATCATTAATTGGTTTCGACTAAAAATTCAACAACGGAGGAAGAAAGAAATTCGCTACTTTACAACTTGATTTTTGCATATCAGTATATGTTTTTATATACTGATATGTTGTATTTTTTTTTAAATTCAAACGGATGACCTTGAACTTTTAATCGATAATATTATTCGATTATTTTAATCGATAGTATTATTCGATTATTTTATTCGATAGTTTCATTCGAATACTTTACATAAATACGAAACTTTAACGTTGAGAGGCTCAGTTCTGTTTAAGACAAGCTACAACCAACATGTCATCCAAAAGAAATAATCTAACACTTATAACTTATTGTTGCAAAGAAAAATGTTTTAGAATACCTGAAGATCAAGTTGACGGAAAAGCTTGTACAAAATGTAATTCTTTCTGCTATTGTAAGTGTAGTTGCAAAACATATCAAAAGAACCGGTTGGATAAACTAGAAGAATTGCAACATCGATTCGGTCTATTGTGGCAACGATTAAATTCAAAGTGATTAAACAAACACCTGCCATTACCCCCCACCACTACCCCCACTACCATCGGAGGTACCTGCAGCACCGGCTTTGCAATAGTCATTCCTGCTACACCTCTCGTCGAGTAAACAACTCTAGTCATGTCTCTCAACATTCGCGGGATTCACTACAACACTATCAATCTTACAACCTACAAGGATTTGGAAATTTTTTAGTGAAGAACTAAAACAACTTATAACCACTGGGTTTGGTTTATCTTTAGAACTTTATGCAACAAACAATCAAAACGAAAAAATGTGTTTTTGCCAACTTACAACAACAAGAAGAATAAAAATAAACAAGAAATTTCAGCACCGACAACAACTTACTTTTCAAATTTGGGAGCAAACTTTACTAACTTGTAAAATAATACTTTTGTAAAAAAACAAATAAATAAAAAAAGAAAATATCTTGCATTTTCGGATTTTCCGAAAATGCAAGATCTTTTTTAAAAACATCCCCAAAAGACCTTGACACACTTCCGGCCATTTAAAATTTAAATACCCAGCACAGCAGGGCATTTAAACTTTAAATACCCACCCATACACGTCACAGCTGATGACGTCACTTCCGGTCACGTGACCGGAAGTAGCTGTCAAAAAATTGACTGCCTGTCAAAGTTTGATTGGGCCAGCAGCCCCACTATTGCACTACTGATATTGTAGGGATTATAAATTTATGCCGTACTATCAGCAATTATTTTTGATTTTTTTGGCGAGTACGATAGTGTTTATTATAGGCCTGTGTGAATAGTGATGTCATACTCAAGCCGAGCCGAGCCGAGCTTTTTAAAAAGTTTTTGAGGTCAAAATTTGTTTAGCCGAGCTTTTTTTAACCGTATAGGGATAGCCAAATAAATGGATCTTAGGAAAAAATTAGCAGACTAACTGCAAGCCACATTAAATAATTTAACACATTTTTACCAGTTTAGTTAGCTCATATATTATAAAATCACAATATCACTGATTTCAGAACTCTCTGTTGTGATGAAAAGGAAACAACTGAGAGGCAAAGTTATTTTGTTGTACCTGTAACCTCATCAGAATCATCCAGCCTAATTAAAAATCTTGTTCGTCTTCTCTTCTCCGGCTTAGAGACAATGTTCATCGTTGCATTTTAAAGAATACAATAATAATACCACCGAATTAAACATTTCAAAGATATAGTTACACTTGACAAAAGGGAAAAGAAAAAATAACATTGCAAAAGGTGCCACATTGTGGCTTGTGTATATATAAATACATGTCAGTCATTATATTACTTATAATTGGTCGAAATGGAAGAAGCATCCAACGATATTGGCGTTGGGCCAGACCAGCTGAGCAGCGTTCTTCATTGCTGGTTTTATATCAGTTAAAAATGGTCTGGGGCACCAGAGCTGGTACCAAGGTTTCAAATACGGTAGGTAAAGCTTTCGGTAGGCCTGCTAATTCAGTTTCGGAAGTTTTGCAGTTCATCAATACGAAGGCGGTTGAAAACAGCTGAAAAATATTGGACCCAAATCAAAATTTCATACACGTTTATCATTCAACAATATGTATCCATAAATACAAATAAATAAAACTTGATTTGAAGGAAATATAGGATGTAATGTAGCGATTTTTTACATGATATTTTAAAAGTATAAGGCATCTTATGTGCAGGGGATCATGACGAAACTATTGGGTTAATATAAATAATGTACGTATTATGCCAAAAAATATTCTTACTGTAGATTTACTTATCATTTTGTAATCTGATTATGGACAGTTGCATGTTATATGTTATATAGGCCACATTATTTTTTAATGCTGATGATTGTGCATCAACACTGGTAAATGCAATCTTACCATATTAAGATGTTCGGCATGGATGGTTAGCAGCTGGTATGCGTGAAGTTGTTGAGGCACCACCCGAAAGGTCGCATCAATGTGGAGTCTCCGGGTGTTACTCAGTGTCTGTGCCATCCGTTGGGAGATGTAGACAGCAGCCCTCCACCCTGCTGCTTCCCCACATATTACGCCTTTGAAGAAGATTTGATCAGGCCGCCCTTCCACCGTCTTCAAGTTCTCCCACTCAGGACTGTTTCCAAATCCTTCCAATGAGTTAGGTTCTTGTGGAAGCCCTTGTTGACGAAGGCGATAGAGAGGGTTGATCGCATTTCCTAAAACGACATTGAGGGAATTAGATGAGCTGCTCCGATAGGGAACCTGGACAGTGTTATTTTGTTGTAAATAAACTAATGAGTGTTAAATTTGTAGGTCTATGATTTATCCCAGTCTTTATGCCAAAATGTATTTATCATGAATATACTGACTGGGTTTCTCATGTACGAGTCCACCCGCAAACACTGTTGGGAAGCACACCACCCTGCCTGCTGCCTCCCCACCTATTGTACATTTGAAGAATATTTGACCAGGGCGCCCTTCCACCGTCATCAAGTGCTCCCACCATCATCAAGTGCTCCCACCATCATCAAGTGCTCCCAACGTCTTCAAGTGCTCCCACTGAGGACTGTTTGTTGTTAAGTATGTTTCCAAATCCTTACAATGAGCTAGGTATTTGTGGAAGCCCTTGTTGACGAAGGCGATAGAGCGTTGATTGCATTCCCTCAAAAGACTGAGGAGCTGCTGCGATAGGGAACCTAGATAATGTTATGTGATTATAAATGAACCGACGAGATTGCAAGGATGTCGATTTAAGTATGTAGTGTTGTTATATTTTATCTTTTATTTTAACTTTTTTCATATATAATGTCAGATATAGTCCTCTTATATCCTCAGTTTCCCTGCCTGTCCTGTAGATTAGATGTTATTTCGTTTGTTAATTTAAATAGTTTAGTTTCCTTTTTTTTGTGAAAGTGGGTGCATCACCAGTGTTGATTTATAGACTCAGTTCTACTCACAGGTCGAAGGACCTATGTAGGACTTTATTTCATAATTATAATTTTTTTTAATTTATAATGATTGTAATAAAAAAGGAAATAAACAGATTTTTGATTTGATTTGATTTTGATTTGATTAGTGGACACCTGGGACTAAGGCTAAGTGTCCTCTCGTACTCCAGTCTGCAAGCAATGCGAGCTGTGAAGCTCAATCTACGTTGAAGGGCTAAAATTGCAAAGGCTAGAAGAATATTCAAGAGAAGATGTGAGTGTAGAATCAAGCTCCCTATCTACATGAGGGAAACTCGCTATTACAAGCGAATGATCAAGGAAGCAAAAATGATCAGCTGGCAGTTTTGTCAAGGAAAGTGTAAGCGGATATGCTCTAATTTGGCCTACATTATCGGGTTCGATAAGATCAGAATAAAAGAGGTTTTCACGACCTTGAAGAGAGACATCACTACCAAATAGACCTTAAAGACACCACTACCAATATGAAGACAATGCTACTCCTGTTCTATATACTAGTGACACGAGAGAACATGCAAGTGGAAATGTACAGCATGCACAAATCTAAGATACAAAAGAACTAAGATCAAGATGCAGACTTGCAATTATCTACAACTGCTGAACTTGAATAAAGAATCAGCAAGGCAAAAAATAAACACGGTTATAAGCATGGAAAACTTGCCTTCGTTGTGAAATTTGATGAAGATGAGGGCCAAAGAAGTAATATTTTCCTATTCAGGAAGAAATCTCATACAATTTGAGTACCCAAAATAATGCATTATGAAGTAAGTTACAATACGATTTGCAAGTGAAAAATCAGGCTGTCCATGAGAGCAATGTTATAATTAATACTAGTGGATCCGAGCGCACGGAATCGTGCGCTACTCTAACAGAGCGATAATTCAAATGGCGACAAATTTAAAACACAATCATGCTAACACGATCCGTCTTGAGGGTTATGTTTACACAAATTAAAAAACAACAGCAATTAAATTAACCAGCTGATCAAAATGTAAACAATTATGTTCTTCATAAGGATAACATGGGAACTTTAAAAGCCAATGGGGCAGAGCCCAAGGGACTTTTTCAAAAATGTAAAGCCGGTTTGCAAATCTACGCGACACGCTCTTTCCAATGAGCCGTCAATGATCAAAATCGGTTAAGAAATGACGGAGGAGTTCATAAAACAAATTTCGTGTTGGCGTATTAATTATATAGATGGCACTTATGGACAAACTGGTTTTATTTCAACCTCGTAATATTCATCGATTTGAACCTCACCAACGACGGGCAAGGACGACTTCAGTGTGATTCCATCCTAGCAGAGAATAAGGACGAAGACATGGAGCTATCAGAGCAGGAGCTGTCATCCACGGAAATGGATTTGAACCTCACCAACGACGGGCAAGGACGACTTCAGTGTGATTCCATCCTAGCAGAGAATAAGGACGAAGACATGGAGCTACCAGAGCAGGAGCTGTCATCCACGGAAATGGATTTGAACCTCACCAACGACGGGCAAGGACGACTTCAGTGTGATTCCATCCTAGCAGAGAATAAGGACGAAGACATGGAGCTACCAGAGCAGGAGCTGTCATCCACGGAAATGAATTTGAACCTCACCAACGACGGGCAAGGACGATTTCAGTGTGATTCCATCCTAGCAGAGAATAAGGACGAAGACATGGAGCTACCAGAGCAGGAGCTGTCATCCACGGAAATGGATTTGAACCTCACCAACGACGGGCAAGGACGACTTCAGTGTGATTCCATCCTAGCAGAGAATAAGGACGAAGACATGGAGCTACCAGAGCAGGAGCTGTCATCCACGGAAATGGATTTGAACCTCACCAACGACGGGCAAGGACGACTTCAGTGTGATTCCATCCTAGCAGAGAATAAGGACGAAGACATGGAGCTACCAGAGCAGGAGCTGTCATCCACGGAAATGGATTTGAACCTCACCAACGACGGGCAAGGACGACTTCAGTGTGATTCCATCCTAGCAGAGAATAAGGACGAAGACATGGAGCTACCAGAGCAGGAGCTGTCATCCACGGAAATGGATTTGAACCTCACCAACGACGGGCAAGGACGACTTCAGTGTGATTCCATCCTAGCAGAGAATAAGGACGAAGACATGGAGCTACCAGAGCAGGAGCTGTCATCCACGGAAATGGATTTGAACCTCACCAACGACGGGCAAGGACGACTTCAGTGTGATTCCATCCTAGCAGAGAATAAGGACGAAGACATGGAGCTACCAGAGCAGGAGCTGTCATCCACGGAAATGGATTTGAACCTCACCAACGACGGGCAAGGACGACTTCAGTGTGATTCCATCCTAGCAGAGAATAAGGACGAAGACATGGAGCTACCAGAGCAGGAGCTGTCATCCACGGAAATGGATTTGAACCTCACCAACGACGGGCAAGGACGACTTCAGTGTGATTCCACCCTAGCAGAGAATAAGGACGAAGACATGGAGCTACCAGAGCAGGAGCTGTCATCCACGGAAATGGATTTGAACCTCACCAACGACGGGCAAGGACGACTTCAGTGTGATTCCATCCTAGCAGAAAATAAGGACGAAGACATGGAGCTACCAGAGCAGGAGCTGTCATCCACGGAAATGGATTTGAACCTCGACAATGAATAATCACTAAACAAACCGATTAAAAAAACTATGTGATCGCAAAAACTATTGTTTATACTGCAACCAATTAGTAAGCAGTTTTACCAGACACCTAACAAGAAACCACAAAGACGAAGAGTTGGTTGCAAAATACATAGCAATGCTTGATACATGTAGCGAGGAGAGCAGAACCATAAGAAAAAATATCACAGACAACCTAACAACAAAAGGAAATTATATTTACAGCCTAAGTGTGCTGGCTCAAGACAACGGAAATAACAGTTGTATACTCTCAGTAAGACAACCACCAGTGTAAAACACAATTTCACCAGTCGCATATGTAACCTACAAGCACTGTCAAGGAGTTTTTGTTTCAAAATTCTCGTTCCGAAAATATAATCCAAATCGCTCAGAGAAAGGCATGAGTTTATGAGGGTGTACAAAACGAGAGTGATTTGGATGATTGTGCTGATCCTGCAAACATGTTTCGTAGTCGGATGTGCCCAAATTTCATCTAAACGTTCAGAACAACATGTCATTCATACGAATTTTTAAATGAATCCTTACTGAAAAACATATTGCCCATTCTTCAACACAACGAAGCGACAGACGTTGCGCGTAAAGACCGGCGTTAATGGCCGTAGTTGGTGACTTTCAAGCAAATAATCTCAGACATAAGAATAGATATGTCATCATAAGAAAAATTCATGATGGAGGACGGTTTCTACTCAGCTTTATAAAGAGATATCCAAGTATAAGTCTTAACTAGATAACACGTAGCTCGAAATCGAGCAAAAATCATAAGGTAATAGAATGAAGAATTATCAGCCTACTTATATACTTTTAAATTTTAACCAAAGGGCTAACTTCATTAACAAAATTATGGCTTAACTACTGAAACTTTTAAAGTTAATTTGATCTACCGCAGAAGTTTCTAGTAAACGTAAACGATTTTTTAGGGATCACCTTCATTTTCCCGTGTCCTCTTTTTTCTGAAATGTATATTTTATCACCGGCAAAAGATCACGCTCTGCTTACAGCAACATGTAGCTGACCGAGAGCAAACACTGGCGCCATGAGCAATGACTTCCTTTGTTTAGGGATTGCCGCTGCATCTTATTGATAATTATCACCAAAACAGATATTGTAGGGAACGGCTGTCTTTATAGGCAACATTTCCCTTGTGTCAAAAACGCCTAAATGACGCACTACTCTACCAGTCTTTTCATTCTTGAAATGCAACCCAATTTTTAGTAGTTCATTGATTCATTGGTCTGGGGTTGGAAGGAGCATCAGATGTTACACATCGGGAGGGCGATGCCAGCGGTTCTTTCCTACTCCTCCGACCGTTCAACGTTCGTCTTCTTCTTATCGGTGGCATTATAAATGTACCAAATCCAAAAATAGATTTGCTCAGGTTGATATCACTTTAAAAACACTAAACTACATTGTAAAACTGGTAACTGCAATGTTTAACAGCTTTAAAAACTTCATAACATAACCTAAATTACATAATAAATCTTTTAAAAAAGAAAACTGTTGAAAACAAAGCCAAACCAGATATGTAAAAATAAAAACTGCTCTTTTCGAAAAATTAATTATAATTAATTGCTTCAATCTGTGGTTTACCTGTAGAACTATTTCAGAGATTGGCCATATGTTCAGTTTGTAAACAAAGTAAACTGAGCTTGATCAAATGGCGATGAACAGCGCCACTGTTCCGGAAACGTCAGCCCTTTACTGTTCTTAAGTGACGCCCTTTTTTAAACTTCTGAGACTTGTTGACAAATCTACATAAAATTCCCTTTAATTTGATACCTCAAACGTTAAAATCGGTCCAGCCGTTATTGCGGTTGGACTGTGAAAAGAAAACCGCTTGCGTATTAATATATAGATTAATATATAGATGACTACTTGAAGCCAACAAAAGCTGTTGTTGTGTTCGAAAGTGTGGAGGAGAAATGTGGGTTGAATGAATGAGGCTACTGGCGACGTTTCTCTCGCCGGTATACCAAACCGGCTGTCATGGATCCTACGAGAAGCTGGCGCAAGGGCAGTAGATGATGCCATATTGGAAGAAAAATACTTAAAAATAGACGTAGGTGATTTTTTACAAGTCAAGAAAAGGCAATGGTAGTACGTCGTTTCAACAAAGCAGAAATATCTAGAAAAGCAAAGAAGATCTTGAAGCCAGATATACTTCCTGACGTTGACAATATTAAAACATTTGCCTGTTTTCTAGTATGCCTTGAAATTAAGTGCAATGAGAAGCTAGAAGAAGAGAATAACGTCGAAAACTATGAAAACATGTGTGAGGTTGTCACAGCAAGGATTATGGAACTAAGCAGACAACGGCCGACGGAAGCAGCGTGTGCCGAACTTCGCTTCTTTAGGGACGCATAATTTTTATTTCAGTATTAGTTTTGCCACCTAACCTCTGATTGGCTGAACCGATCGGTGTCTGATTGGCTGACTCGTCGGTGGGACGCATAATTTTTATTTCAGTGTTAGTTTTGCCACATAGTAATAATATAAAAGTCCCGTAACTATCTGGACCGATGTATATAGCTTTATAGCTTAGGTCAAGACAGTCACATTTCACCACAGAAACATGGGTCTCTGGTGCCTAGTTTTCCGTCTGTCTGTCCGTAAGTGGTTTTTACAAACAAATTCATAGCTCCTAAGCGGTTTGAGGTACTGCGTTGAGATTTTGCATAGATCTCAAAATCTAGAAATAAGATAGTTTATCTTATTTCGCCCTATCTTCGTTTAAAATTATACCAAAATATCATCAACCGTTTCAAAATGGCGGCCATTTGAATATTTTGATGCCAAATTTCACGAAAACCGATAATTTAAACAAAATATTGCAAGGTACATAAAAGTAAGTTCATTTTATGTAGTTTTCAATGATACCTTATTTGTTAAAATTGGATAAATATTTGCTGAGAAATCAGTTTTTTCGTAATGCATGACCACTTTTTCCCATCTTAAAACATGGGGTGTTAAAAATCAAACTTTAGCGGCTTAAATCCACTTAACTATTGAATTAAGGAAAAAATGTCAAAGAATAATAAGTTCTTAAAATTATAATTCAAATACGCCATAAAATGGCGGCCACTTACAAGAAAATTTGAATTCATATTTTTAAATTTCTTAAAAAAGTAGGTGAAGTCCCCCATTCAAAGTTATCTGAGATATCAATGGTGGCACAGTTAAGTTGGACACCCCTTAATTTTAACACTGTTTAAATGGAAAACGTGGTCAAACATTACGAAAAAATTTAATTTCTCAGTAAATATTTATCCAATCTCAAAAATTAAGGTATCATTGAAAACTACATAAAATAGACTTACTTTTATATATCTTGGGATTTTTTTTTAAATTAACGGTTTTCGTGAAATTTGGCATCAAAATATTTATTTGGCCGCCATTTTGAAACGGTTGATGATATTTTGGTATAATTTTAAACGAAGATAGGGAGTAATAAGCTAAACATCTGTGCAAAATCTCATCGTTGTACCTCAAACCGCTTAGGGGTTATGAATTTGTTTGTAAAAAACACATACGGACAGGACAGGGTGTTCCTATGGTGAAATGTGTTTGTCTTGACCTATGCTATAACGCTATATACACTTGTCCAGATATTTACGGGACACCCTATATAGTAGTTTGCCTTCGTACTATGAACAAAAAATAATAAATGTGATCGGTGGTAGATCCATGGCAGAAACAAGGTATTTACCTAAAGAAAGTAAATTTGAAGATTTGACCATCGTTCAGTCACTTGAGAATGTTTTTACTGTCAACAACTATATTTGGTGAACATAGACGATGGAATTTGTAGTTGCCCAATAGGTAACAGTAGTGCACCCTGTAAGCACCAGCATTTCGTGGCAATAACACTGAACATGCATAGTCGAAACATGATTCCTACAACAGAGGAGGAAAAGTGCTTCTTCCACTATGTGGCCACAGGAAAAAAACATTCCTGAAAAGTGGTACGCTCCTCTAACCACCACTACTGGACTCAACAGTTCAACTTCTTCAGATGTGGGTGCATGTAGTACGAGTAACCCCTCAGTTGCACAGATGTTGGAAGACATTGCACCTAACATCAGTGAGGCAAGTGCACAAGCATAGGGTCTAATGAATGTAATGAAGCCAGAGAAAAAGTAAAAGAGATTGCCATGATTTTGGAGGAACGTCTTGTCAACAACCCAGCATCATTTTTTTCTGAGGCACTGACTGTATTCCACACTAAGCTTATGTCACTAAAATCAGAAACCATTTTGATATCTGCACTCCATTATTTGACAAACCTTCTTATCTGCCATTGAAGGTATGTACTTTTATCGAATATTATCTTGAGGGGGATTTGCCCTTAGCTGCTTTTGTTCTTGTTCTCTATTGTAACAATGTACAAAAATTATAATTAATCTTGTTGCTTTTTAAAAAACTTACCTCTTACATACACACTACACCCCCAATTATTCGAGGTAGTTTGGACCGAGGCTGCTTTGGAAACGATACCACATTAGGTAGATATTACTAGACTAAACTACTTAGACATTACTAGATTTTACTCTAAAAGTATTACCACTCAGTAACTGATGCAATTTCAGCCACTCCAAAAATTCTTCTTTGTCTTGACATCTTAACCGTACAACTGCAGTATGATTTTCTATGTCTGAACCATTTATCTAAACTTTTTTTGACTCGGGGTAAATATACTGTAATAAATACAGTACAATAAATGGTATTAATATAAATGCACATTGATCTTACAGAAAGTGGAAAAAGCAAATAAGGACGTGGGTTTCTAATGTTAAATAAACTACACATACTTCTTAATGTTCAGATAGGCTATTAACTTTCATATATAAAAGTTAAGGTACACTAGCTAGCTAACGTAAATAAGTCGTTTCAAAATGTCTAATTAAAATGTGCAGCAAAATGTGCTTCTATTCAAAGAAGGTAATATTGTAGATATTTTGAAGAATTGAAAAAAAACTAATTTTTGGGATTGTTTAATCAGAACATTGAAATGCAACGAACATACTCAACGTACCCTGGAGTGTTGTTTGTTGATCTACAAGGTATCAAATTTCCGGATTCCTTTTTACATCCTTCTTGTAGAGGACAGCAATGGAGATTCAGAAATTGTTGCTTTCATGTCGCTTGTGACAGAGGATGTCATCACTCTTGACGAAGTGGTTCAAGTTTTTAAACAGTACAACCCTGCGTGGAAAAATGCTGTCACAATTTTGAGTCATAAAGATTTTCGGGAAAGAAATTCTTTCGTAAATGCAGAACTTTCAATCTACTTATTTCACACTTTAAGATCTTTCAAAAGTGAAATAAGCTGTGAGATTATGGGTATTTCTAGTGGCGAAAGAGTGTCGTATAAAGAGTACGCACAGAAACTGACTTATGCCAAGAACGAAGATGAGTATTATTCCACCTATGATGAAATCAAAAGGTTAAAGCTAGTAAAATTTGTCGATTATTTTGAGAAAAAATTGGCATCCAATTAAGAACTTCCCAGCTCTTCCAGTTGGCATCCCAGCTCTTCGGACTGCAGTTAGCTTTGGAAACCGAACAAGTAACCGTTTGGAGTCAATTAATTCTAAAGCAATGCAAGTTGTGCATCGCCATTCTCGGCTTCCAGATCTCTTCCAAAATCTGAACAAGTTATTGTTGAGTTTGAGAGCAGAGCGGGATACGAAAGCTGCGAAAATTCAGCTAAATGTATCATTAAATGTTAATATTATTCATGATGACCAGAAGAATTACTCGCAGGTTCTAACACCATAGTGTCGCAGGTTCGCTTTTGACATGGTGTGTGATAGATTTATTTATACAGATGAAGTGAAATTAACTAGCGAAATTTCAAACAATGAATTTCATATTGCCTCAAGGACTCCTAACGACTCCAGAATTTAAAATGCAGCTGCATATTTATTGCTCTTACAATCTTCCCTACCACCATATTTTACACGTTTGTGAAAAATTTATCTTCATTTGTCCCATCTTTAGTGCCCACAAGATGAAGCAAGGTATTTTTCCTGAAGAATAGTCGTTTGACATTACCCACAGAAAATTTTGCAGAACGTACTGTCCCACAGTCTCTTCAATGGCACAAAGTACTCTGGGACAGTGCTCATATCTCAAAGTAATAAATACCGAATTGTTACTATAAAAATGCAGAGTTTCTTCACCTCCTTCGGAGTCATCAGGCCGGCTGTTTCTTCAGAGGGTGCAAGTAATAGATTAAATAATCAGACTGTGGGAACTTTAAAAGATATTTCTGTGTTGGAGGTTTAAAGTCTGAATAGTAATGAAGAAATGGAGCCTCTTGATGAAGAGCCACATGAGAATCAACCTGCAGAAATTAATCAAGAAATTACCTCAATAAACCCTACTCACCTTTCCGTTCATGACTATGCTTTAAATTACCTAACTGAAAAATGTCATATTTCAAGAAGAAATCAATACCTTCGGTACATGTATCAATATACAATACCAGCCAAATGTACATTCCCATGGAAGAAAAGGAAGTAAAAAACAAAATTCAATATGGAAAACTTATTCAAAATTAGTTACAGTAATTTATACATTATATATAGATATAGAAATTTCAAAAATATTTTATAATCTTACCTTTTGTCATAATTTTACCATATAATTTTTATCAAATTATTAATGTATATATTTACATAACCTGTTCCATTTAAAAGGCTGACGATGGACCTAGAACATGGTCCGAAATATACCTTTAAAAAGTGTTTAATTTTAATTATGAGTAGCCAATTAAATTTAATAATAGATATCATCGTGACAAATACCTCCCGAGAAGAACCCTTGGTACAATCCGTCTGAATTAGTGAGGATTGTGATTTTTTAATGGAAATCAAAAGTTGTCAAGAAATGATGATTTAAGTTGACTGTGGCGACTTTGTCATAGCTTCGACCCAAACTTGGAAATACCAAGTGGAAGTGAACCCAGCCAAATTCTACAAGACTTATCTGTTATGCCCAACAAATTAAAGTGGAAGGGAAGACCAAAGGATTGTGATGCAACTGTAATAGGATTACCGGAGAAGAAGGGAAGATTAAGTAAAATGGTGCCAATTAAAAAGAAAGGAAGTAATGACAGACAATTTTTGATGCTTAAGTGGTTTGTTTCTGAAGATCGAGCATTTATTGCCCTTCCAGAACGAGTAATTGAAGAAACTGAAGTCGAAGTTGATGGTGATAAAGTAAGTTCTGGATGTTTGGAAAGTAAATGTGATATCCGAGCATTAAGGAGGCATTTCACTTCAGATGCTTGAATAGCCATTAGAGGTTTGGTAAGATTTTAAGGAAGACAATTCAATTCTGAATTGTACAATCAGCAAGTTGAACGTATATTTGAGAAATAGCTTAACATGCAACGGTTGTTTTTGGTTCTTTTAATCATATTTTCTATTAAGTTTTCTTTATAACCATTCTTTTTTGCCAAATATTTGAATATAGATTTTTCGTTTTCAAAGTTTTCTTTATTCATTGGAATATTCTATATGTATATATACACACACATATTATATATATAAGAATAAGTGCTGGGGGAAACTGTCATTATTCAGCCTATAGGCAAAAATTTACATAAATCTGTCTCTGGATGACAGATAAAACCCTCATAAATACTGTAAAAAACTGGTTTAAATAATTTAAACATTTTTCAGGTCCGGCTTCTGATTAGTGTCGGAGGAAAAGATTTTCAGCAAGCCATCAACAATATGCTAAGAAAAATAATGGTGGATGAACTAGCAATGACATTTTCATTTTCGGGCAAAACCAGGAGAGGAGTGAGCAATACTCCTTTCGGCAAGACTAAAGTCAGCAAATGAATTTCAGGTAAAAGTGCATTATATACATATACATATACTATTTTCGCCCGCTGAAAGGGTAACGAATTTCAACTGCGTCCGCGCGGTAGCCCCGCCGGTAGCCCGGTGTGCAGTTTGAATTTGCCGCGCTAACTACAACAGTTGGAAGAAGAATAATTTGCCTTGTCTGGTACCATTCTGATCGAGAAGAAACGCCAATTCTCGTGGTATATTTTGTGTTGCAATAGCTTTCCGTGCATCACTGCAACAGCGCTTAGAAAACAGACGATGTTTTGTTTATGCTGCGTGCGTGTTGCAATTCCATAGTTTGCTCGAAACGATAGCCAATCGTGCTGGAATGTCGTGTTCTATTCGAGATGTAGAAATAAGTGAGGATTTAGATGATGATAGGTTAGGTGACATATCCGGTGTAGATTATGAAGATATTAGTGATCAGTGTGATGACAGTGACTTAGTACCTGGCCAAACAGTTGTTGACATTGACACAACCTCAAGACCAGATAAGATTAGTAGGTGATTTTATAATAGACAATCTTAGCTCCTCAATAATTATTTCTGGTCCTGGTGGTGAAGGGCAAAATATTGTAGAAAGTGAAGATGAAGTAGGACTAGGCCTGAATATTGTCCCTGGTCCTAGTGAAGATAAACATACTGTGGAACGTGGGAATATTGACTCTAGGCCTAGAAAGAAGAGAAAACCCGACCCTAAAAACCCAAAAACTCCTAGTAAAAACCTAAACCTCCCCCAAAAACAAAAAAAAAACTCAAAAACGGATAAACCCAAGAAACCAATTATTTCCTTTTCATGGATAAAGTCTTTTCTCCTAAGTTTTTTCCTTTTGATAATTCAAATTCAGGAATAAATCCTGATGTCGACCTAGATGAAACCTCATCTAACTTAAAATATTTCTTAGAAATGTTTTGAATGGATCTTATATCGCATATTGTGGAACAGATAAATGTGTATTGTTTTGAAGTTGTGTCTAAACTTCCTAACATGTCACAAAATGAGCTAAACAATTGGAAACCTACCGATGTAAATGAAATGCTTTGTTTCTTATCATTATGTGTGCTTATGTCGCATAAAAGGAAAAATGAAATAAGGGACTATTGGTCCACCGATAGTTTGATCGAGACGAAAGTCTTTAGAAAAATAATGAGTAGTAATAGGTTCCAGGCTCAAAGCAGGTTGGGCAGGAATAGGTTGAGAATGATACAGCTTAACAATATTCTGTTGATGTGACCAATTCCAGATCACTTGGGAGACTGCATGAATTATATCCAGTCCTGTGTACTATCAATAAAAATTGTTCAGAAAAAGTGACTCCCTTTGAGAAGTTAGCAATCAATGAAACACTTTTTCTTTATAAGGGGAAACTAGCGCTCCGATAATACATTCCATTCAAAAGGGCAAGATTCGGGATAAAATTATTTGTCCTATCCGACTTTGTGACTGGAATGGTTCAGCAAATTTAGCCTTATATTGGGACAGATACGAATTTATAATTCTCTGACATTTTAGGTGTGGAAATGACTGGACAGGTTGTCCTTACAGTTAGAGCCATACATTGGCCTAGGACACAAAGTTTACCTGGATAATTGGTATGTGAGTCCCTCTATCGCTATGGAGCTATGTAAACATAATTTAAATATATGCGGGACTGTTTTACCTGATTGGCAAGGTTTGCTCAAATATATTACATTTTGACATCGTTTTAATATTAATATGCCAAATATATTACATTTATTTTGTATTTTAGCAAATTTCCTTAAAGGAATAAGCTATTACGGTAGTACTCATGGTAAGACCTAAGTCCGAGACCATGTTAATTTTTCATTTTGTGGTCCCCAGAAGCAAAAAACATTATTCGTTCGAATTTATATATATATATATATCTATATATATATATATATATATATATATATATATATATATATATATATATATACATATAGTATAAATAACTAGACTGCTACTGATTGATAAATGACAATCAATTTGAGAAACTAAAATTTAAACCATGTGGACCTTTCCTGACCAAAAAATGCTACTGACAAAAAGACACAATAAGAAATAAGAAAGATTCAGGCCTAAACTCATTAATTAGAAGAATACCTTTGTAAAATATTTGTTTCACATTGTAAATGTTTTCTTTTTTTTGGACAAGATATTTGGCGAGGTGTGGTGGAACCTCGACCCAAGAAACAACCACTAGATAATGCGGCAGGTTCTTTCCAACGAAACTGCTACAGAGTTCAGTTGGTTCGGTATGAAGAGCAAAAGAGTTTTTTCAGCTCTGAGATTGAAAGATGTGATATTTGGTAAAGTATTAATCATATTAATTGCTGTTTTTCATGTATAAAGGAATTATAAATACGTTTACTACTTTTCTCATACATAATCATAAATACCAAATTTGTTGAATTATTCCTAATTTTTTTGGTCTTATTTTTATTATTTGCAAAGCAACCCAGCGGACGCACAGGCAGTATCTGCCTATGTCTACTGATTTCCTGGACTTTTATTTTTAATTAAAGGCTACAAAAATTATGACTCTTTTTTAGTTTTATTTCATCATTTGTAAAAGGTTTTATCTTTACTAGCATTTTTATTACTTTGTATGTAGTAGCTTATTATCGTATGGAATAACCTTTTCATTCATTCATTCATAATTATCTCACTTGCTTGACTTGTTAAAGTAACGTGAACATATCTTTATTTATCATTGCACATGAACCAATGCAAGTTTAATTGAAGTTCGTGAGTAGAGTGCACGAAATAGGGCGGGCGGCAAAAACTTTAAACTCATTAAGTTGTCTTCTAAACCTCAGCTAAAATGACTAAATGAAATGTATTTGTTGATCTATCAAAACTTTTTTTACATTTTTCAGGGCATTTCAACGGTAAATTTATGTTTACTTTAACATAAGTTCAGTTAAGCTTTTACTTCAAAATGCCATAAATGATTTTTTTATGTGTATATTAGTAATAGCACTTTCATATGTACCGCTGGCCTACTCAGAATAAAATAAATGCAAATATTAATATTTTATAGGACCCCCTTTCTCTTCGAATTTACATGTTAGACTCATATGATCAATTTTACCCCATTTAAACGATGTCTGTTTAACTAAAACAATTATACTCAAATTTTTACAAATAACTTAGTTTAAATGGAAACATTATTCTTAAAACAAAAAACTTAGTCACCAATCAAGTCAAACAATAACAATAAATTGAACACATTAACTTAACTGGAAATTATCACTTAAGTAATCTGAAAAAGAAAGTAAAATTTGATTGTCAAACTATTTATTTTTAATCATTCTACGTCGTTTTTACACAATTTTTATGTAGAGAGTAAACTATCAAATGTTATTATTATATATAAATGTACTTTGACGGTAAAAATGACACATTTAATAATTTTACAACAATTTGACATAAATTTGATGGGCAGTGTTTCACTTTAAAAATAAGAAGATGCAAGTAAAAATACTTACATCATTTCGACATCAATTTCATGAGCAACGTTTTACTTTGATATCAATTTGATATCATTGATCACTTTTTGACGTCAAAATGACATTGTGTAATGTATGGGACAATTCTATTACTTCAGTCTACTTTAACTATTTATGTTTGTCATTCCCAGATATGTTGGTTTTCCTTCAATCTTAAGTCCATGTATCGTTGAGCTTGTGGATTGTTGTTGTAAAATCTAAGAATCGGCAACACATCGACAAAATCGGGTATGGTGCAACACAACGACATTTCCGCTTTCTTCGACTATATGTCTGACAATCTGGTTTAATTATGCTTTGATTCTCCTTATTTTTAGATAGGAAATATATGAAAATTATTTCAAACTACAATTTCGTTAAATCTAGCACTTATGATAATGTCATCAAAATGAATATTTGCAAGCACATTCGTGCTTGTTGTACTGTTTTGTTTTTACTCTAAATTGTTCACATAAAAGCAGCATTGTAAATAACGAATTCAGTTTACTGGTTGAACAAACTCAAAATACCACAACTGTGACTCATTCAAATTAGGCACCTTCTGTTAAGGCCAGTACTGTGTTAGATTTATTAAACATAACCAAGACCGATGGCACTAGTAGCAGAATAATTACAAAGGAACTGAATGATGTGATCAGTATTTTAAATTATTTATCAGTAGGGAACGTGAGTCTTTTAGAATAGGGTGGCGAGGGGTGTTAGGCTGAAGAGCGAGGGAATAGAGAATCAGAAAATGGAAAAACGAACTTCCGGCCTCCTGGATCGACGTAGTTCTAAACGATGCCGCATTTTGGAGAGCGCTAGGATCAACATCGACCTCTTTCGTGGCTGGAGCCTCCTCTTGATTTTTTTTGTATTTAGAATAAGGTTTTATTAAATTTTGTTAATAGTATTGCTGTACTGTAATTAAGTTATCAACTCTACATATGATTTCACTGATAACCATGTATTACTGAATCTAATTACAAGTTTCAACTTTTAACGTGCCAGTCGAGTGAATCGATTATGATTGTTACATTTGGTCGGACCGACGCAAGCGAATGAGAGCGGAGAGTCTCGACGATGTTTCGAATGCTGATGAAAATGTCTTGAGCAGGGAGAAGGTCCTGCCGATCGTCGTGTCGGTCGAGGGCGACTGGCAAGGGCTACTGAAGGAGTTGAAAGCGTCGACTACATTTTTAGAGGCGAAGTTCGTCGGTAAGAGGCTGCATGTCATGTGTTCGTCTTCAAATAGTTTCAGGGTGGTTCAGTCCCTCCTGGCGCAAAAGATGGTGCCTTTCCACATCTTCGCGCTAAGGAGGAGGCTGAACTGAAGACCGTCCGCGGATTGCCGCGGTCCGCCCGAGGAGGACGTGAAGCTGGCGCTGGAGGACCTCGGGTTCTTAATTAATTTAATTCTT
This sequence comes from Flexamia atlantica, assembly GCA_035578135.1. Classification (NCBI taxonomy): domain Eukaryota; kingdom Metazoa; phylum Arthropoda; class Insecta; order Hemiptera; family Cicadellidae; genus Flexamia; species Flexamia atlantica. Next base: position 4,356,952 of record JAQJVK010000033.1, read on the forward strand.
AATTCTTAATTCTTAATAAGACATGTACCTCATGGAGGACGTTACCCTGAATATGAGTGAAGGATGAGTGTGATGATCGTGATGATAGTGGCGCGATCTTGTAGCCTTGTTACTGACTACGGTTGGCACGTTCCTTAGACAGGATTGTTAATTAATAGCCCAACAACCAATGGCAGCTGGCTCCAGAAACAACCCTTCAAAAGGCTACTAACTTTTCTCGGTATCGATCCGGCTACCTACAAGTTTGTAGGCGGGCACTATAACCACTACACCAACCAGCCTTTCGTATGATAATACCGCAAACTCACGGAACGTATGAATAATGTAATCTCCTAAAGGCAGCTGCTTATCTAAATCAAAATAATTAAACTTGACTATGTGTCGTTAGAAAAACTCAAGAAAGTATTCGCTTTATTTAAACATTTAAAGTCCAATGAGGTGAATCGTCGTAACGCCACTGGAGAAAAGGACCAGAGCCGGTGAGGACGGCCCGTCCGTCATCCTACTAATTCTTTGTTGGTCAGGTTCTGGAAGACTGGCAGCTGGGCTTAATCATTCTTATTAAGACAGGTACCTCATGGAGGACGTTACCCTGAATATGAGTGAAGATGAGTGTGATGATCGTGAGTGAGAGTGTCAGTCGAACAGTTTACGGCCCGACCGGGAGTCCCACAGTGCTACAGATGTCAACGGTTTAACCTTTCATCTGCGTTGTGTCACCAGGATCCACGATGTGTGAAATGCAGGGGAGACCATGAAAGGAAGGACTGTCCTATGTCGAACGAGACCCAGGTTGATGATCGAGTCAGCTTAAAACTTCCCCAGCCCAGAGAAAGTTTTTCCTAGAATAACGGTTCGGACCATTCAACATCCGACAGACAAAGCACCTGGCGAGTGACTGGAGCAGAATAAAGGCGTCGGCCATTTTGAATCCCCTAGCCAGCTTTCCCTGTCATTGTCCATTCGACGTTCGCTGCACGCTGAAACTCGGTGACTCGGTTAATTCTTGCCCTCGCTTAATACAGTTTGCAGTTTACGACACGTGTGCTTGTAATAAATGTATTAATTATTATAAAATCACTATTTTGTAAGTAATAGTTTTTGTACGAAAGTAATAGAAAAATTATTTGAGTTTTACAATTAATTTTAACTGGATGAAAACATTTTATTGCCAAGCTTTAAAAGAGCTGCCAACAAACATAAACATAAGTTGCCGTTGCAATTTTTATTATTCGGCGAAAAGTAAATTTCTTAGTCTGTAGATGATTCTTTTGGTTTTATACCAGCAGACGTGGCATGCAAATCTTGCAGTCTAATCTAATATACCAATTTGCATCAAGTATTGATATAAGAGAAACCATAGCCCTGTTTTCAACTGACAGGATATTTGTTACATGTCTAGAAATAATCGGGAATTTCATATATGAAATCTGGTAGACACCCTGAATATGTATCTTTTACTTCAAGAACTGCCAATTTCTCAAAATAAACTAGCAGAACTTGTACTGCCGTAATCTATGAGTAATATTGATTTTTACTAGAAACCTTTTGTTTTCCAAGTTGAGTTCTACACAAAAATTGGGGGGGGATCCTGTAGAGGACTCTGTTACTAGAAGCCTAGTGAGACTGCTCACCAACGAAGTAGCAGTAAATTTCAGCAGGGCGGGGCGAAAAGACAAGAGAGCGTTGAACAGACTTTCAATTATACATATTTTAGAAAATAAGTATATTTTACTATATAAATTACAGGTAATTTTCCATAATGAACTAAAACAATTTAAAGCACAGCACACAATTTTAATTAACATTTAAACAATTTAATAAGCACACAGCAGTATTAAATTCAAACTGGAAACAGAAAAATAATTCAATCAATTTTCTGGACATAACAGTCACAAAAACCTCAAACCATACCGTAAAAAATAGCATTTTCAGAAAAACAACCCAAACAGACTTAGTTATACCTGCACATTCTAACCACCAATACAATAAAAAAAAACTGAAGATTTCCAATCCCTTACATACAGGCTACTAAATTCTATATAAATAAGCCATAAATCTGACTCAAAATCAGTTGCCGTGGTACAGGAAAGCTATGAAATTTATAAACATAACAACAACGAGCCTGACATCCTCTTTAATTATAAAAGAAGATAACCAAAATTCAGTAATTTTTAAAACCGTCAAGGATACGGAACAGAAACATCAGAGAATTGGCAAAATTGTATCAATCCGGCGACAGAGCGGGAGAAAGTGACTCACCCCCGCCCCGCCTATACCAACTACCCCATTATACATCAGTCATTCATATGCAACGAGTGTCAAGTGTCAATGGAAGTGATCACACCACTCGACTGCCAGCGCTCGCACCAGCAACACGTCATGTGCTCCAACAACTACAGGTGAATGGGACACCGCGCCTCCGGAGCCGCTCGGCGAAGCGACCAGCCAACTACCAGGCGAAGAAGCCCTCTCCCTAATGTGTTCAATATAGCCTAATCGTTACAGATTTGAAGATATATCATGTCATGTTTTCGTATTTGCAGAGTACGAAGTTATAAGGTTTCAATGTTAATGCAATGTGAGGAGCACGCCCAAAGTTAGAGGGAAATATACTAAAGTTTGAAGCTGAGCGGGAAAATCTATCATGAAGAGATTTTAAAAGAGGTGAGGAACAGTGCAACTAATTCCCAGCTAAAGAGGTTACATCTGCTAACAAAGAAAGACATCTTAAACATTGAAAAAAGTTTCAAATGGTCTGATGATGCAGTGAAACATCCTTACGACCCAGTCAGGGTTGACATTTGGGTGGACACCTTTTAGAAAAGTGAAGAAAAGGCAGTTCTGTTTTATAAGAATATAAGAAACATGGAGCTGAACTGCCAGAGTATCCTCAGCTCAAAGAAAACGATTTGTTCCTCGTCTTCATGACAAATAGTCAAAAATAAGTGTTTTAAAATATGGCGGAGTTTTGTTTGTGTCGATGGAACGCGTGATGTGAATGCATAAAAATTCCAATTATATACACTTTTAGTGCTGGACAATACCAGGGAAGGGATACTTGTATTCTTCATGATATCGAGTAGGGGAGACGAGGATGCCATGACAATTTTTTTATTGAAATAAAACAATCATAGGAGCAATCAAATTGCATGTTTTAATGTCTGATATGGACACCACTATTTTAATGCATGGAGAACAGTAATGGGTGGAAATGCTGTACACTGTTCATCTGTACTGTACATGACATGTACTCAGAGCGTGGGGGAAAATATATACTCTAAAGTAAAGGGGACAATACAGAAGGAATTGGTGTATAAGCAGTTGCAAGCACTTAGCTTTCGAAACTATATTGAACAATGCTGTGTATATTGGCAAAATAAGAGACATGAATTAGTAAAATATTTCAGTTCCCATTATGCAAAGTATAGTAGTTTTCATTACTAGGAGCGAAAGTGGCTCTTTTTGGTACGAGATCGCAATTTACAGGCGAGGCGCAGCCGAGCTTGGAAATGCCATCGAGAACCAAGGAGACACTTTTGCTCCGTGTGATGAACAACTATTTTCATCATTATGTATAAATAACCATTTAATCGTTAAAAAATTAGACTACATAATTTTGAGGTTATCCAAAATAGTCATCGTCATTTACACATCTATTAGTTGTTTACAAACACAAGTTAAGAAATCGTTCAACCTTTCAAACGTAACATAAACAAATTTTGACATTAGAGTACGGCAAAATTTACCATATGTTTTTTCAGTACTCCTATTCGAAGTGATCAAAAAACGATCATTTTGCGTACGATTTAGAGAACTAAAAACGGCTGTTTTCGGGACAGTATGATGAAAAAGCGAATTTCAGAAGTGGGCCCATTATTCCAGATTACATTTTGGAAAAAATACCATAATGGCCCTAGAATATTTTAATAAACTGCTAATTGTCTTATTACTGTGCGGAAAAAGGGTGAAGCGCCTAGACAAAAGTCTTTGTGCTATTCCCAGAATGATAAATTACAAGCTTTCTGATATTTTTTCAAAGGTTTTAAGGGAAGAGTAGTTACAAAATTGAAAATTCTGAGAAAGCGACATGAGGAGATTTTGAAATTAAGTCTAGACACTGTTTTCCCCAATCGTCAGAAAAGTGACAAGTGTTGTCTAGTGGCGCTGATAACTTCTTCACCGTGACTAGGATAAAAAAAATCAGTTTGCGCTGGCTGCTCTTTGCAGTGTTACCACCTACAGATCTTGTTTTCATTATTTATGCTCATGTATTGATAATGGAATTAAGAACAACATGTGCAAACATATTCATTTGGTTGCCAAAGTCAGCATGATCGATGAGCTTGTTTCCATTTTAGAAGAATTCAATTCCGACTGCTATTCTCCGAGAGATCAGTAGGCAAATAAATAGATGAAGATTTTAGTGAAGCTAAAGAACAATTCATTCAAGACATCAAGAATTAAAATGAATTCTAGGCCTAGTTATTTGTTTGCAAGGCCTAGTGCTGATTAATGTATCTAATGTATGTATCTAAAGCACTAAAACAAGTCAAACTTGTGCCAATTTTACACACCTATTTTATTAGTAGATAAATCAACTGACTGTACTGTTACATTTTAAATATAGATTTATTTATTATCTTAATTACATAAGAATCCGTTGACCAACTGCAAGACAGCTGACAAAACAAAATACCCCCGGAAACACTTGATAAATAAAGCAGACGACAACCAAAAAAGGGATAAGATGGGGAACAAGGAGAGGATGGGAAGGCTCCCGAAGACGGAGTGACCTCAAAACGCTAGCCGCTAGTCAGTCTGCCTGTGAGAAGCTACCGGCCGTCCCGCCGTTCTTCATCATAGTATCGACGGAGTGGCCCACTGTTGAGACTTACTCACATGAAGGGGTGGGGGTGAGACAATGGACGACTGCAATTGGACGCACCATCCCTTAAACGGTCAGTTCGAACTCAACAGCCGTCGGGCGCAGGCGCGTTACAGTCGCCTTAGACTAGATTCATTTTCGTTAGATTCGATTACATTTGATTTGTTACTTAACATTCACTTGATTCGGTACATCTCTAAACTACCGTTCATAAACAGTTAATATCATTCAGTTCTTTTGTATTCAGTTGTCATCACATTCTTAACGCAATAAAGTCAGTGTTATTTCAATCAGTTTTTTAATCATTTTAAAGAACCAAATTTACTTAATCCGCGATCGCGTGTGTCGCGCCGCTACACCCAGACCTGCGCGCCGTGGCCCGAGAACATTAATTCGGGTCCGCGCAACTGCATCGAGGACTTCTGGAACATCCAGCGGCACCTCCTGAAGGCGAAAGTCCCCTACCATACATTTACGTTGGGCGGGAGCCGTGGTGATCAGCGGCCTTCCACTGGCGTCTAAAAAGTTCACAAAGCGAACTTGAGGTGGCTTTGTGTGGGGTTGTGGTTGTTTGGAGGTTCACAAAACGAAGTGAACCTCCAGACGCGATGTGGTGGGGATGGAGGGGTAATCAGGGGCGGTAGAGCGAGCGACTATGAGCCTTCGGTTTAATGTCAACAATGTGCTCTTCTTCGGTCTGTAGTGGAGCAGGACAGACCCGAGGCCGAGGCGAGAGGAGCTGCTGTCGAGAGTCGCGCAGCTCGGCGAGGGAGTACGGAGAAGAAGGCCCCGAGTCTACTACGAGGGACCTGTCTACGGCACATCCGAGAGAGACACCAGTACAACACTGCGTGGTCCAGGAGAGTTTGCCAGGGCGGTCACCCCGGAGGCACTGGAGCGATTAAGCCTCCTCTTGTAAAATATTGTACATAGTCAACTAGAGTATAAGAATAAATGTACTGTGGAGATCCAGAGTCCAGTCAATGTTAGAACCCTTCAAAACCCAGTGAAAAGTCTGAAGCTGAGGACTGAGTAAAAGTACTAGCAAAGAAAGTTCATTACACAGTGACGGAGAAACCAAAGACTATTGTATTTTGAAGAAGAACAATATGTTAGAAATATGCGCTATACTCGATGGGCTAATGTTACCGCATTAATAGTGGCATCAATACTAACATGTCTTAGGAAAACTTTAACTAGGTCTTGTAGTATTGCTACCTCAGAGGGAAGAAAATCCAGAGGGTAGATAAAACGCTATGTGTAATCCTAAATTTGATTAGGGGCAAACCTTTTGATTGGATTATCAAAGTGAAAAAGGCAAAGTAGTCAGTAAATTGCAGTTACTAAGAAAGCGACACAAGACCAGTTTTCTACTCTAGAAGGCCAGTATAACTTCAATAGATTCGCATACATGGCAAGTATTGTCTTCAACATTACAAGAATTTTACACTGTGAAAAAGATCCAACAATGCTCAATATTTTAATTAAAGTGTGATATTGCGCATCTTGCTTTCACGAGTAAATTTGATCCTGTATGGACAATGCAGTGTTTTTTAACTGGCAAGTAAAACTGTATTTTTGCCCATACGAGAGGAGGACTTGCTACAACTGCGGGGGCCCCATCAAGCCAACTTGTACAAGTTTTCCAGGGAAATTGAAGGACGGCTTCACTTTTGGACATATCCTGAATGATATGTCTAAAAAAAGAGGAGTCAGAAGGATGTCAGGTGGATGTCAGGAGTCAAAAAGATCTTCCCCCAAGATTAATGATCCTAGAAAGGAAAGACTTGCATAATATTGTGAGGGATAGCAATATTGCTTACAAGACAAAGCAGCATACGGAAGATGCTTTGAGTGTCCGGTTGTGGATATGCAGCATCTGGGTGAGAACTCTCTGGTGCTTTTTTCAAAGAACAAAGAGATGACCATCCTTGCCTTCAAAAAGAGGACTTTTTTTACTTATTATTATCACCTCCTTCCAAACCTTGCAAATTGTTAAATTTGGTCACGATAAAATTTTTGTAGATAGCACTCACAGTATCAATGAGAACGATTTTGAACTTATCACACTCATGACTAAAGATGAGTTTGGTACTTGATGTCAAGTGGCCTATTGCTTCAGTTCTAAGTGTGATGAGGGACACTTGTCTCTGTTTTTCTGAATAAAAGAAAAGGATGGAGACATAAATGCTACATACTTCATGTCAGACGATGCTACAACCTTCTACAGCGCCTACTTTATAGAACGTTGGCTTACAGCCGAAAAGATTAGTGATGATTTCAATCCTATACCTTATCGGAATCATTTGAGATTAGTATGCCTACAAATATCTGAAGACATGCCTGACTTATGTTTGTACTGTGGAAAGGGAGAATATATATGCGGAATAATGATCCTGTATGATAATTGTAAACCTTGTATGAACCGTTTGAAAACTACATCGACAGAAGTTCAAAGCGACGACTTATATTATCAATGCGATTTGTGCAATGATTACAAGAAACGTTATAACTTAACCCATGGGAGGTTGAACATTAAGTTTTGATGTTCAAAAGGAGTTTGAAAGGATGTTTAAATTCTACATCCTTCATATAAGACGAGCGATGCTCCTACTTCTACAACGCCTGGTGTTCGGTAATGAGTGTATCTAAACACAAATTGCCGTGTTCCTGGCATGTGGGCAGATGTCGGAGGAAAATCTCTCCAAAGTGAAACGAGGGAACGAGAAGAAATCACTCGTGTATAAGACAATGAAGGGGGATGCTGCAAGATTTGTCAACAAAGAAAGATTTCAATAATTTGCTTCACCAAACTTTGGCAAACCTTTTGAATTACTCTGACGCATGATTATGGGGAGTATTTTGTTAGATGTTACGCCAGACGACCTGAAAAATTTACATCTATTCATATTCACCTTAAAATAGGCCTACGTTGCGTCGGCGTCTTAAAAAGATAATAATATATAAGTAACCTTTGTTGTAGTATTATAATCACTTCACTTAAGTATAGTTCTTTACTTATTATATTATTTGTTGCTTTATTGTAATTTTATTAATAACTCCTATCATTTTTATAGAATTGGTGGTCTTTGTTTAAAACTTAGGTCTTGGCCGTCTTAACGTGTTATCTGATTCCTTATATAACGCACCACATTTACCTACCCTTCAGATGACAAATTTGTGGACCAGATTCAAAATTAATCATTCTTAGTTATTTTTGACTTTGAACTCGTCCTTCCCACAATTATCAAAACTCCCCATGTAATGTGGAAATTTTCATAATCTGAACGCCTCGAGCCAACTTTTATTCTGAAATAACCTGTAATCGGTAATGTCTAGGTTTTGTATATGCTTTAAAATATTTTAAGTCTTTTTTTGCTACTATTGTAAATATGAAAATGAGCAAATGATGTCAATATGTTTATTCATTAGACTTGGTTCTAATTTTGTGTAAAAATTATAAGGGTAAGATATTGTATTTATTTTTCAGTGTTACATTCTAGTTCCAGTATTGTTAATGATTTAACTCAACATATTACAATCCCCCTGATCACATTTACCCCAAGATAGATGATGCCACTGACATTCTTTATTCTTGGCATCACAATTCCGGAACTCATGTTAATAGTTTATTTCAATTTTACTCCTAATCCCTATACTTTTATAGATATATTCTAGGTGGCAAACTAGATCTAATTTTGGATTGATTAAGACCTATACCAAATTGTTGTTCATAATAAATTTAGTTTTCAGTTGACAGAAGCTCCGTCCAAATACAAAAAAGATGTAATTTCTAAGAAAATTAAAGAAATGGTTACTAAGGCCAAAAATGTTGGTGAAGAAGGGTTCTGTTTCAACCTACCCGCAAAAGAACAGCACAAAAACCATTTTCTAAGTCCTCAGTCTGCTGTTGTAGAACCTGTAGATGCAAGGGTTCGATAACGGATAAGTAATTTATTGGTGATGATAATGCTACTGGAACAATATGTCGAAAATGAACTTTAAGACTTCGATAGAAAAAGAAGAAGTTTCTATCCAGACAAGGCCTCTGTAAGGACCATCATCTCCAATATTAAGAGACATTTGAGAGACAGCCCAACTGATCTAGAAAACACACAAAAAATAGATAAATAGCTGGGACCCAATGAATTATAATGTCTTTTTTAGGCATTGCACGAAAGAATTCAAAGACGATAATAATGAAGAGCATGATGACAGCAACCCTGCATTAAAAAAGAATCTTCTCTTTGTTTACCAGGGTAAAGACATGAGCATGTTATACCGAAAGTACGTGAGTACTTGTGTGCTTTTGGACGCCACGTATAAAACTTGCAAATACGCAATACTTTTGTACTTTGTTGTGACGTATAAAACTTGCAAATATGCAACACCTATGTACTTTGTTGTGGTCGAGACGAATGTGAAATTTCAAGTCGTGGGTGTCATAATCTCACAATTTGAAACAAAAGAAGACGTCGCAGAAGGCTTGGAAATATTCAAGTCTTGGAATAAAGATATAATTCCCAAATATGAAATGGTTGATTTTGCAGCTGATGAAATAATCAGTTTGGAAGCTGTATTTCCAGGTATTCAGGTAAAAAAATATCTAAGTATTAAGGCACTTGGTATATAGTAGAACCTGTTCAATTAGAACTTCTTTAATACAAAATCTTCTTTAATTTGAATATTTCCTCTAATCCCAAGCATTTTATATGTTAATATTGTAAAAAACATGAGCAATTAAATAAAACTAGGATGATTAAATTTTACATAAATGTTTCAAGATTTTAGCTGTGCTTAGGCTATAAATGTCCGAAAAAAGACAAAACTCACTATCAAAATCCATATGAAACAATATCTTTATAGCACAGCAATAACAACCAATTGGGGCATATGCACCCGCTTACCCCACCAGTAGAATGTAATGTTACTACATCAGCTCTAATGTACAGAATTTTGTCTGTATGCCTTTACGTACCCTCAAGGTCATGCACTTTAGAATAAAATAATTTTACTTCGTCTACTCTCGACATCCACACCAGTTAGTTATTTCATGTTTTTCCTCCTTAATTATCAGTCCTCTTTCATCTACAGTTAGGCTTTTCAATAAGGAAATGACTATATTACCAAAGCTGTTGTTAAAGTATTAATTATATTTTATATATATTTATGTTTTTGTTCATTTCTTGATATTTCCAATTTGTAACTTCTTTCTTGACTTGAAAAAATGAGTGGTTAAATATTTGTGTGTCGGGTGCTAATAACTGTTTTCAAGTATTAAGTTAAAGTGACACTGTTTTATCAACAATGTCTTCCAACGTGTGGAGGTATTTTAAAATAGATGCAGGTGAGAGATTCGCTAAGTGCTCAAATTGTAAGAAACTAATATCAAGAGGTGGAAACAGCAAAACGACATCTAATCTAATCAAACATCTCATAAAAGTGCACAAAGTCATTGTCGGAACAGGATCAAATACTGCACCCAATAAACCTAAAATGCCAGCCCAAGGAACTTCCAATGGGAACCCTAGTTCAGTTTCTGGGCCATCCAAAATAGGCATAGTTTCTTTTTTCAGCCTAAAAGTTCAAGTAAGTCTGCTACATCAGTTAGCTCAGAAAGTAGTAAATCTTGATTTTTCCTAAACCCTCTAATGATACATTGCCAACAGACAAGGTAATTAACTTAATACTTACATCAATTATTTTCAACAACGGAGAAACTGTACTGTGCTCCTACTGTGACAAGTACAGTGAGTAATCGATCCCGGCATATGAAATCTGCGCATCATAAACATTTTCGTGGTGAAGATTTTTCAGTGATGAAATTTACTTGTGTCTTATGTGACAAGGGGTAAACCGCAAAAACCTCATTGCAACACCACATGGACTCAGTTCATTTCCTTAACAGCAAAGTTTATTACTGTCACATTTGCCCTTAAAAAGTGATCAGAAAGGAATAATAACTATGTACATTTCATGCACCTTTGCTAAAGGAAAGAGGTGTAGCAAAAAACTTATATTGAATTGTGATAACTGCACATCGTCATTCATATCAAAATGCAGCCTAAAACGGTATGAAAAGAAAGTTCATAAACTAATTAATTCGCATGAAATGCAAGTGGAGAGAAAGTGCCCCTTTGTGACAATTTTTAAAATTTAAATTATTGGATCAGTAGATGAGGAAGTGAAAGTTGTAGAAAGCCAGACTCTATTCAAGAGTGGAATGTGGTCAAAGATAAGAATGGCCGGGTACATAGGTCAGGACTCCAGACAATGACTTTTTGCTTCTTTCCCGTTTCCACTGTTCCTACTCTGTCTGATTTTCATGAGCGTCACTTGTGACTTGTTCTCAACAGTAGCTGGATGTATTTGGAATTATAAGTTATAATAATTATTTTACCATTTGTTGTGATGATATTATTCCAAACTGAATATTGAAGTTACAAGTACAGAACTATTTTCAATATAGGGGAATACAGATAAATTGATTTTGTTCAGAATAAAATACTATTTAATGAATTATAAAAAGGTGAGTTGTACAAAATACTTGTTTCATTTTGAATTAACACGTTTCAATGATGAATAACTTGAAGTTTTTAATTAACTAAACTATTTTTTTTTTTCAATGATATATATAATGAATAATGTTAATCAGTCCATTTTACTATGTTCCCCATGAATTTTGCCTTTAATTATGATATTTGTTCATATAGCAGTACCGTAAGATGTCAGTCGTTAACCGTCGCGGCAAACGATAATGTCCTGATTTATAATTTTACTTATAATTTATGCAGGTTTATTCTATTATGATCCAATTGATGATGACTTATCATTGCAATTATTATGTGAACATAAAATAGTATTTTTGTAGAGAAATTCACTCGTAAATAATAGATGTGAAAATATTTTATGCTGAATTGCTGAAGATAGACTTTTTGTTTCGGTATTAAATTACATTGCAAATACAGCTATCATCTGATGTGAATTTAGAAGAATATAAGTAATCAATATTGTCATTGTTTTATTGAATGTTGAATTTAATCTTTGTTGTTGGAAACTTAACAATAATTTTGCCAAAATACATTAAAAATAAATTAAAAGTCACATACTGAGATTTCAGCTATTATATTCAAAACTGTTTTATATTTCTTTTGTCTAACATATTTCTTCTGTTTTATATTTGTCTTGGTAGGTAACACCTTATGCTTATTTTATTCTATTCAGAAAACTGAAACTGCAATTCATGAACACTTTACTAATGCTAATGGCATAACAATAAGGAAAGAAAAACATAGATTTAGTGATTTCAATCAATTTAACAAATGGAAAGATCAGTTACAAATTGTATCATCAACGACATTTGTCTGGACTCCATACAGACATACAGGATCCTGGCATTTTGTCCACAGAGCCGAGGGTGTTTTAAATCAAAAGGGCATAATATTTGCCACATGAAAATGTCCGGGTCATTAAGGTTAATGGGTAATGCCCTTTTGAAATGCATGTCAAGATGGACAAAAATTGTGTCGTTTCTGTTGTACATTTGCCAACTCATGTGGGCCACAAAAAAATTTCAAATTTATGAGACTATCAGCTGCTGATAAAAAGCTCATCGTTTCTCAACTTTTATGTAAAACTTCTCACGAAGAAATTTTGAAAAGATCACGTCAAATACCGTTGACTAACGATGAGTTAAAAGGAATTAATCTTCTAAACAAAAAAGATTTGATAAACATGGAAAGAACTTTAAGCATTAATTCAGAAGGAATTAAGTATCAATTTGACCCTGTTTGTGTTGAACCCCACATGAATGAACTGATATCAAATCCCAGTACCGCTTTATTAATTTATAAGCCTCAAGGTGTGTGTAAGATTATTGTCAGTTAGGCCTAATTTGAATTCCGGTTTGTCACATGTGGTGGATTGCAAGTGTTGCACAAATGAACCCAATGTTTCTCCACTACTATGACGGGAGTCCACATGAGATATATGTGGACATATGAAGACATACACTGTACACTACCCTTTCATGAAGACATACACAAATATCGAGGACATTTGTGCAACCCACGCAAACCACCGTACAGGACAAACTGTGATTAGAGACGAGGGCCCTTTCATGAAGACATACACAAAATCGGGACAATTTGTGAAACTCACGCAAACCACCGTACAGAACAAACTGTGATTCAGTGACGAGGGCCCTTTCATGAAGACACACAAATATCGGGAAAATTTGTGCAACTCACGCAAACCACCGTACAGGACAATCTGTGATTCAGTGACGAGGGCCCTTTCATGAAGACACACAAATATCGGGAAAATTTGTGCAACTCACGCAAACCACCGTACAGGACAATCTGTGATTCAGTGACGAGGGCCCTTTCATGAAGACACACAAATATCGGGAAAATTTGTGCAACTCACGCAAACCACCGTACAGGACAATCTGTGATTCAGTGACGAGGGCCCTTTCATGAAGACACAAAAATACGGGAAAATGTGTGCAACTCACGCAAACCACCATACGAGACAAACTATGATTCAAAGTGATTGTGATAGGCCTAGTTTGCTCCTAAAAGCCAATAATTTTGGGATCACCACTGAATGAGTACTGGCTGTACTCATTGTAATTCGACCAATATTTAATATTTATGTTTCATCGGTATCCAAAAAAAACCTGTTCCAGCAAATATGAATATTGAAGAATAAAGAATAAGTTTTTGAAGAACAAAGAATAGGCTTATTGAAGAATAAAAGCATAAGGTCAAAAAAGAAAAAACTAATAATATTTGCCAAAGAAAACAGGCAAATATTATCAAATTCAGAAAGAAATGCAATATGCATTAACTTGCTCCATGAAACAGAAAAAGTGCTTCGAAACAGTAGGCCTACAAAACAGTTTTGGTTTTCCTTGAAGTTTGCTTTAACAGGTGAGGCTTTTAAGATTTCAGTTTTGTGTATTATGTATTTTGCTATTAATACAATGTTTTATAGGAATAACGCAAACATTCGTTCATTTTCTTGTTTGAACTCCTTTCCAGATAACCCATAATTTTCACAAACCCGGACACCGTTCAGTCCACAACGTTGGGATTTGCGGGACCCTACTATATTATTATTTCATAGAATTTAATCAAAAATATCTCTTCCTCCGATGCTTATGTTTGTGCAGAGATCCTAGGGTGGTGCAGCTGACCCCGGTCTATCCAGTCAACAAGCTTGCACAAAGGCGCTGGTTCTAGGAACTAACGCCCCGCCGCGCCACTGCCCGCTCGCCAGGGCGGAACATTACAGCAGTAGGGGCTCTTGTCTGAGGAGGAGTGAGTCATCCACGTGGGTGCATGAAACTGGGTGTGCATGCGTGTCGATGTTATCTAATGGTTCGCAATGAATGTTAAGATGATGGATACCGATCCGGGCTACTGGAAAAGGGTTTCCGGCCGCAAGCGGGCGAATTTGAAACATGAAGCCACTTCAGAGGATCAGACTCGTCAACGGGAACGGTAAGGTCCTCCCACGCTAATCCCCCCCCCCCCCAAATTAGGAAGGAGAAGATCCCGCCAATCGTGGTCGCTCCACTGAAGACCAAGGGGACCTGGCCGGTGTTCCTGATGACCATCAGGACCACTGCAGCGGCTTCGAAGCCAAGTTCCGGGGTGACAGGCTCCACCTCATCGCTACACCGTGAACGATTTCAGGTCGCTCCAGCGAGTAATGAGGGGAAATGTGTGGACTTCCACACCTTCACGCTGCAGAGTGAAGCTGAGGTGAAAGTCTCCAACGACTTGAACCAGCCGGGAATCAAGACCTCCCTGGCCATGCCGCTGCCGAGGAGGAGTGACGGCGAAAAGTTTATTGTAATTCTTTCCTTGTCCAGGTAAAGAAGACAGGCGAGTGGAAGAACTTTTGGAAGGTTGCCCACGTTCTGGGGGTACGTGTGTCAGTCGGAGAGTTCACCCAACGACATGGAGTGCCCCAATGCTACAGATGCCAGCGTTTCGGCCACTCCTCAATCAACTGTAGCCCTTCCGTTGTGTCAAATGCGCAGGAGAACACGCCACAAGGAACTGCGAGAAGTCGTCAGATAAGTCGAAGTGCTGCAACTGCGAGGGAGCCCACACCGCGAAGTGGCGAGGGTGCACGGCCTTCCGCCAGGCCAAGCTGGCCAAGAAGCAGAGAGACTGGAACAGGACTTCCCGCCAGGCAAAGACGGGTCCGAACAAGCCGAGACAAGCACCGACACAGAAGACAACAACGAAGCCAATCTCCGCTCCGGGCTTGAACAGAGGCTCGTTAGCAAAAATTGAGACACGGTTGCCACATTGTCAGAGAATGGGCGCCACTTTCCCCAGCGCTAATACCGACTAAGTCCTAGATTTAGAAATCGTAGACTAAATTTTGAAGTAGTTGTTCTAAAGCTAGGTCCGCAGAAACAAAACAAAAGCGTGAACCAAAAAGTGTCTGAATTTATGAAGTGTTTAGCGGAGGGATGGAGACGCAGGGTGCAGTAGCGCTCTTCGGTCGCTCGGAATTCAAACAAATGTTCGCTATGCGAAATTTTAAAAGATGAAGACACTGAAGGGCTTCTTTATGAAAGCGAGTAAGCCTTATGATTTGGGTGTATCAAAGCGGGAGAGTGTTAGCCATATCGAAAAGCGTGGTGGGAGCTTGATGGAAAACCGTTGTAGCTTATCAAGAGGCGGAACCAAGCTCAATCTGGGGGAATACAAAATTGGTAGAGGAAAAGTTTCTGAAAATCTCAGGAGAGGGATTCTATCAAAATAAAAGTTTATGTTCGATCAATCAAATGGTTTAACATCCATTACCTACGGTAATAGCTCCTTTTCTATAGGGGAGAAATCCTCTTAAAATAAGTCAAGGAAAGGAAAAGTTAAGGTGGAGGTTTCAGTATGTAAATATTTTATTATAGCGATTGCAGAAATTACTTTCTATTAATCGCTATAGAAAAATATATTATGAATAGCACAATACAACTTTCACCTGCAACATAGTATTAGTTTCATGTTATGGTAAACTATTGTTAGTTGAAGTCCTATCCTAATCTTTTAATTCTGATTCAGTTAACTGGTTTAACTTCAAAGCACGACAGGGAGAAAATTTCCCGTTTAGTAAAACAAAAGTTGGCAAACGGTGTACCTATTGGTGAGGAAGTTTACCTCATTCAATTTCCAAACTCAGAGGAGCACAGGTTCCATCTGAAAGGATCCAATGCTTCCGTTGTTGAGCCTGTTGGTGATCGAGTGAAAGATAAATCCAATCATTGTTTCCAATCTCTTGGTAATAAATAAATAAATAAATACATAAATATTTGTCAAAAATGAACTGCAGGAAAATGACCAACAAAGGCGACGCTTTTTTCCAAATTTGAAAACTGTTAGACAGCTAGTCTCCTGTGTCAAAGGAAAGATGAAGACAAGCCCTATGGATCAGGAAAATACAAAAAATGTGCTTGAAAAACCTGACAACAACATTCACAATGTGTTTTTTAGACCTCGTTCAGTCAAGGAGGTGGATTAAAAAAATGAAGAACATTTTTATGAAGATAATACAACTGAAGAATGATTGCTCTTTGTATATCAGAGTAGAGAAATGACATATCTTTACCGAAAGTATGGTACAGAGACAATTTTGTTGAATGCTACCTATAAATTGTGCAAATGAACCCCTTCCTTTGTATTTCTTAGTTGTTCAGACAATGTGAACTATCAGATTGTTGATGTGCTGATAGCATAATTTGAAACAACAGGAGCGATATCAGAAGGTCTAACCATCATACAAAGTATGGAATGGTGAACCATACTGCAGAGGAATTAGCCAGTCTGGAGGCTGTTTTCCCGCCATAAAAATCTTCATTTGCACGTTCCACAGAGAACAAGCATGGGCTCGATGGCTGTCAAAGGCAAATAATGTGAATATTCTGAAATAGGAAGCTCTCAGATTACTAAGACAAGTTGCATTTTCTTCGACTCATGAAGAGCTAGAAACTGTTTTGCTGAACTTAAGAGGCTGGGAAGTGTACGAAAATAACAACCACAAGACACTTTGGGAACACTTGTTACAAAGATGTCACCAGATGGGCATCTGTGTATATAAGCCCTTTGACATGCAAATAAACACTAACAATGGTGTTGAACGTTTAAATAAAGAACTGAAATACAGCCATTTGGAAGGGTTCAAAAACAGTTTTTATCAGAGATAATCCAAGTGATACTGACCAAATTCCTACCAGAAACGTATTCAAAGTATATTTCTGAGAACCTATTGATTACACCACAGCGCAGGAAGTATAATGGAAGCATCCCTCACTATCTTCATAGCAGACCTAAGTGGTTGATTGACCGGATAATTACCAAACAATATTCTGTGACCAAATGCCACAGCGAAAAGGTTTCACAAGTTGGTGAAGGGGTGTTTTTGGTTCCATCAATGTCAGTAAACGAAATTGATTATACAATAAATTTGACGTCACAAACGGTGCAGCTGTACCTGTCAGGATTATGCCAAAGGGAGATTAGTGTGCAAATATTTCCTCAGTGTTGGGCTTAAATACCTAGACTAGAGTTTGGAGAGCATTCATCAATGACTTTTAGGAAGCCCATTTTTTATATATGACAGAACTCTTGTAACGAAAGAACAAAACCCAAAAGGAAGCCAGTTTTCATATATGACAGAACTCTTGTAACGAAAGAGCAAAACCCAAAAGGAGCGGAATCGTTTGGTATTGCAATTACACATTGTGAAGGAAATAAGCAACATGGAAATATTCCCTTAAGAGGGAGTCAAAGAAAGCATTGGATCAATGATTGTAACGCTACCATGCGCTCGATCCAATCTGCGCTTTGGAATGTGGAAAAAGATAAATTACCTCATATCTCCAAATCTCTGAAAGAACTGTTTGCTGATGTTTAATTTTAATTTTTAAATTATTTCTTTTTAGACAAGGAGGGTATTTTTACTATATTGTTGAAGCGAGGCTAACTTTTCTACTAGCATCATGGCCATGGCATCATTGGCATCACTGACCACTGATCTTTGTTTTGTTACAGTTGCGTAGGTTATTTTTTGTGTTTCTAACTTTCTTCTCATAGATAAATGAGTAGTTTATAATTTATGTGTGCAGGAAGCAAATAACCGTTTTCAATTATTAAGTTAAAGTGACACTGTTTTCTTAATAATGTCTCCCAACGTGTGGAGGTATTTCAAAATAGATGCAGATGAGAGATTCACTAGGTGCTGAAATTGTAATAAACTAATATCGAGAGGTGGAAACAGCAAAACGACATATAATCTAATCAAACATATCATAAAAGTGCACAAAATCAATGTCGGATCAAGATCAAATACTGCACCCAATAAACCTAAAATGTCAGCCCCAGGAACTTCCAGTGGGAAGCCTAGTTCAGTTTCTAGGTCATCCAAAGTAGGTATAGTTTCTTTTTTCAGCCTAAAAGTTCAAGTAAGTCTGCTACATCAGTTAGCTAACAAAGTAGTAAATCTTGTATTTCTCCTGAACCCTCTAATGATACATTGAGATTGGCTGGTTGGTGTAGTGGTTATAGTGCCCGCCTACAAACTTGTAGGTAGCCGGATCGATCCCGAGAAAAGTTAGTAGCTTATTGAAGGGTTGTTTCTGGAGCCAGCTGCCATTGGTTGTTGGGCTATTAATTAACAATCCTGTCTAAGGAACATGCCAACCTTAGTCAGTAACAAGGCTACAAGATCGCGCCACTATCATCACGATCATCACACTCATCCTTCACTCATATTCAGGGTAACGTCCTCAATGAGGTACCTGTCTTATTAAAGTGATTAAGTGATTAAGTGATTGCCAACATACATGGTAATTAATACCTGTGTTAATAATATTCAACAATGGAGAAACTGTACTGTAGTGTACTGTGAAACTGTACTGTACACTACTCCTACTGTCACAAAATTAAAGCGAGTAATCGATCCCGCCATATGAAATCTGCGCATCAGACAAATTCTTATGGTGAAGATGTGTCATGATAAAATTTACTTCACACGATTATCCCTATTTCACGTCTAAACAACACAATAGAACATATAGAAACATCGAAAATGAAGACATATACAATAGATCCAGAATATACCAAATTAAATGTAACGACTATTATATCGGCCAAGAAGATTATTATATCGGCCAAACCATAAATCAATAAATGCTTAAAAAATCACACTTCAGCATGGAGAAACAATAAAGCAGAACGATCAAACGTTGCCAAATATCTCATCCAAAACCAGCATACAATAGGAAAAATTAATGAAAACATGAAAATTATAAAACTATGTCCAAAAGGAAGTAATATGTCTGCATGGGAAGAATTGTATATTTACAAAGCCAAACAAAACAATAGTAATAAATCAATGAACGAACAACTAAACTTCGAATCAGACACAACATACAAAAATATCAACAAATACGCAAAAGAAAAGAACACAAACAGTGCAGCCGACGGTAGCAGCCGACACCACCACCGCGCCGACACCTGAAGAATTATGGGAACAACAACGCCACCTCCTACACATCAGCTGTCACGTAGGCCACCAGAATCTCAAGTTGGTCTGAAGATGGCCGCATAGTCGGTCGAAACATGTCACCAATTCAATAAAGTAAGTGATTCTGTGTTGTTTAGACGTGAAATTGTGATAATAGTGTGTATTGCAGTAACAATACGTACAATATGATCATCAAGGAAAAATTTACTTGTGTCTTGCTTGCCGGCCTCCTGAGGCAGACAAACAGAGCCCATTTAGCACATTATAGGCTGCTAACTGATGCTAGCCATGCAGCTAATTTGCTCTTACTTCAGTAATGTTACAGGTATGAAAATATGCAGTCACAAACTTCAAAATCAACTAAAACAACACGACGCTGACGTTCCGTTGGCTCCTCAAGATGCTCTCTACGGTTGAACGATTAACTGTACAAAACTGTACCACGAGGCTGATGTCACCGTAGGGAGAAAAATACGATACTATGATGTCTGTAGTCTCTACTCCTCAGCTTGCACTTACACCAAATTCCTAGTGGACTCCCAATGATCCTTATAGGAAATTAATGTCCATCGAACCTCAATAATATAATACAGAACCATCAATGTTTTTGGACTGTGTATTATACCAGTGTTAACAAATTTTTAATATATTTGAATACAACCTCAGTTGCGAAAACTTAAGTAGCGATTACTACTGACGTTTATTATGATGATATCATGCCGTCCTGTGAATACTCCAAGTTAGCTTACACAACGTCATTATTTAAAGGGTGAGCATGGTACTGGACTCAGGGTAAAAATTGACCAGGATAAAATTCAGCTACACCAAACGTTGAATGACGACAAGAAGATTCATGAAAACACTAAAATAACACAAGCACGTTTAAAATCAGTTGCTGAGGAGGAAATGCAAAGAACTACCAAGGAGGCTAACCAACAATATGATGGTGACTCTAATATTATCATAGCATTCAGTGGGATATGACAGAAACACGGCTGCCACATTGCCAATAAATCGAATTACCTCCTTCCCCAGCACTGACACCGGCTAAGTCCTAGATAAAGAAAACTTGTAAATTTTAAGGTAGTTTTCTAAAGCTAATACCGTAGAAAAAATCAAAAGCATGAACCAAAAAGTGTTCAGTTACCCTACTCGGGGGCATTGTATGAATTTCCAGCGACTGTGCCTTTTGCGATCTTGAGCGTTTTGCTGAGTTATCACTGCGAGCTTCTGAAGCAGATTGTTTTTTAGTTTTCGTGTGCATAGTCCAAGAGACATGCGACACTGCCGTGACATTTATCTCTGCTCCTCCTCCTGCCTCCCAGAGGCCAGCAGGGGGACAATGACCGTGCGGTTATCAGACGGAGACCTTCAGCAATAAAATCCGGCAGCGGCTGAAAGGGGGTGTGAGCGGTAGATAGCGTAACAGAGGAAGTGGTCGCGCCACTCGTTCGTGGCGTGAGCTGCAACTTTTTTATTGCTTCGACACCTTGATTAGGTTATGATCAAAACCACTGATCAAAGTGACGGAATGGCGTCAGCCTTACTTTCACTAAAACACAAAGTCCCTGAAAAGGTGACGGGAACGGCGAGGCTGAAGACGTTCTGGGTTCGGACGGAAGGCGGACGCGCTCCGGCCGGCTCCCCTGGGGACGCCCCGGTTCAGACCACTCAGGGTTCGAGAGGAACTGGAGCCGCGGCCTCGGCTGGCTCTCCCAGGCTCCTCATGGAGCAGAACAGAAAAAAGTATGTTTCAAGATTTACAACAGACTATCCACGGGAATAGGGGTAAGTGTAATTATGGAAGGATTCCGAAGAAGTTTTGACTCTTTTAGCCTTTGAGTAAAAAAGCTATTTGGTTAATTGAAGACTTCAGTGTCTTTGCTAGAATTCAAGAAGGCTGTCGGTACGGGAGATACATACATACAAAAGATTGATTGTGCCAACCATGTGACGAGAGGGCTGTCCAAAACACGTAGTTTCACCTTGAAACAAGGCAATGCTGTTTAGAATGAAACATCATCTGGAGAAAGCATACTACGCCTTGAACGCATTGCAAGTTGGAACAGCGATAAAAGTAGTTGGGACTACAAGAATCTGCAAAGAAATAATAGACTTACAAGACACTATTCGAAACTTTGTTGATCACGTTCTTGGAAACCATACTAAATGTAAAGACTTTTTCGAAAGAAAATACTGGAATGAAGAATACGAGCTTTGTGGGGATATTTCCCCACATCGCCTACAACAGTAAAGACCAGACAGCCAGCTTCGTAGGTCCGAGGTCCAATGTCCAGCACAGACCGAAACCCGCGCATGCGCGCCCGGCGGGGAACGCCAGCAGGTAAGGAGCGAGTGGCTGTCGTTGGTGAACTGTCGGTGGAGCAAGAACGGCGGCGCACCGCGGGGCGGTACCAGGTTTGGGAAACGTAGAATAATAATTAGATATGTGTTAGGGCAGTTAATTTTGGGGGGGAAACTAGGGGAGGGGAATACTTGCCTTTTCATTCGCAAATATTAAATTCATAGTTTGGCATTCAATTAATTAATTTGAAACATTAAATTAAGCTTGCAGTTAGAGTCATGTCACCACAAGCAGGAGGAATTAGGGGGAGATTTATATTAAACAATTAAAATTAAGAATAAGTTCATAAAGCTGGCAGTGCCTTGGGGGGAAGTCGGTTGCAAATTATGGGCCCTTATGCGCTTTTAAGTTGACGAAACGGCGGATTAACCGTCGGGACGCCACAACTTTGACTTAGATTTCATGACCAAAGTACCCTTAGTATTGGACAATGTAGAGCATTAAGTTGGAAGCCTGGTATGAAATGGAACCACAAATGCTGGAAAGAGATATCTCTCCAGTATTATATAAAGAGGTGCATCGCTCGATATAAAGATAGCAAAAGGGTCAGATTGCCAGTGATGGCCGGTATTTCATGTGAGAATGCTATGAAACCGGGCTAAGCCCCTCTTCTGGTCCTGTCTTGCATGTGAGTCCTTGGGAAAACTTCATCAGAGAAGTCTGAAAGAAAATTTATTTCGAGGGAAGATCGCAGAGGTAAACGAAAGCTTTAATTGGCGAACCACTCAGTGAAAAAAGATAAGTCAGAAGCAAAGCCAGTTGTGATAAAGAATTCGGTCCTCTGGCTATTGAACCTGATATCAGAGAAACTAAACAAGGAGACAGGTTCTTGGTTCTATGACTTTCTCTGAGACCTCGATGAAGATATTACCCACAGCAAGGAAACCAAAGAATCTAGGACGCTTGGATAACACAGCAACTCAATCTTGCACGAAAAACAAATGAACCGTGTAACAGCTTCAAACGACGACTCAGGTTTTCGCTTTACAATGGAGGCAGGAAATGAATTACCTAAAGGCCTAGCCGTAATTGGGCCTCATTTAAAAATTATGGAATTATTTTCATTTTTTATATCACATCATTACGGGACATTATGCAACTATATTTAACCTTTTAGCGAATTACCTTAAAGGAATAAGCTATTACGGTAGTACTCATGGTAAGACCTAAGTCCGAGACCATGTTAACTTTTCATTTTGGGGTCCCCAGAAGCAAAAAACACCATTCGTTCGAATTTATATATATATATGTCTGTTAACACGATAGCGGCCGTAAATATGGTCCGATCTTAATGAAATTTGGTACAGACGTGTAAAGTGGTAATCACTCGGACGAGTTCGTGAACCAGCCCAATCGGACCACCGTAAGGGGGGGTAAAGGGGGATAAAACCCCCCCAAAAATGGTTTTTTTGAGTTTTTCAAATTTTTGTTAGAACCATTGAATTCAGCTCAAAAAAAAACAAACAATTTAGTATTTTGAATTACTGCTCTATGTCCATTGGTTACCAAGATATTGAAAGTGGTAAACACAGTACGTTGTCTCAATGTTAACCTTATGGGAAATAAATAAAATTCTATATTTCGCTTATTTCTCAACATATCTTGATAAGACTTGGTAAATGGCTTCTTCTAGTTCATATCTACTAAATATTGAATTAAAATCAACCAGTTTAAACATCTTGCTATGTTGGATTAAAATATGTTGTTTTGCATTTGAAATTCGCTGAGTATGCAGGTCTGCTGCAACGGGTGTATTTTCTCTTATAGGACCATAATTGATGGCGGAAGTCAAAGACAATGTGAACGGTAAGAAATCGTCCAACCCGGCTCAGAGTTCTGAAATTAATAAAAATGCAATAGGCTCTCAAACTTATGAAACATTCCTGTATGAAGAGTCTCAAAGTATATGCAGAGTAGGCCTAACGTTCACTGAACAAATTGGAATAACTGATCTGAATTAAATTGAAGAGACTAAAAGAAATCTAGCTAAACTTTACGATCCCAGAAGGTTAGAGCGATCACCTGCTGTTGAAGGAAAAAGTAATTATAAAATAATAACTATGAAAAATTAATAAAATAATTATAAAGTAACAATAATGTTAAATAATACTATTTGTGTGTAAATGTGTGTAGTGAAGTTTAGGCTTTGTTTTTCAGAAAATGTAGCGGACTTAGGCCTAGTGATAGGTCAATACAAAACATTTTCGTTGAACCCTCTAATATCGATGCTATTGACATTGATACATTTAGTGACAGGGACACACCACTCACATGTAACAATCTACTTGATGACCCCGCCCATGAAGCCCCTGATAACCCCCTGATTGTGATAGCACCCCTGATTATGAGAACACCCATGAAGCTACCATAAACCTTCCGTCTCTCCCCAAATTCCATGCAAGCCCCATTTCCTCTTCCACGCCAAAACCTGCGATGCGCTACCTAAATCTTCCTGGGACTTCCAAAGATGCCCTTCCCTCATTCGTCATTCACAAATACCAAAAAACCGATTTGACCAAAAAACTTTGAAACTTTCAGTAATCTAGAGGCCCAAATAGAACAGGAAAGTGATATTAAGCTGGATGATGAAAGTGAACTGTCTGACATCTTCAGCTCTGACAGCGAAACGCCGTACGTTCCTGATTTTGTAGAACTAGTAACCTCCGACCGAGAACACATTCCGGCTGACTTTCAGCCGAGAAGAAAACCGCGGCTGGATTTAGAGTTATCCCACCCGGACTCGCCACCCCCTCTCAAGCGGAGTCCTAGGCCTACAGGGGCGTATAAGAATGCGCCAGCACTTCCTCCTGAGCTGCCCCCCAGACCACCTAGACCACTTACTGCGAGGAGACCATCACCTTTGTTATAGTTATATAATCTGTTTGCACCCCAGCGGGCTGCCTTTCACTTCACTTAGATCCGCTTTACTTATAGAATGTTGTCCTCTCTCCTCTAATGTGTTTTTAACCTTGTAATGATCACCTTAGTATATATAGATGTACTGTCGACTGTCTGGGGATCAGTCCGAGTGGGCTGCTTGCCCTGCTATTAGCTATTTACCGATGTTACGCTGTATCGTGTTTGACTTAAACTAGTTGTCTGTTTTAAAGTCTAAAGTGTAATCTTGTTCAGAGTCAGATTGTATTTTTGAAACTTGTTTAATTTAATAAACCGTATTTGAGTGAATTTTAATTCTTTGAATAACCACACCGACACCCCTGCCTTACCACTCGGGCAGAATCCCCTCCGGCCAACCTGGATCACTACAATGGTGTCAGGTATGGGGTTTTATTATCAAACACGCGTTTTTTAAATTCTTTCGATTGACGGTACGACGCCGACGCGTTTAGACGACCACTCATCCGCGACGCTGTCCGCTACTACGAGAGACTGCTGCCTGCCTGCCGCCTGGTGCTACTAGTGACACCGCTACTGGGACACCGCTACTGGGACACCGCGACGCCGCGCCGCCCGCTACTAGAGACTGGGACGCCGCAACGCAACGCCGCGTCGCCCACTACTACGGAGACGCCGCTACCTACCTGCTGCCTGGACGCCAGCGACACTCTGCCGCACCACGCCGCTGTTCCATCAACGCCTGCCGCCTTCTGAGAGATGTTAACAACTACCACCCGTCGCCCTGTGCTGCACTGGACCGCTGTCATTATGGATTTTCTTATTATGTGAGTAATTAGGTTATAAGCAATGAATCTATTTTTCGCGGATGACTTTGAACATTAGGTACATTAGGATTTTTTTTTGAGAGTCGATGAGTCCAGACTAGACTGCGTTTGTTTCGGCTCCGCTTGTACGCGTTGTTTTAGTGCTTTATTCTCGATGGATAATTGTGTAACTTGACATAGTGTTAGATTTAGCTGTAGTAACGTCAGCGATAAAGTTTCATACATTTCTGTCCATGAAAAGTGTTGTTTTTAGCAAGTTTTCAGTTGTATTTTCAAGTTAATACAGTGTCAAGCGGGGCTGGGCAGTTCAAGGTCAACCGGTCTGTCTTATCGCCAAGTGAACGTCATGCCTAACCCGGAAAAACCCTCTTCAGTGAAGACTAGGTCAATGAGTGACAGTGACATTTTGACTACATTAAGTAGTCAAATGGAAAATCTTACCAAAGAAATGCGTGAATTTCGTCAGGAATCAAAAGAGATGGGCAAGTCGATTGATTCGACTCATGAAAAAATAGATGAACTAAAAGTATTAATTAACAATCAACGAGAGGATATTGACAAGTGCTTGAACGGAATCGACGACCTTAAGGTAAAAAATGTGAACTTAGAACGTGAGTTGGAGAAAGTTAAGCAGGAGCTCGGTGATGTGCAACAATATTCACGAAGGAATACAGTTGACTTACAAGGTGTCCCCGAAAGTAAGTCCGAAAAAGTGTTCGAAGTTGTTAAGAAAGTAGCAAATGTTTTGCGCTTTGATCTTAAGGCTGAGATGGTGGATGCTGTGCACAGGCTCGCTGGTGGCAACGACTCATCGAGACCACGGGGAATCATACTCAAGTTTGTTCGGCGCGGAGACTGCGATGAATTGTTGCGGCTTGCCAAAGTTAAGCGTGGTTTTTCAGCATCGGAACTCGGCGTTTCGTCCGAAAACAAAATCTACGTGAATCCATCACTTTCGAAGTCCTACAGGGAACTACTCTATTTCGCTAAATGTGCAGTGCGTGAGGGCCATGTGAAGTTCGCCTGGTACAGCAACGGGAAGGTGTTGGTTCGCAAGAGAGACGGTCAGCCGGCAATCCACATCACTTCTAGACGACAACTGCAGGATCTGCAACGCAGTGAGACTTCCTAGGAGTGTAGTAATAATCTTCATCAGTAATGTGGTATTTATATAAACATACAGTACCATATTTATTTTAGTTTTCATATTTTTAATTATGTTTTGTTACCTAATAATTGACCATGGTTAGTAATAATTTCATTTACTACCAGAATGTAAGGGGCTTAAAATCTAAAGTGAATATTTTTTTTAGTAATATCTTAAATTTAGAGTTTGACATAGTGAGCCTAACAGAGACTTGGTTGGATGAGTCAGTCTTCAGTTCTGAGTTGTTCACAGACGAGTGGTCGGTGTGGAGGCGGGACGGTGGTGACAGGGTGCGGGGTAGGGGGGTGCTGGTCGCGGTCAGGGATAGCGCCTGGCGGGCCGAGCCACTTCCTTATCTCGTGGACGTTGATAACATTTCAGTATTGTGGCTGAAGTTGATAAACCCCGCTGGTTTCTGTTTCTATTTATGTACAGTTTACATTCCGCCAAACTCAACTTTGAACTCTTACAACTCATTCTTCCAGTCTTTGGAAAATAGGTTTTTCCTAAACGATAGAATTGTAATTGTTGGTGATTTTAATCTTCCTTTAGTTAAAAATAGCAAATTTGATTTTAAATGTGGAGGAGAATTATACAGATGTTTTCACGAGTTTCTACAATTTTATAATTTTAATTTATATAATGACATATGTAATATGAATAATAGGACCTTAGACTTAGTTATAAGTAATTTTAAAGGTTTGTCAGTGGAGAGATCTGATGAGGTTTTAGTTCCCGTTGATAACCATCATCCAGTCTTAGCAGTGAGTCTGGCTTTGACAAAAGGCAGGTGGCGTACCGCTCCACCGAATGAAATTAAATACAGTTTTTCTAAAGTTGATTTTTTCAAGTTATATATGACGTTTCACAATGCTAATTGGAACCACGTCCTCGAGGCGAACGATGTTGATAAAGCAATTGATTGTTTTTATGAAGTGCTGTATTCTTGTTTAAATCAACATACTCGTACGTGTAAGCAACGTTTACCTAAATATCCTCAATGGTACAACTCAGACATAATTTCTAAAATAAAAGAGAAGGATAAATTTAGAAATCTATATAAGCGTTCAAACAATAAAACTCATTTAGAGAGATTTCGGCAGTGCAGATCAACTCTTAAACGTTTAATCAAACAGTCCTATGATAATTATGTACGTCGTACGGAGGAAACACTTGTGAGTGATCCCAAAAAGTTTTGGAGTTTCGTTATTTCAAAAAAGGTTTCAAAAATAAATCCTTCGGGACAGCGGTTTATCTGGGATAATGAGACGTTTGATAGCGGTTTGAGTGCAGCGACAGGGTTTGCTCGATATTTCAGCTCTGTCTATGAGAGTGGTGAGTCCTTGGACCCAGACTTGATTAATAAATCTCCTGTCATGAATGGTGTGCGTAATTTTAATTTACGTTCAATCTCTTTACATGAGGTTTCTGCCGCGATTCGGAAGCTTCCCTCCAAGCGTTCACATGGACCAGATTTGATTCCCGTGTATATTATAAAAGGCTGTTCTGAATTTGTTGAGAAACCACTCTGTCATATATTTAACCTATGTTTAGCTAGTAAGTGTTTTCCGGATTGTTGGAAGACCACTAAAATAACACCTATATTAAAGAAGGGTAACAGATTTGAAATACCAAATTATAGACCCGTAGCTGTGTTGAGTACTCCAGCTAAGGTTTTTGAGCTAATAATTTTTGATCATGTTTTCTCTCATATGAAACAATATATCAGCACCCGACAGCACGGCTTTATGCCTTCGCGTTCTATAAATACCAACCTTATCAATTTCGTCAATTTCACGTCTACAGCTATGGATTCAAGGCATCAAGTTGATGTTGTTTACACGGACATGTCAAAGGCGTTTGATAAGGTTGATCATTTTCTCCTTTTGAAGAAAATGAATTTTTATGGATTTTCTGCCGAAATCATACGTTTTTTCATTTCTTACCTCCAAAACAGACGGCAGTTTGTATCGTTTCTAGGATATAAGTCCGATTCTTTCCCAGCCCCCTCTGGCGTCCCTCAGGGCAGTAATTTAGGTCCTTTATGTTTTAATATATTTATTAATGATCTATCCTATAATATAAATAGCAATTTTTTATTGTACGCCGATGACCTGAAACTATTTTCGGCAGTTAAGTTACATTCTGATTGCGTAATTATACAAAACGACCTAGACTCACTTCATCAGTGGTGTTCTCGTAACAAACTTAAGTTGAACGTATCTAAGTGCTCAACAATGTCATTTTACAGAACTTTAGATCCAGTTTTGTTTCCTTATAAAATCAATGGTATAGTTTTGGAAAGAGTTAATAGGTTCAGAGATTTGGGAGTTATAATGACATCGGATTTGCAGTTCAATGAACATATTGTGGATATGGTCAATAGATCACTCAGAACACTTGGATTTATAACTAGAACTTGCAGTTTGTTTCGCGATCCACTTACATTCCTAACTCTTTACAAGTCGTTAGTCAGATCAAAACTCGAGTTTGCAAGTATTGTGTGGTCCCCTCATTCTGCTCTATATATTAAAATGATTGAAAGAGTCCAGAAACGTTTCTTAAGAACTTTGTATTTTAAGGTATTTGGAGTCCGAATATACCCTATTTATTCAATTAGATATGAAGAACTTTTGAATATTTTTGAGTTCCATCGTTTGGACGTTAGGAGGAAAGTTGCGAGCCTTGTTTTTCTGAAAGGAATCATGTCTGGGTCCGTGGACGACCCGGAGCTGCTGGCGAATGTACCGTGGCACGTGCCGAGACGTGGCGGACGCGCTAGCAGGCTACTCTATGTCGATTACGCTAGAACGTTGGGTCATGCCACTTCGCCGATGTTGACGGCATTTAATTTGTTAAATAGAGTCGCCGACCATGTAGATATTACTTCTAAATTAAACCATTTTAAGAAAAAATGCTTCGATATTGTTTCCAATAACTTGTAGATTGTCCTTAGTACATATTGTAGGTTTATTCTATTATCTTCTTTTATGCGTTTTTACATTTTTTTTTTAGATTTGTATTTTGTTTACAAGATACATTTTATTTTTAAAGATTCATTAATTTAGATAATTCTTAATTATTTTACGTTACTGTTACTGATATTGATTTTAATATAAGGATAATAACTTGTTTAATCTTATGTTTTTCCGGGGAGGTAAATATTAGCATGGGGTTCCCTTATAATTGGGCTTCACGCCTGTAAGGGCTACCTTTTGCAGGAATTTTTAATTATGTTTTGTATCTTACATTTTGTTAACATGTTATAGAAACAGATTACATGTTAGATTTATTATAGTACACTATTAAGTAGTTGGTAAATAAGTTGGTTTTGTACAAATTGTATTTCTTTCTACATTCCTGCAATAAAGAGATTTCTATTCTATTCTATTCTATTCTAAAAGGAAAAATATTTAAAATGGCACCCCCTGATTCGGCTAATGGTTCTACTCCGGTAGATCCCCTGAAATTAATTATATGGAAGCCACCCAAGTTTTGAAAATAATTCCTGAATATCGTGGACGACCGAACGAAAACATCCATGAATTCATCGACAGTGTGGATGAAAGTTTTAAATTAATAAAAGAAGATGAGAAAAGAATTCTGTTAGCCTTTCTGAAAACTAAACTTAAGGATAGTGCTTACAAAGCAATACAGTATCTCACCCTAGAGAGCTGGGATCAGTTAAAGAAACATTTGTTACAAAGATTTGGTGTAGGAGACACTATACGATACATTGAAAAGGAATTCACCTTATTAACACAGGGACCAAATGAAAATGTTTCCGAATTTGGCGAACGTACGTGTACACTAGCTGCCAAAATTACAGAATATAATGTCCGTGAAAAGAAATACGATGGTGAATTATTTCAAAGAATCATGGAAGATCGTATATTAGTACAGTTTATTACAGGCCTTAGGGAACCGGCTAGGTTCCAGGAAAAGGCTTATATATGCGAGGATTATAGAGAAGCCTTAGCTATTGCATGTAATCTGGAAAAGGAAGCTCAAGCTTATAAAGATTTTGATGGTAGAAACTATTTGAGAAAAATGGGACTCAATGATCAAGGTGCGTACAACGACCGCCCGAAATGTTTTTAGTGTGGAAAAATAGGGCATAAGTCAAATTATTGTTTCTTTAAGGAGAACATATTTAAGAAACCAATTACAGCAAGAGTAAATGTTGTGACTTGTTTTAATTGCCAAAAAGTTGGGCATATTGCTAAGGATTGCCGTCTAAGGAGACCACAACCTCAGACTCACTACAGTAGTACGAGTAACTACAACAGACCCGCTTACAACGGTGGTTATAATAACAATAACAACAACACCGCCTCGGGAAACGAAAGCCGCCTGCCACCAATGAGCCGCTCCGGCAGGCCAGCAGAACAGTACAGATCGGCTCAATCTCATTAGACACTAATGAATTAATTCAAGTGAATATTGAAGAAGTTATTAAAGAAGAGACTTCTATGCTATTAGACACAGGAGCTGACATATCATTAATTAAATTAGATTTCTTGAAGGATGATACGTTGATTGACGACTCAGTAAAATTGAAATTACAAGGAATCAATGAAAATATTATAGAAACCATTGGAAGAACAGTACTTACCTTAAAACTTGGTAATTTGACTAAAGAATTTTTCTTTCATGTTGTACCATCCTGTTTTAAATTAAGAGCAGATGGTGTATTTGGACGAGACTAACTGGTAAATCTCAAAGCAAATATTGATTTTGGAACAAGATTGTTACAAATAGGACTCAATAAAATTCCATTAGCAACTCCAGACGTGAAGATTGATCCTAAAACAGAAGTCGTTATGCAAGTTATTGTTGATCGAAACGGCGAAGGACTCATCGAGGAAACTGAACTTGAACCTGGGTTATTCCTCCCTAATACCTTAGTGAAAGCTGAGAACAACAAGGCCAAGATTGTGGTAGTAAACACTACAAATAGAGATATTAACGTTTCACCAGTTCATTGTAAACTAGTTGATTGTGATTTTAGAAATACCATTAAGATGAATGAAGGTAAGGTTATTGATCATTTGAAAATAGATCATTTAAACAAACAGGAAAAACGTATGATTACTGAATTATGCCAAGAATATAGGACTATATTTTGTTTACCAGGAGACGTATTAACTTGCACTAATAGAATCAAACATGAGATCCCCTTAATAGCAAACACTCCACCAGTATACGTCAAACCATATAGGCTACCTGAGTCTCAAAGAGAAGATATAGACAAACAAGTGGATGAAATGATACAACAAGGAATAGTGAGACACAGTACCAGCCCGTATAATGCACCTCTATTAGTAATACCGAAAAAGATGGATAATAGTGGTATTAAAAAATGGAGAGTAGCTGTTGACTTTCGAAAATTAAATTCGTTTACAATTGGAGATAAGATGCCGCTACCTAACATCACTGATATACTGGATAGGTTAGGGAACGCTAAGTTCTACACTTCATTAGATATGAAATCAGGATTTCATCAGATTGAATTGAAGGAAGCTGATAAACACAAAACTGCCTTCAGCACAGCTAATAAACACCTAGAATGGAATAGAATGCCCTTCGGCCTTAAAGGTGCTCCAGCTTGTTTTCAACGTCTCATGAATGCCATATTGGATGGAATAATAGAAGACATATGCTTTGTTATTTGGATGATGTAATAATTCCTAGCTCTACCTTGGAAGAAATGGAAAACAAACTCCGACAAGTATTTGACAGATTCAAACAGCATGGCCTCCTTTTACAGCCCTCTAAATGCCAGTTTTTGCTAAGAGAAGTCAAATACCTAGGTCACATTCTAAGCGAAAACCAAGTTAAACCAGATCCTGAAAAAATTGATTGTGTTTTAAAGTTCCCAAGACCCAATTGCCCTAAGGATATTAAATCATTTTTGGGATTAGCTGGATACTACCGCAGATTCATTCCAGAGTTCGCTAAGATTGCAAAACCACTTAATAATCTATTGAGAAAGGATGTTGTATTTGATTGGAAAGACGAACAGGAACAGTCCTTCCTTAAGCTGAAAAATATTATCACATCCGTTCCTATATTACAATACCCAGATTTCACCCAAGAGTTTAACATAACTACAGACGCTAGCAAACTTGCATTAGGAGCTATATTGTCCCAAGGAGACATTGGTAAAGACAAACCAATAGCATTCGCAAGTAGAACTTTAAATAAAGCTGAACAAAACTATACAGTAACAGAACAAGAACTATTGGCCATAGTTTGGGCTGTAGAATATTTCCGACCATACGTTTATGGGAGGAAATTTAAGATTATAACAGATCACAAACCTTTAAAATGGTTATTCAGTGTTAAAACCCCGAACTCAAGATTAATGAGATGGAGGTTGAGATTGCAAGAATATCAGTATGAGATCCTATATAAGCCGGGTAAATCAAATACCAATAGTGACGCCCTAAGTAGATTATCGATTGAGCAACCAAAGGAGAAAGTTGTAGCCACTATTATAGCTACAAACATTGAACCAGAGGAGGTCAGTAAACCTACAAGCGAGAATGTAAACATCAAGCTTAACCTCAGGAAAGACGATTATGGAAACTATCAACACGTGATCAAGGATCCAGCTGTAAGACTACAGTTACTAAAGGAATATCACGATAACCCAACTGGAGGACATCGAGGACATCAGAGAACACTGGCCGCTTTAAAAATGAAATATTATTGGGGAAATATGAGAAATGATGTAGTGAACTATGTAGACACGTGTAAGTCGTGTAATGAGAGAAAATCTAATCCGAAAGACGTCATTAAGGCACCGATGGAGATAACAAACACACCTAACTGTGTTTTTCACACTGTTCATCTGGACGTGGTTGGTCCTCTTCCTTTGACACGAGATGGGAATAAATTCCTTTTGACATTCCAAGACGCTTTTTCCAAGTGGCCTGAAGCCATTCCTATTAAGGACCAAACTGCACAGACTATTGCAAAGAAATTCACTACAGAAATTATTTGTAATCATGGAACGCCTCAACATGTCATCACTGACCAAGGTACAAACTTTTTAAGCGAGATTTTTGAAGAAACCTGTAAGTTGTTGAAAATTACTAAGTTAAAAACAACTGCTTTTCACCCTCAATCAAATGGACAAGTAGAGAGAAGCCATAGAAGTCTAATGAACTATTTATCGCATTATGTGAACAAAGAATATAATGACTGGGACGAATGGATTCCGTTCGCCTTATTTGCATACCGCACAACGCCACATACAGTTACTGGGTTTAGCCCATTCCTTATGGTGCATGGACGAGAAGCTGATAAGCCAAGTGAAATCGTTTTCAATGATGGTAAAACAGTACAAGACTACAGTGAAGAGGATTATGTACAAGAGATCTGTACTAAATTGCAAACCGCATTCCAGTTAGCTAGACATAAGATAGTAAAATCTAAGGAAAAATCAAAGAAGTACTACGACAAAAATGCAGAAAAAAGGGTTTTAAAACCAGGAGAACTTGTCTTGCTACATGATAACACAGTTAAAAGAGGCAGGTCTAAAAAACTTAGAAGACCTTGGATTGGCCCTTATCAAGTTATTGAACAATTAAGCGATGTAAATTACGCTATAAAAAAGGAAGAAAAAGATATGTGGTACATGTAAATAGATTGAAACCGTTCAAGCTAAGAACGATAGACTAAAACTAGTCTATTTGTTTCAGATACAGCCTACTACTTCTAGCACTAAGCTCAGCGAGAAAAATCAATACACCAAACAACAAGGAAAGAGAACTGAGTAAATTGGAAACAATTCCTAATTATCCTGGATTTTATTTTGTACCGCAATACTGGTTTTTAATGAGCACCGAGTCAGGGGAAGTCCTTTACAATGTACCCCTGTCACCAGTAAACAAACGAATTAAGCTTTTGGAAAACTTTTCGGCTGAATTACAAATTCATAAAGCAAACCATACGGCTATTCAATGGAGCGCCCCAAAAATAGAACTAATCGAAGACTCTATTGTTATCTTAAAAGATACCTATGAACAATTAAAAGGATTATTAATTCATCAAGAATCTGCTGGAAGAATCAGAAGAGGAATATTCAATGGAGTAGGACAAGCACTCAAGATGATTATCGGAACCATGGATCAAGACGACGCTGAATACTACGATGAGAAAATCAACACGGTAGCTCTGGACAACAAGAGGATCTACGCACTCGAAAAGGATCAGCTTACGATAATTCAAAGTACGCTTTGGGGAGTAAATAAAACAACCTTAGAAATAAAGAAAAACTAAGATATACTAACGGAAGCTTTTAAATTTTTAGAAGAGATGACTAAAAGTAACAAGGAACAAATATTAAATATTACCATTAAATATAATCGCCATGTGGAAATTATACAAAAACTGTCTGTTATTTCACAACTAATAGATGAAACACAAAATGCACTAGAAGTATTGTATAATGCAATCGGTGAAGCTAGACAAGGAAGGATTAGTTCGTATCTGATAAAACCTATGGAATTAATGAATATTTTGCAAAATGTTCAGAGTCATTTGGATGTTGGAGATTCGTTGCCTATACCACTTAGGTCATCATCTGTTTACCAATACTATGATATAATTAAAATAACTGTCTATTTTGTTGGAGATAATCTTAGATATATTATTAGGATCCCACTAGAACATATATCACGAAGATTTCATTTGTTTAAAATAATTCCGTTTCCACAACAAGTTGTAAGTGAAAAGTCACCTAGAATACAATTTTATACTATACCTGAGTCAACAACGCCTTATATTGCGTTTTCCCGAGATTTACAGTATTACGCAACATTTACAGAAAAAGATGTTCAGCAATGTTCGAAACCACCTTTGGTTATTTGTGATAGTGTACCAATTATCTTCCCTGTAGATCAACATTCCGGTAATGCCCGTTGTGAAGTAGATATTTTTAAAAATGTAACACATCCTAAATGTGATTTTAAAATGATAAACTGTATTAGCTCTAATTGGGAGAGAGTTCCGTATTCAAATACATGGGTATTCACTTGTGTCCCTAAAAATGATATTGTTACGATAACGTGCAAAAATAATAAAGGAGTGATGGAATATGTAAATGATCTTAGACTACCAACTTGTGGAAAATTGACTTTGTCACCTGAATGTACAGCCGTAGGATCCAGTTTTACCTTGTTACCTAGAGAAACAGGAACTATTGAAATGTATAGTAAACCAGAAGAAGCGTTAAACTTAATAATTCCAAAAATTAATGTGTCTTTAAGCAAAAATGAAAAAGAGATAATAGAACAATTTAAGAACTTTTCAAAGAAATTTCCTGAGTTTACATTTAGTCATGTAACACATCAATTGAATGATCTGAATACTGCGAGTATTCGACTTACGAAGTTGAGGGAAATAATGAATCAATACGAACCAACTAAATTTGGGCAAAATCCCTATGTAAATCAAGCAAGTAATTATTATTTCTTTACGATGTTTGTAGTACTAATTATTCTCTATGTATCTGTTAAATGTGGAATAGTAAAATGTATAAAAAGTAATCTTAACAGAAAGAGTAAACAAAACAATGTTGTATTAGCATTAAGTGATATAGCCGTTAGTGACGAAGAACAAACCACAACAGACAGGTTGTTACCAAGCAGTTCCAATACTAATCCTATTGTGAAAGAAAGTGCTAAAGTAAACTCGCCAACTCGTAAGAGTAGTAGATTAATGAAGATTAGAGAGTGACTTAGTAAGAGAAATTATATAATCTCCCTGTTGACATTTTTGATTATATTGTAGGTATTTATTACATATTTGATTTTGTATGGTTTATGGGTTTTCGAAAATGATTCACACTTGGATCATCATTTTCTTATTTAAAAGGGGGAGGTGTTATAGTTATATAATCTGTTTGCACCCCAGCGGGCTGCCTTTCACTTCACTTAGATCCGCTTTACTTATAGAATGTTGTCCTCTCTCCTCTAATGTGTTTTTAACCTTGTAATGATCACCTTGGTATATATAGATGTACTGTCGACTGTCTGGGGATCAGTCCCAGTGGGCTGCTTGCCCTGCTATTAGCTATTTACCGATGCTACGCTGTATCGTGTTTGACTTAAACTAGTTGTCTGTTTTAAAGTCTAAAGTGTAATCTTGTTCAGAGTCAGATTGTATTTTTGAAACTTGTTTAATTTAATAAACCGTATTTGAGTGAATTTTAATTCTTTGAATAACCACACCGACACCCCTGCCTTACCACTCGGGCAGAATCCCCTCCGGCCAACCTGGATCACTACACCTTCCCCGGAACGCTATCCGGTTCTTTATGAAATCGGGCCGGCACCACCACCCAGACAACCTCGCCCCCTGTCATGGAAGATGAGGAAGCGCGGATGCTACGTCCTAAGGCAGGAGGTCCTGCCAGGCAAGAGCTGTCAACTGGGCCACCATGGGTAAGGATTAATCCCACCAGAGCCAGCAATAGACGTGAAATCTATATTGTATTCTAATTGCAATGTTTTTTTTGTTTTATAGGCTTGAAGAAAAGAAAACAATTGTGCATGTATTGGAAAAAAAAGAAATAGCAAACTTGAAGAGACGTTTGATTACGCTGCACGCCGATGAACAGAGGATAAACCCTATAGTTAATTAGAGAAGAAGGTTAACCCTTAGAGGAGAAGGCGATGCCTTAATGAATGAGTTGCTTGCTAAAGAAGGAAAACTTGTGGTTCCAATCAAAAGAGGAGCTGCCATGAAAAATGTTGTAAAATGTCCTCGATGTCCCGCTATTTACAGCAAAACTTCTTTACACAAACACGACAAGAGATGCACTGGTTACAATACTGCACCCAAAAAAGCTTGCAGCATTAACTCTAGCCAAAACTATAGAATCAAGTCTGCCCACAACAGTATCATTTTCATTAAGAACAGAAATCCTCCGAAATCCTCCCTAAAATGCTTCAGGGAAAGATTATAGAAGAGATTGTTAATGACGACGACATCATTGCTTTTGGAAACAGACAGTAAATTAGGTACCAGAACGACATTGCAAGAAATAGAAATGTCATCAGGCAACGCATGCGATCTATCGCAAGACTCTAAATCGAAATGAAGCGGTCAGACCCATCTACAGTCTGACATTTTTGCTGTGGAAAAATGGGACAATTTCATCGCAGCTGTGCCAACACTTGCACACATGAAGAAAGGAAACACAGAAAAAGTCCCAAAAAATGTCAGGAGCATAGGGTATTTAATGCAGAACATTGCTTTGGATACAAGAGTGTCATTATCCGTCACTGATGAAGAATCAAAAATGAAGAAAAAAGTTATTCAAGCTTGGGTTGAAAGATTTCAGAGACGGTTCAGCTATTTGATTGGAAGACCATCTTCTCAGTTGGCTGAAAAGCAAAAGTACGAAAATAAATATTATGAGCCTGTGGCTAAATATATCGTAAAGCTGTCAAACCATATTAGAAGTCAGCTAGCTGAAAATAAGAAAATACTTGAAGAAAATTTCAGTCAATCCGCATGGGAGAAGCTAAACATCGCATGCATGCTGCATCTGCTGATGTTCAACAGGAAACGGAAGGTGGATGTTCAGCTTCTACTATCAGAAGATTATGACAGAAAATCAAAATTGAAAAAAACACGGACGTATACTCCACCCTGACTGAAACAGAAAAGATTATTTCTGACAGATATTACCACGTAATGATCAGAGGCAAACTAGGAAGAGGCGTTCCTCTCCTGATTGATGAGGAAACAGATTGTTCCATCGACCTGTGTTTTAGTCATAGGGAAGCTGCAGTTATAGGAGAAAATAACACCTACGTTTTTGCAAAAATGTGGGCAAATATGTTAATGCATACACAGCACTGAACAACATGGAGTATGAAATAGGAGCTAAAGAGCCGTATCTTCTGACTTATAGTAAGTTCCGGACCCATATAGCATCAACGGTTCAGGCACTGGATGTAAACCAAAACGACCTAATAACTCTTGCATCATTTCTTGGGTATACTAAGGAGACACATTTGATGCACTACCGTATGCCAAGGGATGCGTTGCATACTGCCCGGATTTCAAGACTGCTGGTTGCCCTAGACTCTGGGCGGATCTTTGAGTTCAAGGATAAATCACTCGAAAAGATAAAATTAGATGTCCGTCTTCTGGATGTGATAGAATATGATGATGATAAGGAGAAAATGAACGACCCAACACCAAAAGCACCGGTTTCAAGCCCACTTAAGAGAAAATGAACAAGGCCAAGTGGAGAGGGGACACCTTCGAAAAGCCAGTTAGTGCAAGCAGGAAAACATTTGATACCGGTGAAGCGGAGAATACTCCATAGTGCACAAAATACATCTCCAAAAAAAAAGAAGAAGGTGGAGCACGCCCGAAATAGAGGCTATGAGGTGATCCTTAAAATGTGAAGAAACAATCTGACAATGAAAAAATGGCAACAATTCTCAAGACATTACATGGGTAGGACTTCAACCCGCAAACAGTAATAAATGATGAGGAAGCTGTCCATAAAGTTTTAATTGACTTTTTGCAAACAACGTGACTGGAACTTAAAAACCAAAAAAATATTAAAAATTCAACATTTACTGGAATAAGTATGTTGTTCATATAACTTTACAGAAAGAGGTCGCACAAGACTCTGAAGTCATGTTGTGATAATTTCGTGAACATGGTCAATGATAGAATTTCCAAAGAAAATATTAAAAACAAGACTGGTTGCAGATTGAGCCTGGAGAGTGGACAAATATTAATTTGATCCCTGGCATTACATCTGCTGAGGTCAATTTGCGAATCCGCAAATTGAAATCCAAAACCGCTGCTGGGCCTGATGGCATCAGCAAGCGGGACCTCAGAGGTCACAGGTGTATCCCGAACCTCCTGGCCAAGATCTTCAATGTTGTGCTTGCGTCTGGTGTTTACCCTTAGTCTGGAAAGCCAACCGAACAACCTTCATCCCCAAGCCTAATAAAGGTCAGGCAGACGCCACCAACTGGAGACTAATTACCATTGGCTCAATCCTAGCTCGCCTCTATAGTGGCTTGCTGGATAAACGACTAAGAGGAATCGTTGATGTTAATGCGAGCCAGCGTAGGTTCATGCCAAACAACGGCTGCTATGCTAATACCTTAGTTTTCGACGAGATCGTCGACATCGCCAAGAGAGGGTTCCCGCTAGCCAGGGCCCTGCTCGATGTGTCCAAGGCGTTCGATTCCGTTCCGCATGCAAGCATAGCGCTGCGGCATCGGGGAGTTCCAGAGCGCATAATCGGAATCATCCGAGGCATGTACACAAATGCTACCACTACTTTAAAAGTAGATGGTGCACCCCGGGTGGTTATCCGAAGAGGTGGTCTAAAGCAGGGAGACCCGCTTTCACCTATACTATTTAATTTGGTGCTGGACCCCTTGCTCAAACAATTGGAACGATCAGCCGATGGATTTCGCATAGACTAAAACGATACAGTGTGTGCGATGGCGTTCGCCGACGATCTCATCATCTTGAGCAGCAGTCCGTTGGGCGCTCAGCGCGAGCTCGACAGGGTGTCCCAGTAACTGCAGGAGCTCGGTATGGACTTAGCGGCAAGGAAAAGTTTGGCTTTCTGGATTCGAGCCTCGTCCAGAAACGACTGGGTAGCTGGGAACCCAGGGTTGTAGTTGGAGACACGGCCATCCCGTCGGTCGGCCCTGGAGATCCGATTAAATATCTCGGCATCAAATATACCCTATCCCATGGAATTCCAAATATGCACCATGTGGATAGCCTTATTTCAGCGGCTAGAAGAGCTGGAGATCTGCCACTCAAGCCTCTACAAAAGCTTAACTTGCTCAAACAATACTTAATCCCTAAATTCGTGTACGCACTTAGCCTGGGTTATCCGTAGCAAAATCTGTTGAGGCGGCTTGACACAAACACAAACATGGCTGCAATACTGTACCTCAATTTTCTGTGTGCCCCAAAGCGTGGCGAAAGTCCTAAGAGCGGTGCTTCCATCTTTCCAGCCTTACACTCGTTAAGGCAACCCACCCAGGAGGTACGATCCTGAAAATAGCGTGCCACCAACTAACAACACGCAAGATTAGCCATGTTAATGTTATGGCAGATCTTGTGACGTGTGATACAAACGACGACACTGATCATATTTACATAAGCTTTGTTACAGTTGTATTAAGCGATAACAATTATGTAATAACAAATACAGCTTTCGAAAACTTAAGGACTTTAAAAGAAAAGATGGAATGTGAATTTACTGACGTTTTATGAGAAGATGACGACTATGTTCCAGATCAAATTAAAAGTGATGAATTCAAAGGAGTAAGACGTCGCACCAAAATTGATAGTCAATTATCTTGTATGTAATCTTGACTCACGGTGTTGATGTACGTAAAGTTCATAGTTTGTATTGAATATATTGCTGGAAGGTGATGATTGGAAATGGACAAGGAAAAGTGTGTGATCCTGTGCAATTTCTGTGACCAGAAATGTGCTAGTAAATGGACTTTATCGCGTCATAATCGTAATAATCACAATAACACCGAACAAAACAGCCTCAAGTCCGAGTGTCCAGAATGTTCATTTAAATTTTCAAGGTCCATTCAATTAACTGAACATTTGAAAGACGTTCATGGTATTAGTTTACAAATAAAGTAATTAAACTTTGCTTCAGAAGAAAGTGAGTGTAACTAAATAAGTTTAGGTCTTAAGTTTGTTTTGTTAACATAACTACACATTGAAATTTCAACAGAATGCCAAATGAGGTAACGCATTTGGCCAGGTTTAATTTACCTGGAAGAAGGAACGGTGAGTAAGTACTGTGGGGGAAAATTAGACGAAATCAACGTGATATCGAATTAGACGAAGCAGAGCTTAAAGATGACGAGGACAATGAAAAAGATCCTGGAGAACCGGACGATAGCCAGACTAAGGCTAATCGACAATCACAAGAGAATACAGATGTTATTAAGAGAAAGAATAATAATAATCGGACCAGAGGATTCCGCTGCTTAAAGCTACTTCTTAAGCCAGGGCAGATAATTGGGTGAATTACCTGGGGAGTTGCTAGTAAAAACTGTTGACGAGTTAAATATTTTTGAAGAGACACTAGCTGATAAATCAAAGGAAACTAAAATAGTAAATACCAAAGATAATTTTTAAATCTGAAATCAATAATTTTAAGTAATTTGGAATTCAATGCATTTTGTGTTATCCGGATAAATCTGACAGAGCCCCAATCTGGATATCCAAAAATCTGTATAATCCTAAGTTACCGTTGATTAGGGTTTGACGCAAAAAACTACGTTACAGTTATTTAATGATAGTTCATTGTCAAATTACGATATTTTTATACATATTTTGGAGTAAGGGTTCTCCATCCCAGATCTGGCACCTGGAATGTATGACCAAGTAAAAAAAAGTCCAAATCGAAATCGGTCATCAAGCACCACGTTACGGCATACGTATTCCATGTTACATACCATTACTTATATGGTTTAGCCGAGGCATTTATACAAAATAAAATCCAAGGACTAGGGGATTTTGTGAGAAGCTAGTGGCTAAAGGGCTTCACAAATGGGAGAATTCATCCCCTTTGTGCTCGGAACGTAAGGAACCGAGATATACGACCAGAGATTTGAAGGTTTATAGATAGAAAATCCATTGAAATTTGTAGTCCTGTAGGAAATACTGGTGCACCCTGTAAGCACCAGCATTCCGTGGCAGTAAAACGGAACATACATAGTGCAAATATGATTCCTACAACAGAGGAGGAGAAATGCTTCTTCCACTATGTGGCCACAGGAAATAAGAAATGTTCAGGCTCTTTAAACAAGCTCTTATGTCGGAAACAGATGAAAATTTTGCTCTGAATGTTTCTGTATTGCTAGAAAATCAACTGCGTACGAAATATCCTCATTTTAAGAACTATGTTGATAATAATTTTCGGAATGCAGAGAGGTGAAGCCACAACAGTAGATTATTAGGCAGAGGGAACAACACCCACAATATAGTAGAAAGCGCAATGAGGGTGTTCAAAGATCAGATAATTTGCAGAACAAGAGCTTTCAACATTTCACAGTTGTTGCATTTTTTTGTGTGTGAGTTTGCCTCCATACTATGAACGAAAAATAATAAATGTGATCGGTGGTAGATCCATGGCAGAAACAAAGTATTTATCTAAAGAGAGTAAATTTGAAGATTTGACCATCGTTCAGTCACTTGAGAATGTTTTTACTGTCAACAACTCAAAAACACAAGGGTCATATTTGGTGAACATAGACGTTAGAATTTGTAGTTGCCCTAGAACAGTGGTGCACCCTGTAAGCACCAGATTTTCGTGGCAGTAAAACTGAACATATATAGTGGAAATATGACTCCTACGACATAGGAGGAAAAATGCTTTTTCCACTATGTGGCTACAGCACCTTTGACGACCACAATTGGGACTCAACACAAATTCACACTAAAATTAAATTTCTTCAGACGTGGGTGCATGTGGTACAAGTGACCCCTCAGATGCACAGATGTTGAGAGACATTTTCCTAACATCAGTGAAGTGAACGCACAAGCTACAGGGTCTAATAAATGTTTAATTGAAGCCAAGGAAAAAGTACAAGGAAGAGGAAAGGTACAAGGAAAAATAACACTGCGCCAGCACCATCTCCTGAGCCGTCCCAGGGCAACTACTGCGGGGAGATCATTACCTCCCCCGGAGCGCTATCATGAGATCGGGCCGGCACCCTCGCCCCCCTGTCATGGAAGATGAGGAAGCGCAGATGCCACGTCCTAGGGCAGGAGGTCCTCCCAGGCAAGAGCTGTCAACTGGGCCACCATGGGTACGGTTTAACCCCACAGAGCCAGCAATAGAAGTGAAATCTAAATTTCATCTCCAAAGAAAAGAAGAAGGTGGAGCACGCCCGAAAGAGAGGCTATGAGGTGATTCTTAAAATGTGAAGAAACAATCTGAAAATAAAAAAATAGCAACAATTCTCAAGACATTATAAGGAAAGGACTTCAACCCGCAATCAGTAATAACTTACGAGGAAGCTGTCCATAAAGTTTTAATTGGCTTTTTGCAAGCAAGGTGGCTGGAACTTTAACAACCCAAAGAATATTAAAAAGAGCAAATTTTACTGGAATAAGTATGTTGTCCATATCACTTTACAGAAAGAGGTCGCACAAGACTCTGAAGTCCTTGATAAGGACAACATGGAGTTACCTACATGGAACATGGATTACAAAGAACATTGAATTGTTCTTCCCCTGGCAAAGCCAAGACTGTCGTGCATGTTCTAACATGCATTTCCCCCAAGCAATGCTTATTATTTAACATTACTCACAATCTCACAAGGACCGAAGAATTCAATTCAGTTGCGATAAGTGTGGTAAGACTGGAAACTACCACCCTATCGCATGTCACTACCCAAAGTGCCCGAGTGCTAAACAAGCCCCGCCACCCGTGGGTGATAAGGTATGTCCGTACTGCGGCATGACCTTTGGAACCACACGTGGAAGATCGGCGCACGTCAGGCAAAAACACCCGAATTTCCGGGATGTGCCTATCCAAGACGTTAAGGGGCCTCTGAAGCCACTGAAGCACGATGGGGTGACAGACCTCTGGTCCGCAGATGACATTTGTCTGTTGAAGCAGCTTGAACTGAGGTACCGGGGTGAAACGCATATAAACGTTAAGATCGCAGCCCATTTTTCGGGCAAGACCTGTAAACAGGTTAGCAATAAGCGACAGTGTATGCCTGCGTGGCCTGCGGCTGCATGGAGGGCGGGAGAATTCTCTACCGATAACAATGAAGCCTGCGCGACTTCTCCCGGTCGCCAGGTGCCTGACCACTACCAGGCAGCAGGGTGTGCAGTTCGGGTAGCGCCACCCGCCGAAAGCTCAGTCCCCCCCCGAGCCCGAACTCGGGAGGTCCCTAGGATTTTATCAGATTCTGGGTCCGAGAGCGAGGTTGGGACGCCTCCTCCGATACCCGACGACGCGGGCGAGCCAGGGCCGAGCTCGCCCGAGACTTCAAATGGCCAAGCTGGGGGTCCGCACCTTGCGGTGGGTGCCGACGCTGCTTTACATGAGGACCCCCCAATCTCTCCTTCTTTTTCTTTAAGGAGAGCATCCCTGATTCCGGTGGCGAACCGGGTCGGTGGCGAGGGAACTCCAGTTGTCGAATTTCCTAACCAGTCACCTAAGTCCTCTAGAAGGATGGTGTCCTCTAGAAAGATGGTGCTTCGGCC
This sequence comes from Flexamia atlantica, assembly GCA_035578135.1. NCBI lineage: Eukaryota > Metazoa > Arthropoda > Insecta > Hemiptera > Cicadellidae > Flexamia > Flexamia atlantica. The sequence continues at coordinate 4,401,843 of JAQJVK010000033.1, forward strand.
ACGTAAGGCCAAGGATGGATCTATCTTGAAGGGTCCTCCTGTTTTGGTTCGACGGCTGGTGCTTTCCCCACCAGTCCGCCAGTCGGCAAGTTTCGTCTCCTGTGGCAGGGCCTTCCAGAAAGTCCCCTGTATCGGAGGGTAAAGGGGGTCTTTTACACCCTCCCCTTCGGGAAGGGGGTCTGATGGAGGACCTGAGGGGAGGATCCCCGGTAGGGACCCTATTTTGCCCACCGGTGGCTCTCCTCCTCCTCCGCCGCCAGGAGACGACTCCCCCCATTCAGCGGCTTCCCCTATATCGAGTGCGGATACGGATCCACCTCCGGCCGGTGATCCGAGGGGGAGCCCTGACCCTGACCAAGACCCGGACGCAGATCCGGGTCAAGATGACATTGATCGCTGGCTGGCTGCCATCTTAAATCCCGCAATTGCTCTAGTTGTCAACGGGAACGAGGCAGCCAGGGCGCTGGCCAACAATGCAGACCGTGTAGCCAATCTGATATTGGTCTCCAGGGGTGAAAATCCCCGCATTGTTGCGTTGGTGGAGTCACTAGTTGAGGACCTTACGAGGTTCCTCACTAGCGCAGAACAACCTGATCCTACTTCAAATCCTAATGGCGGGGAAATAAGAGGACGAAGAGCGCGCAGAAACAACCATGCGGCTCGTCGGAGGACCGCCTACGCTAAGATTCAGGAGTTGTATAAGAAAGCTCCTGCAAAGCTAGCGGATATGGTAGTCTCTGACACCATAGGTGGGGTGCTCGATGATGAGCAGGTGCAACCCCCTCCTCACGACTTTCTAAGGCTTTATGGGACGTACAGGGCAGCACTTACTTTCTAAGACTTATGGGACGTACAGGGCAGGTGCACATTGCAGCTTGAACCTGGAGAGGGGACAAATATTAATTTGATCCCTGGCATTACATCTGCTGAGTTCAATTTGCGTATTCGCAAATTGAAGTCCAAAATCGCTGCTGGGCCTGATGGCATCAGCAAGCGGGACCTCAGAAACCACAGATGTATGCCGACCCTCCTTGCCAAGATTTTCAATGTTGTGCTTGCGTCTGGCGTTTACCCTGAGGTCTGGAAAGCCAACAGAACAACCTTCATCCCCAAGCCTAATAAAGATCAGGCTGACGCCACCAACTGGAGACCAATCACCATTGGCTCAATCCTTGCTCGCCTCTATAGTGGCTTGCTGGATAAACGACTGAGAGGAATTGTCGATGTTAATGCGTGCCAGCGTGGGTTCATGCCAAACAACGGCTGCTATGCTAATACCCTAATTTTTTACGAGATCGTCGACATCGCCAAGAGAGGATTCCCGCTAGCCGGGGCCCTACTCGATGTGTCCAAGGCGTTCGATTCCGTTCCGCATGCAAGCATATTTTTAGCGCTGCGGCATCAGGGAGTTCCAGAGCACATAATCGGAATCATCCGGGGCATGTACACAAATGCTACCACTACTTTAAAAGTAGATGGTGCGCCCTGGGTGGTTATCTGAAGAGGTGTAGTGCAAATATGATTCCTAGGAGGAGAAATGCTTCTTCCACTATGTGGCCACAGGAAATAAGAAATGTTCAGGCTCTTTAAACAAGCTCTTATGTCGGAAACAGATGAAAATTTTGCTCTGAATGTTTCTGTATTGCTAGAAAATCAACTGCTTACGAAATATCCTCATTTTAAGAACTATGTTGATGATAATTTTCGGAATGCAGAGAGGTGAACCCACAACAGTAGATTATTAGGCAGAGGGAACAACACCCACAATATAGTAGAAAGCGCAATGAGGGTATTGAAAGATCAGATAATTTGCAGAACAAGAGCTTTTAACATTTCACAGTTGTTGCATTCTTTGTGTGTGAGTTTGCCTCCATACTATGAACGAAAAATAATAAATGTGATCGGTGGTAGATCCATGGCAGAAACAAAGTATTTATCTAAAGAAAGTAAATTTGAAGATTTGACCATCGTTCAGTCACTTAAGAATGTTTTTACTGTCAACAACTCAAAAACACAAGGGTCATATTTGGTGAACATAGACGTTAGAATTTGTAGTTGCCCTAGAACAGTGGTGCACCCTGTAAGCACCAGATTTTCGTGGCAGTAAAACTGAACATATATAGTGGAAATATGACTCCTACGACAGAGGAGGAAAAATGCTTCTTCCACTATGTGGCTACAGGAAATAAAAACATTCCTGGAAAGTGGTATGCACCTTTGACCACTACAACTGGACTCAACACAAATTCTCAATAAAGTTCAATTTCTTCAGACGTGGGTGCATGTGGTACAAGTGACCCCTCAGATGCACAGATGTTGAGAGGCATTTTCCTAACATCAGTGAGGCGAACGCACAAGCTACAGGGTTTAATAAATGTTTAAATTAAGCCAAGGAAAAAGTACAAGGGAAAGGAAAGAGTACAAGGGAAAATAACACTGCGCCAGCACCACCTCCTGAGCCGCCCCGTCCCAGACCACCTAGGCCAACTACTGCGGGGAGACCATTACCTCCCCCGGAGTGCTATCAGGTCCTTCATGAGGTCGGACCAGCACCTCCACTCAGATAACCTCGCCCCCATCATGGAAGATGAGGAGGCGCGGATGCCACGCCCTAAGGCAGGAGGTCCTCCCAGGCAAGAGCTGTCAACTGGGCCACCATGGGTAAGGATTAACCCCACAGAGCCAGCAATAGAAGTGAAAAACTAAATTTCATCTCCAAAGAAAAGAAGAAGGTGGAGCACGCCCGAAAGAGAGGCTATGAGGTGATCCTCAAAATGTGAAGAAACAATCTGACAATAAAAAAATAGCAATTTTCAAGAAATTATATGGAAAGGACTTCAACCCGCAATCAGTAATAAATTATGAGGAAGCTGTCCATAAAGGTTTAATTACTGAAAATGTTTATATTACTTTAAAATGTAGGAGTAAATCTGGCGGAGCACAATAAAGAAATGAAATCCAGAAAGAGAAAGAAAATAGAAGATGACAATCCGAACTGCATGACATCTGCTGCAAGTCAACATCCCTCACTACTTACAATAATGGATTAACACAACAGTGAAGAAGATACCGACGACCCGAGTCTTAAAGAAACCTGGCGTGAACGAAAATCCACTGAAAGTTATTTCACGTCACCTTCTAGAAAGATAATACGTCTGTCGAAGGGGAAAACGAACAAAAAAACTAAGCCTGCCCGAAACACCGACATACTAATGTGATACTATCGTTTGGGTAAGTGGTAAACTATTTCATATTTCTCTCCCCAGCGGACCCAGAAAAATCCATTGACCTCATGGGAAATGTTACCAATCATGAATACGGGAGTAAAATTGAGCTAAATGCTTTCTGTGAGCTTTTTCAAAGAAACGCAGCTGTATATCGGCTACGTGATAACTCAAATAAGAATGCAACTCATAGCGCCAAAGAAGATTTTTTTTAGTTTTTGAACTCAAACACAACCATAAACCTATAATACAGTTAATTTTTTGTTTTATGAATCGACCAATTAATATGAATCCCGTGGTGACTACGACTTTTTGAATATGATGTCAGTCGAGGAATCTAGTTCGTCTACCATAGTGTCTTCAAAAATAAATGCGTGCAAAAAAGGAAATAGCCATCAAGAAAACAAAGAACATGACAGACTTGTTATTTATTTGCAAAGAGTTTTCAGCTTTTACCTAAATAGAAACAAAATCTCATTCCAGAAAGAGAAAGGATAACCCTGTTGCAAGAGTTATTCTGAAAATTATGGCATTCGAAGTTTTCGGGGAGGTAAAAGAAAAACACATTATTACACTTAAAGGGATAATTTCGACAAATTATCTTAGTATTCAAAGTAGCCTATAAATCAAAGTGATCTTACAAATGTGCAAAGCCAGTCTGAAGAAAAATATCAACGTTATTTAAAAAGGTTTACTGAAATAACTTCGACCTAAAATTAATAATGAAAAAAAAGAATAAATTCAGAAAGTAGGCCTAGTCATTGAAATTTGTAAACATTTTGGATGGAGCGTAAACTCTAAAAATTACATCAAAAGAAGCCAATATTATTGGAATAGTGTAAGTATATTTCCAATCACCTTTAGACTGAAGAGCATTTGGAAACAGAATATGTTAATTGCATTGGAGGTACTTCAAAGTATTACCTATAGAGCGTATTACAATCAAGATGGAATTATGGGATAGGGTGTACACTTAAGATGGAAAAATACAGTCCCTGATAAAAGAACTAATCAGTTGTCATACAGTTACTGGTGGTATTTGTTCTTGGAGTACACATAACAAAGCATATGTTAATGATGACTCTGCTAATGAAACTAAAAACATCCAAACTATCGAGTTAAAACATTGTCTTTATGGAGAGTGTGAAAATTAATTAGTCGTCACATTTTTTTAGAAACAAATTTGAAGAGATAACAATTACCGTTATAAACAAATATACATTACAGTGAGGATCAGGCTGGTATGACGAAATACGCGGGCACTATGAATATTACGATTAACAAAGAATTCTGTTTGACAAAACGGATGATACTATACTACTACAGAACATGGAGTCTCATATTTGAAGAAAAGTTTGAATAGGAAGCCACCAGTGAAAAGATCAACATTGAGGGGAACGAAGAGAGCGCAATCATTGCTCGGCAAGAATTAAGTTGTTCAAAAGGGAAGGAATAGAATTCTGTTGAAATAACCACAAATGGAAATTATGAGAAAAAAATAATTGCGAGGAGACATATCAATTTGTTAACACTTTAAATTTCGACGATAAGAGTGGAGAAGTAGACGATCCCACGTGGATAGAAATGAAGAAAATGGAGAATGCTATGATTAAAGAACCAAAATAAGACTATTAACCTTTATTACTGTCCTTCTTTTTTGATTACTTTCAAAATCATTTAATCCCCTTACTTCCTTTTTGGTGCGGAATAAGTGACAATAGTCCATCAACCATCCTATTTCAACTATTTTTAGAACTACTTTAAGCAAGTAGAACACCGATTATTAAAGAACAAATTATTGATAAACAATTATTGGTAAGTTAATTGTCAGTTACCTCATTGTCAACAAATGTTATTTGATGTAACCCAGTGGACCAGGTTACCATCAGCTAGTAGTCCACAATCAAATGTTTTTTGTTTTAATAAAGTGATATGGGTTATTTTCATACTTATTCTTCTTTTTTATAGATCACATCAGGCGGATCGAACTGGCTCGTTGGCAAGATGTAAAGAGGATTTTGAATAACCAACAGATTACAGTAAATCAGCAAAGGGTTTTTAGCGCCAAGACACTAACATTAGAATCGCCCAAAACAGATCGATTGCCAATTTGTACAATTTGGCCGAGTTCTTACATAGAATGGCCTTCTGCAGCCTGGGAGTGGTAAAGAGGACATTCCGATGGCAACAGCTTGTAAATCCAGCACAAGTTGTAAATCCACAAAGAGCCGCAGCTGTTCCCGTCATGCCGCCTAACATGCAGCGAGCTTGACTCCAGCAGGCGCAGGCGGGACCTGTAGATGAGGTGGGATAAAAGAATTCAATATTTTGCTCTAATTTGATAATTGTTTTTATTTGGGAATTTCCAAATCTGTCTTTCATTTTCCAGCATTTGAAGATGAGCATGTTGCCAACCGAGTCTTTCTTTATAGAAGGAATCCGAGGAGCCGAAGGCAGAAATGGAACAGGAATTAGGAGCTCCTGGGACAACTGCACTCCAATGCAGCATGATTTATGATACCGGAGCTGCTAGTAAAAATCTGTTGACGAGTTTAATATTTTGGAAGAGGCACTAGCTGAAAAAGCAAAGGAAAATAAATTAGTAAACACCAAAGATTATTTTTTAAATCAATAGTTTTAATTAATTTGCACTGAAATGCACTTTGTGTTATCCGGATCAATCTGACAGAGCTCAAATCTGGATATCCAAAAATCTGTATAATCCTAAGTTACCGTTGATCAGGGTTTGACGCAAAAAACTACGTTACAGTTATTTAATGATAATTAATTTGCACATTACGATATTTTAATATATATTTTGGAGTAAGGGTTCTCCATCCCCGATCTGGCACCTGGAATGAACTTATGACCAAGTAAAAAAGGTAAAACCGCAGCAGAAGTTGTAAATCCAGAAAGAGCCGCAGCTGTTCCCGTCATGCCGCCTAACATGCAGCGAGGTTTACTCCAGTAGGCGCAGAGGGACCAGCAGATGAGGTGGCACCACTACAGGAGTAACCCAGTGGACCGGGCTGCTATCAGCTAGAAGTCCAAAATGAAAATTTAATTTATTTCAATACAGGGAAATGGATTATTTTTACGCTTATTCTTTATTTTAATATACCACATCAGGGGATCGAACTGGCTCGTTTACAAGATTTACAGAGGATGCTGAATAATCAACAAATCTCAAGGAAAACAAAAAGAAAACAATGGAGAAGCCAAAAGAAACATAATATACAGTAAGGCACTGAGGCTTATAATAAACTAAGTATGTTAGAAAAGGTCGTGGTGTCGAGATATAAACGAATGGAAGTAAGGAAAAAGCTGGGAAGACCAGTTTCGTTGCTCATCAACAAAGAGCAAATTGAAAATATTGACCTGATTTTGAAACTGCGAAACCAAGCAGGGCTGCCTGCAGACAACAAATATGTTTTTGGTTACAATAGAAAGATTTATTTAGATTATTTATATTTACTTAAGGCATCTCGTACCTTAAGGTCATGTGCTTGGAACTGTTGTTCCTCAACCTCAAAGCCAGAACTGCTAACATGAAAATCATCTAAAAAAACTTGTTTTTGACAAAGGATGATAAAGAGAACGTAGCACAAAAGCTCAGTCTCGGTATTTAAAAAAAGAATGATTCAGGACGGTTTATCTCTCCTTCCCGAATGGACTTTCTGTACAAACAAGATATCGCTAATGCTCGAGGATCCTTTTGAATTGGCTTGTTAGTTGGGCGACAGCACACAAATAGAATACTAAGCGTAGATTTGTGACCCCGTTAAGCCTTCTGACGTAGAAATAAGGTTGAGAAAAACCGAGGGGTGGTGGATGGAGGCCCATCACCATTGGGAATTGGCTTGTTAGTTGGGCGACAGCACACAAATAGAATACTAAGCGTAGATTTGTGACCCCGTTAAGCCTTCTGACGTAGAAATAAGGTTGAGAAAAACCGAGGGGTGGTGGATGGAGGCCCATCACCATTGGGAATTTGATTCAATGTGCAGGTTGTTCAACGGCTTATTGAAGGACATATTGCGGCAATTTGTTTCCCTGGACCCAATTCAAAGAGGATTTGTCGAAGGCAACGTCTGTTTCGCTAATACAAGGATCTTGGACGAACTGATAAGGAGAGGGAAGGGCTCTGCACTAATGGGAGATTCGGTGCGCCATCTTCAACTCTCTCTCCCCGTGTGGAGCGCCCGGCTGCCTCAGATAATTGATCAAGAAGGTGCACTCAGGATCTTCAACGATCTTCAAGAACTGCGGAGGATTTGTGGTTCAACACAAACGCGGTGTAAAGCAATGAGATCTCCTCTCACCGCTTCGTTTCAATATGGTTCTTGATCCGCTTGTGAAGAAGCTCAACGAATCAACAGCCGGCATCGGGGCGGGAAGATCCACGAGGGTGGGCACCCTGGCTTTTGCAGACGACCTGGTCTTGCTGAGCGAAAAGCCGTCTGGTCTACAGGCGCTATTGGATGAGGTGGCAATCTTCTTCTCCGCACTCGAAATGAAGCTCTCGACCCCGGAATGGTCGGTGTTTGGCGTGGAGGTAGGAAACAGAACTGGAGGGACCTGGTACAGTAGAGATGTGTTCGTGAGTTAACGGTCGTTATAAGGGAAGGGAGCCATTCGTTCTTGAAGACGACTCAAAATCCTGACCCTTCTTACTGCGGCGAAGGGGACGCCTGACGAAGACCAACTCCCCGCCGGCCAGGACGATCTGGCAATTGCGGGACGGTCTCCGCATACAAGTAGCCGACCGGGCCGCCGCAGTGCTACCATTCCAGGAAATCGGGCAAGGCTGCCAACTGCAGATGTCTCCGACGCTGTGACCCAGGCTGACCACCACGTGAGTCTGTGACAACCACCACGTAAGTCTGTGACAACCACCACGTGAGTCTGTGACAACCACCACAGTACCTGATGCACTCGTCATCAAAAGACCTTTTCGGTGGTAGGCTTTCTCTTTCTAAACTTTTATTCTCTCGTGGCGAGTGGAAAAAACGGAGTCCAATTTGGCTCCGGCTCATGGTTGTGCCCGATGTTTGACAACCACCACGCGAGCCTGTGACTACCACCACGTCAGCCTTTGAAAACCACCTCGTATGAACGAATGGAAGTAGGGGGAAAGCTGGGAAGACCAGTTTCATTGCTCATCAACAAAGAGCAAATTTGAAAATATCGACCAGATTTTGAAACTGCCAAACCAAGCAGGGGTACCTGCAGACAACAAATATGTTCTTGGTTACAACAGAAAGATTTATAAGGCATCTCCTGCCTTAAGGGTATGTGCTTGGAACTGTGGTGCCTCCAAGCCAGAACTGTACCTGGCACTAGGCTTCGAAAACAGATGGCAACTATTTCCCAGGCTATGGGCTTGACCGAAAATGACTTGGCCGTTTTGGCAGATTTCATGGGCCACAACATAACAACACATCAAAATTTCTACAGAATGCCAAGTGAGGTAACGCATTTGATCAGAATATCTCAGGTTTTGATATTCCTGGAAGAAGGAACGGTGAGCAAGTACAGTGGGAAAAAATTAGCCGAAATCAACATCGATAGCGAAATAGACGAAGAAGAGCTTAAAGATGACGAGGACAATGAAAAAGATCCAGACGAACCGGACGGTGGCCAAACAAAGGGTAATAAAGAATGACAAGAGAAGACAAATGTTATTAAGAGAAAGAAGAATGCATAGCGAGGATAAAGAGGATGATAATAAACCAGGCGAGGATGAAGAGGATGAACCTGCTGTACATACTTCTAACATTGTTCAGCAGGAAATGTATACTAGACTATAGGGAGCACACAGATCCGCTGTCTGCGCTTGCGCTTATGGACGGTTGTTTCAAATTAAGGCCGCTAGAGTGTGCCTGAGCGTTTAACCTCTGTTTGGAACTGTTCGTTTGTGACGTGTACTTTGCATATTTTGGCTCTGTTGACGTGGTGAATCGAACGTTCTGAAGTGATAGCGTTCTTTATACTGGCATTATTTTGTTAAGTTTGATTGCCGTTTACAGTTTGTTAGTGATTTGGCTCTGTTGACATGGTGAATCAAACGTTCTGAAGTAATAGCGTTCTGTATACTGGCATTATTTTGTTAAGTTTGATTGCCGTTTACAGTTTGTTAGTGATTTGGCTCTGTTGACGTGGTGAATCGAACGTTCTGAAGTGATAGCGTTCTGTATACTGGCATTATTTTGTTAAGTTTGATTGCCGTTTACAGTTTGTTAGTGATTTGGCTCTGTTGACATGGTGAATCGAACGTTCTGAAGTGATAGCGTCCTGTATACTGGCATTATATTTTTAAGTTTGATTGCCGTTTACAGTTTGTTAGTGATCTTGTTTATATTTTTTTGTTAAGTTTGATTCTCATTTACAGTTTGTTATTTGTTGACCTTTTAATTGTTGTAGTTAGCCTATAGTAAGTAGTGCTTTAATTAACTTAAATTTTTATTCCATAATGCCACTCACAAGTGCTTATAGGCCTAACCAAGTGTGTCATCTTTGTGACAAACCTTTTACAACCAACTCTAATTTGAAGAGACTCTAATTTGATTGTGGACTTGAAAAATGTCCACAATCAGTATGAGGGAAGTAGCAGGACTTGTTGTAAGTGTCCAATCTACCAAGAAACTCTACACTCCTTTGAAAACTATGAAGAACACGTCAAAGACAAGCATAGTATATCCATCAAAAAAGATATTTTAGAATTTCCCTCGAAAACTGATTTTTTTAATTGGAAAAAATCACTTGAAGATCAGCAAGGGTGCTCTTTTATTTCGAAGCACACTTCTAAGGTACTAGTCACAAAGGATGTGTCAGCAAGATTTGTTTGTCATCGATCTGGCCATTTTTCGCCAAAAGTAAGTGACCTTGAAAGGAAAAGGCATTTGAAAGTTCAAGGGTCCTGCAAAATCAATGGCTATTGCCCAGCAAGCCTAAAAGTTACATTCCTAACCGATGGAAGAGTAAATGTATCATATTGTTCCAGTCATGTAGGCCACAAATTGGATATCGGTCATTTGACTCTTAGGAAAGATGAACGGACTGACTTAGCAGCCAAAATAGCTACCAAGGCCCCGTTCGACGCTATCATCGCAGAAGGCGATCGACTGCTGAACAAGAACTAAAAAGAAACCATCTGTTGACAAAACAGGACCTGTATAACATAAAAACAGGAATTTGGCCTAAATGGAGAAGCTGTCCGGCACTCAGATGACGCTACAAGCATTGATGCCCGAGTTGAAGAGGAAAGGCATTCTGAAAACAGTTGCGTTATTTTGTATAAGGCTCAGGGTGTCGATCCAGATGAAGGTTCCAACCTTAGAAAAGAAGATTTTGCCCTCGGTATTATGAATACTGCTCGGGCGGAATTATTAAAAAAGTATGGGTCAGATTGTATTTGTGTTGATGCCACCCATGGAATGAATGCTTATGGGTTTCAGTTAACAACCCTTATGGTTTTGGATGACCTGAGGCAAGGTTTTCCATGTGCCTTTTTTATTTCAAACAGAGCTGACAGATTGGCCATTGAAGATTTCTTCACAACAATATATCAAATGATGTTGGCCTTGTGAAGTCAGAGACATTTATGTCAGACATGGATGACATTTTTTATGATGCATGGTCAAAAGTGATGGAAGCCAGTGGGAGAAAACTCTACTGCACTTGGCTTGTGGATCGAGCATGGCGGAAAAATTTGACCAAAATTAAGAACGTAGATAAACAAAATGAAGTTTATAAAAAGCTTCGCACACTGCTAGAAGAAACTGATCAAATGGCATTCGAACAACTTGCGCCGATTTTGACGAATGAGATGTTGAAAGACCCTTTGACTCAAGAGTATGGGCAGTATTTTCAGAAATATTATCTGCCTATAGCCAAACAGTGAGCATATTGCTACCGTTTGAATGCAGGTATAAATACCAACATGCACCTTGAACGGATGCATTCAACGCTCAAACATTGTTATTTGCAAGGAAAACACGTGAAACGATTGGACAAGGCAGTGCATGCTATCATGCAACTTGTTAAGGACAAGCTCTTTGATCGGATAATATGCTTAGAAAAGGGCAAGTTAACTTCAAAGCTTAAAGATCTAGGGGATAGGCACGGAAAATCCCTCAAATTGAACACAGATTTGGTCATGCAGACTAAGGAGAGCTTTTGGGAAGTTGCTGGTAGTCAGACTAGTCAATTATACACTGTGAGACTTATACATCCAGCCTGTGACTGCAACATCACTTGCAACCACTGTAAGTCCTGCTTACATCAATTGGATTGTTCCTGCATTGACGCAGCAATCAAGTGGAACATGTGTAAGCACATACACTTAGTTTGTCGTTGGTTAGGCCTCAACAAAAATGAAGCCTTAATTCCTGCTGCACAGACAAATGATGAAAGTTCCCTTTTCATTGATCATCAAGAAAATAAAGAAAAGAATGCTGTGCTGCAGGAAATTTTTAAACGAAATGATAGGCCTAAAGAAGGAAGTGTAACACAAGACATGAAAGAACGACTGATAAACGAGTTTGCAGATCTCGTAAAAAGTGTGGACTCAGTGGAAAATTTCAACATTATAAGAAAAAGTGTGAAAGGCTTAATCCCTCTTATGGAATCAGTGAGTAAAAGAAATCACACGTAACACGGACAAATCACACGTAAATAAAAAAATTGATCCTCAGAGAAAATTTGTTATCAAAAAGAAAACCAAGAAAACGAAATGCATTCAACGACCACATGCTGGACATCGGAAGAAACTTGGTGAGTTTAGGTATCTTGTGATATCCTACAAAATTAGCTATAAATGCCTAAAAGGGTGGGATAGTGTACCTAATTAGCAGAAAAAAATGAATTAGTGTTTGTGAGATTAGTCTCATTTTGAACAATGCAGTTAGAAGTTACTTGATAGAGAAAGTATGGTACAAAGTTGGAAAAGAGATTATGAAGCAGATAAACTAAAAAAAATTTGTTCATCTTAAGCCGTAATCTAATATATAAGAGAAGAAGTAAGATCATGATGTATCTAAATTTTCTTAGAATTTTATTATAAAATTCTAATGAAAGATAATTGCTAAGAAGGGATTAAGGCAGGGTGCACACTGGAGAAACCGATTTCAAGAAACCGGTTTCATGAAACGAGAAACTTTAGTTGCTTGCAACAGATAGATTAGTTTAACACAGGACTGTGCACACTGCGTTGCATGAAACTGTAATTTCATCGGTTTCCTGCAACTGGTTTACAGGAAATCCAAAAAACAGATTTCGTATAGGCTTCAGTTTCACGTTTCTCGTGGTTTTAACTACTACAAATAAAGTTTTGGTGCTTACAACGACACACGTGTGCAGTAGTATGGCAGACATATGTTTCCAAGGGAAGTTAGCAGAAGCTGTCGAAAACCATCCCTGCTTATATGATTTCCATCTAAAGGAGTACAGCAACAGGGATAAAGTACAAAGAGCTTGGGAGGAAGTGGCACAAGAATTGAAGTCATCAGGTATTTATTACATTTATTATATATGTCAATAAGTACAAAACGATAGACAATATGTCAACTTTACCCAAGCAGCATGAAAATGAGTAAAAAAGAAACTTGAAATTATTTCAAATTCATAACAATAATGTTTTAAACTTGGCAATTTTTTTCAGTTTTAAAACCAAGTTTATAATTATTTAAATTATTTCCAAATTATTTTGAAATTATTTTTTAAACTTGGCCTATTTTAAAATAAGTTAAAATTAAAATCTCAAATTTATTTTAAAATTATTTTAAGAATCCTATTAAAATGATTTTAATATATATTTTTTCCAAATTTGGTTACACAATGATTTTAATAACGTTCAGCAAAATTTTAAACTCGTTTTCATGCTACTTGGGTACGTGTACATTGTTAGATAAAGCAGTTAAGTCTTTGTACATCCAACAACACCATGGTCTGTACCTAATCATTGTTTTCATCAGTTAACTCCCATTGTGGTGGAATTGCTATGCCAGGAATCAAGAAATATGCCTTAAGATAATTCCTGATAGCCTTTGCTGTTTTTAAGTTTTTGTCCACGATACGGTGACATACATTTGGATCATCACTTCCCTTAAATTCAGGTAAAGAAGGTTCATATGCAACACCTTCCGATTTACGGATGTAATTGTGCAAAACACAGGCACTTGCAGTTATAGGCTTTACCACTTTCTCAGAACAACCAATAGGGACATCAAATATACGGAACTTTGACCTGAGCATTCCAAAAGCGCACTCAACTGTCTTGCGACCTAAAGTCAATCGGAAATTGCAAATTCGTTGTTCATGTGTCAAAGCAGCTCTAGGGTAAGGCTTCATAAGGTAATTTTTAAGAGGAAATGCTGCGTCGGCAACAAAGAAATATGGGCAAGGAGCCTCATTAGCGTCAAAAGGTAGAGGATGTGGTTGTGGTACATGCAACTCATCTCGATCCAACCACCGACCTAAACGTGAAGTACGGAACACACCACCATCACTGTTTCGTCCTAGATCTCCCACATCAATTGTTGTAAAACAGCCATCTGCATCAGAACATGCCATAAGTTGAACTGAGTGATAACCTTTATAATTATAATTAGATGATCCTCCATGTTTAAACTTTTGGACTCTGACATGTTTACCATCTATTGCACCGATGCAGTTCGGCAAACTCCAAAGTTCTAGGTAGCGATTTGCTATGCACTTCCACATATTTTCATCAGGAACTGGCATGTACAGTGGTTGTAAACAACTCCATATTGCCTTTGTAGTCTCCGCTACAACCAAACCAATAGTTCGTTCTCCTCTCATGAAATATTGGGCCAAACATTTGAACGATTGACCAGTAGCGAGGTACCTAAAAAAAAGTTCAAATCAGAACTGTAAATAACTAATAAAATGTCATTAAATTAAATTAATAGATTTAATTAATGTAATTGTTATTACATTAATTAAATAATTTATCAATCGAATCATTTAATTAATTTAACGTTTTGTTTCAGTGAAGGAATGCAAAGACAGTTGGAGGAACATGAGAATCGTATTTACCAGGAATATTAAATTACCCCCGTCTGGTGCCAAAGCCAAAAAGAAACCATGGCCTCTTCTACAAGCTATGATGTTCCTCAAACCGTATGTGACTGCGAAAGGGTTCGAGCAGTCTAGTAACCTACCGCCTCTACCATCCGCAGCTGCCGACTCATCAGCAGCCGAAGAAGAACGTGTTGATGATGTTCTACCTTTACTAGAGGAACCAGCTGAGGAAGGTGTAGAAGAACCCAACAAAGAAACTGAGGCTGGAAGTTCCTGTACAATTGGAAAAAAGAAAATCACGCCTCATCCCCCCCCAAAAAAGAAGCCAGTGAATGCTGATGCTGTAGTATTGGATTACATAAATTCAAAAAAAAAAGTCGTTAGTGAGAATCCTAGAAAACAGTTTTTATTGAGCATACTTCCAGATGTGGAAGACATGACAGTCCCACAATTCAAGAAATTTCGGAGGGGTGTTCTTAATTTGATAGATCAAATTGATGAACCAGCATGGACATATCAGCAACCATCGTACAGTCCACAGTCATGGTCGGGGGAGTCTGGACAATCAACATCCAATCAGCCTCCGGTTCTTCCGGTTCTTCCGGTTTCATCCGGTTCCAATCAGCTTCCGGGTCAAAACTACATTGAGGAAGGAAATGATCGACTGTATACTGAACTGGCACCTTATCTTAATAAGCCCTTACAATAACTAACTGTTTTTGTTTTATGTTTAATGCGATAAATTTGGCAATGATTAAACGGTTTTGACTTACCTCAGTGTTATTGTTACTTTTTCCTCAGCACTAAGAGCTAACCTCCAGTTGGTGTCCTTCTTTGTTATTACTGGGCTAACTAATTCCACCAAACGTTCAAAAAGAGGCTTCGACATTCTAAAATAATCCTTAAATTTGACAGGATCACTGCACAATAAACATTATTTAAATTTAAGATTTTCGGATTTTATAATAATCAAGGGTTTGAGTTTTTTTCATAATTTAAAATTATAAAAAGTTAAGTACGTTTGATTAGATTATGTTATAACGATGCAGATTTAATACCAAATGATCTATATATAATTGCGTAAGGGAAATTTTTGCGCCGAAATTATGGGCGTATGGAAGGTCGCAGGATGATGGGAGGGGGCTGAAATTGAAGGTCTTCATCCCAGGGGCTCGGGGAAAATACAGAAATTGCTTTAAGCTTACTATAAAATGAGAAATAACATAAAATAGCTGTCATTTAAAAACCATTGGGATGTAAAAAGGCAGGCTTTGTTTACTTAAAACCAAATGCTAGATATAATCATAATTTTGTGGATCCAAAAACCTACTTTCTAAGAAGGTATTTTGTACTATAGTAAAGAAGGATTATGCTTAGGGGCTATTAGCCCCTTCAAGCCTCTAGTTGTACATTAAAACCAAGGACATTTTTTTAGATTGCTTGCTCTCATTACTTGTGTCGTGTGTTGATGAGAGCTGCACCGGGAGTGAGGAGAAGCACCATTTTACGCCCGACGGTTTTCTGTTATAAAATCATAAACAAGGAAACTTGCAGAACGATTATAAATGTTACAAAAGTAACTGTAATGGTCGTGTGTTCGTGCTTGCGTCTGATGAAGAAGTTCCATATCGGAATAAAAACTTTTCCAGGAACAACCACGAGCCGAAGCCAATTTGGACTCCGTGATTTCCACTCGACAGAAGATAACTGATAACTAGAAAGAGAGAACCGGCCACCGGAAAAGATATTTGATGACGAGTGCATCAAGTAAGTTAAAAACAATTAATAATTGAAATTCAATCTGATTATATGTCTCCATAACATCCAAAAGTCTAAACATCCTTAAGTTTACTTATTGTACGATTGAAAATTTAGCTCCCAACAGATTGTATTGTATGAGGTTTAGAAATTATTATGTGATATGCCAAACCAAAAAACTAACAATTTCAACGGTCTACCACATTGCTCTAACATATTGTTGTCTATTTAGAGATCTTCCGAATAAACTCTTACTTTGTTTATGAAATGTGGTCTTCCTGTATAATATAATGAATAAAATGTAAATTGGGATTTGGATCCTTTCTGTTCATGTCATGAAAGTCTCCTAATACACATTCCAATTAAGAAAAGTAAGGCCTCAAAACTGCTTCCAGAAAATTCTGCAACTGAAAAAGTTCTGCGCTTTGAAAAGTTCCCTCACAAACGAAAAAATGTGTTAAACAAAATACAATTAAATCCTTAGAGTAAGACAAAATACATAGGCCACAAAAATACTTCATACACTGAGGCCTCCAAGGCCCGAGTTAGGGGCCTGATGTTATGTATGTTTCATTATTATTTGGTAATGTCACGGTTTATTGACAGGATTCGGAACATCGCATTTGCTCAGACTAACTTTAATATTTATTTATGTTACAGTAATGGAAACCTAGATGTGACAGACTCAGAAGAATGCTTAAGGACAACGCCTTGGGGTGTCAAGCCTGAATTCCTTAGTCCACAGTCCGAAGAATCCACACGGAGCCCCATTGGAAAATGGAAGACTGCGTAGGTAATACGCAAAGTCGAAGCGGGCTAACATTCAGAGAAACAACGGAGTCATAGACCATTCAAAATTTTACTTAACTTTTACATAAAATTTTAGCTCTTGACTACCTATTATTTTTTACATAAAATTTTAGGTCTTGAGTTATAGATTTTTTTTCTTTTACAAGAAAAGTATGATCATGTCATGTCTTTAAAGAACACGAGCGGTGTGCGAAGTACGTTTATAAAGGGAGGAAACAGAACGAAAGCAACAAAGATCATGACCCGAAGAAATTCGGGATTTACCAGGAACTTATGAAAGCTGTCAAAAAGACAAAAGTAAGTATTTGATCCATGACGATGCCAGCAATATAGATGGCGGAATACTATTACGCAGCTATATCCCGGCTTTTTGGGGGCCTTCTGACTCGACCGCCCGGTCAAGTCGGTGGTTGGTCACCCTCACCAGCACCAGGGACGACGACCTACCCGCCGGCGCCGGGACCATCTGGCAGCTGCGGGACCTGTTTCATGTCCAGGTCTCCGTTGCTGCCTATAAAAAGGCCGTGTTACACATGGGGACTTTACTCGCCGCGACTAGAGTAGCGGCTACTAATAGCTATGTGTGACATAGTAAGTAGCGGCGACTAGCACTCGCCGGCGACTAAAAATTTACTCGCGAGGAAAGTCGGACGTGTTTAACTTTTGGGGCGAGTAGTCGCTAGTAGCCGGCCTTGAAAGTCATAAAAGTCACGTGTTCTGCACGCCGGCGAGCAAAAACTACCCCAGTCGCTACATGTGACAGGGTGTGTTTTAGTAGTTGATTGACTTCACACGTTCGTGTCTTTGTTGTCAGATATGGTTTAAAGGGTGATAGACAAGGGTTTTTGTTTATTATTGATTTTATTTCGAATTTTGTATGATGACAGAGATTTTGAAGTGGTCAAGTGACCACATTGTTTCATTTTTAAATATTTACAGAAAGTTCGAGTGTTTGTGAGACATTGGGTCTGCAAATTATTTAAAAAGAGACGCAAAAACAGGCAATCCATCTGGAGTTAGTTAATGAATTGGAAACTAACGGACATATAATGTGACGGAAGTAGCCGCTACAACTTGCTATGTGTGACTGCAAGTGTTTTTAAAGCCTGCGAGCTGTAGTGGCGACTAAAGTAGCGGCGACTAATAGCGGCGAGTAAACTCGCCATGTGTGACACGGCCTTAAGAAGCCGGTCGGACCGCCGCAGAGCTACTACAGCCAGGCGTTCGGCCACGGATCGCCGATCTGCGGGCGGTGTGGCGAGGGCCACCGGACACGGATAAATATTCTTCCAAAAATTCTTTCATTTAATTAACAAAGGATGTTTCAAGCATTTCAGTTATGTAACATTTTAATATGTTTTTCATAAGGTATTTTTAGTCAAAAGTCACAACAAGATATTTAAAAGAGTTTTTCTTTCAAGGTTTTCACAATTAATAAATACCTACGCAAGGACAATCTTGATAAAAATCAGAGGATGATTCGAAACCGTGGAAATCAAAATAATTATTGATGTAATAAGTTTTATTAACAATTAACAATTTCTTAAACAATTTGCAGCTTCTTTTAACATCGACCATTCGTTAACCAACATATGCGGTCTTATCTTTAACATTCAAACCGATTCTTTCAAACTTTAGTCCCAATAAGCAATGATACACGAGGTTTTGTCTCAGTGTCTCAGATACGAAGAATGGGAAATGCGGAATTCAACAAGGGACTTGAAACCAAAGGTCTACCAGCCAAAGCAGTGCGGACAGAGAGAAGTGTTAAAGAACCTCTGTTGAGGCCTTGCCCAAACTGTGGGGCTATTACAACAAAAAGACTTTGTATAGGCGTTACAAAAATTGCTCTGGAAAGAAACCTGGGAAGACATTTAGTGCCACGGCAGAGGCGCATGAAAAATAAAAAGAAGTCATTATCCAGCAGTCATGCTCCCTGAGCTGAGGGGAAAAATTGTCCCCGGCATGAGAGTGGGCCATGACGATCAAGTGGTGGAGACAATAATTAATCAAACTCTACAATAATTAATGACGAAGACTTAATTCAGTTAGGGAATAATTCTCACCATAAACTTTGGGCCCTAACTAAATAGCCAAAAGAAGCTAATCAGAAGAAAATTAAGAGCCATAGCCTCATTAAAAATAGCCATGGCAATAAGATACATAAGGGACATTTTTGACACAGATCGGTGGGATCTTTACATAAAAACTGTCCAGGATCCAGCAAGACTAGAGGGAGATGAAAGCAGAATGACACCGAATATAGAGACAGAAATGGGCCTCCTAGCTACGTTCGCTGCAAGAAACATTCAAGTCTCTCTACCTTATCCTGCAGGTGAGGAGTGGAAAAGAAACACAGGAGATTGGCTAACAAGACATGGAGTGCAGTTCAGCTCCGCCCTTGGGTATCAGGCCCGAAAACTTGCCGAACGCAAGAAATGGAAACAGAGAAAGTATGAGCCATTGGCTCAAGACATAGTCCTGTTGAATCCATACAACAAGGAAAAAGTTAGTATGGCGATAAGTGCCTTGGGACTCGATTTTGATTGAAATCAATGGACGAGTTAAATAAGGCAGTGACGCTGCAACTGATGATTTTCAATAGAAAAAGGAGTGGGGAGGCCCGCAATGTAACAGTGTTTGACATAAAAAGGATGAGGAAAGTGAAAAAAAACACAGACATATACAAAACCCTTTCCGAGTCAGAAAAGGGTATTGGCGGAGTCTTTTTACCATGTCGAGGTTAGGGGCAAACTGGCCCGACCAGTATCATTAATGGTCAGGGTGGAGCTGGCAAAAGCAATAGACATGCTTTTGAAGTACAGAGTGGAGGCTGGGATCCCAGAAAACAATGAATTTTTGTTTGCCAACGGGGAAAATCGACTAGATGCAACCATCACTCTGTCAGAAGCTGCGAGGTTATGTGGAGCAGAAGAGCACATAGCCACGGTGTCTCAGGCTTTAAATCTAAGTGAGGCAGATTTGAAGATTCTCACCGGCTTCCCAGGCCACACTACGAAGATACATCTTGAAAACTACAGGCGGCCGAGCGACGCTGTCCATGCGGCAAAACTGTCAAAGCTGCTGTTGGCACTGGATAGTGGAACAATTTTTCCATACCAAGGGAAATCAATAGAAGATATTGATGTGCCTTCAACCGTGGAAGAATTTGAAGAAGATGTCGGTATGGTAACCTTTGAAGATGAACTGGGTATAACGCCAACGACCACTGCTGGAACCATATCTACTAAACCAAAAACACATCTGAAAAGTCCACTGAAAAGTCCCTTAAAGAGGAGTCCTCAAAAAAGTCCACTGAGGATGTCTCCTGGAAAAAGTGTCAGGAGGTGGACACAAAGAGAAATCACTGCCATGGAGGAAGGATTTTCGGACTTCCTCAAAGAAGAGCGACTCCCTGGAACTGCGTTCTGCAACGAAGGCCGGATGCGATGTCCTGTGCTGCAGACAAGGAAAGCCGTTTTGGTCAGAGCGTGGATAAACAATAAAATCGTAAAAAATAAGAAGCTAGGAAGAAAACATCTTTTTGACTGAAAGTATAGGTTTTCTAGTCGAACCTTGCTAATTTGAGCTTGATTGGTCATAGACTTATACAGGGTGCTCATAAAAGTTGGTCATAAACTCCTTAAATTGATTCCTCTGAAAAAATTAAAGGAAACTACTTTGATAAAAAGGGTCCTAAAATGCTCATTATCCCGTCTGTCAGTCTGTAAGGATTTCATTAATAATCCTATACTCTTATATGAGTAATGTTATTGTGCTTGTATGCTTGCACAATTATCTCAAAAACGGCTCCGAGGATTTTCTTCAAAGTCTGTAAATTAGTAATTTATGACTCAAAAACGTCTTTTATGCAGATAACTTGGCCAGATAAAATATAATAACGAAATAAATCGAATTTTAAGTTGTAAAATTTTAACATTGGCCTTAAGGGTTGCCGTAATAGCAACGAAAATAAATAAGGAAAGTGTAAACAAATGAAGTAATCATAACAGCTGTTTGAAATCTATGGCCATCACGGGAAAATACAGCAAGTGGGATGAAGAGTCCTTGGAGCATTAAAAAAGATTTCTATTTTTCAATTTTATGACACTGAAATATTTGATAGTAAATGGATGAACATGAAACATCGTAAACATGAAATAACACCGAGCAAGGCTCGGTCCACCAGGTACTTTATCATAACTCGCTTGAGATATCAACTATTTATTAGGTAAGTAAATAATTATTAGTAGGACCTATTTCTTATGGAATATTAAAACACTACTTTGTGCCATTTCAAAATGTGGCCCTTTCGGTGTTGAAGATTTAATGTTTATTACATACCAAGTTCGAATTTAATATCATGAGCAGTTTAGAATATAAATATCTATAAAATCTTTTTACACCGACTGTCAGAAAGCCGATCATTTAAGGACCTTTGATTATAGGAATTTTTTCTTTAATTTAACTAGAGAGATTAATACCCGATGTTTATGACCAACTTTCATAAATAAGGACACTCAGTAAAATTAATCGACGTCGACAAGAGAGAACATGCGCGTTTTAAAGTTTAAAATACTATCATGTTATACATTCAAGTAATAAATTATATCCATTCATTCCAGTTATCTTGCTGTTGTGAATTTCATGGACATTAAGGTTTGAATTAGTGGGGTTCAAGTGTTTTTTGTAATAAGATTTGAAATCAGTTGCGGGGATCTAAGATATTACATGTGGAATAATGTACATATTGTTGTAGCCCTAGTTATGGATTTGTTTATTAATTAAATTCAATTGATTTACTTTATTTGTTTAATTCTTCCATTTTCAAATTTATTGACGCATCTTGTAACGTCAATAAGTGTTTAAATTCTGACTTATTGAAATGAAAGCACAGGCCCCGTCCGCCTGTGCCCGCAGCCCTACGACAAGAGGACCTGCTGTAACTGCCCTCGCCGCAGAGAAGTTCTCCGTGCAGCAGGTCGCCCCCGGAGGGACCGGCCCGGTCAAGTCGATGACTGGTCACGCTCACCAGGGACGACGAGCGTGATGACGACGACCTCCCCGCCGGGAGAATCTGGCAGTTACGAGAGCTGTTTCACGTCCAGGTGGCTGTTCCCGCCTACAAGAAGCCGGCCGTACCGCCGCAGTGCTACACTTGCCAGGCGTTCGGCCACGGGTCTGCGAACTGCGGGCGCCACCAACGCTGCGTCCGGTGTGGTGAAGGCCACCCCGTCCGCCTGTGCCAGCGCCCCTATGAGAAGAGGATCAGCTGCAAATGTGGGGACCCGCACCAAGCGACTGGCGGGGTTGCGTGGCCTTCCACATTGCGAGATCAGCGGACAGCCCCGGCCATCCCAGCGACTCTCGGCGAAGACATTGAGACCAGGACCTCGCCCCAAGGACGACGCGGCCGCCGCCGAGCCCGAGGACTGCGGGGCTTTGTCACCTGCGGACGAGGAGGCTACACCGAGAGCAAGCGGCGGAGGAGGCGACCCCGAAACCCGGCCAACCGGGAGAAGGGAGCAGTTACTCCCCGCCGTTCACCCCCCGGAGCGACGCGAGAAGAAGCGACCAGAGGATGTAGTTACTCCCGCCGTTCACCCCCCGAAGATGACGGAGAGACGCCAGCAACGGACTGCCGAGCCACCGGCCCCGGAGAAGCCCGCCCGAGCGCCACGTCCTGCGATAGACCGGCCAGCCAAAGCGGCCGAGCAGCCCACTGTAGTGCAGCCCACCACCGCTGCCTACGCCACCGAGGAGCGAGGCGAAGAGCTGACCGCCATCACTCAGCTGACCCGCGAGGTTGGAAACATCATATGACTACTGTTGACATCAGGACCTGTTGACGATCCAGGCACGGCCGGCGACAGCGGCACTGCCACAATAGGGCTGACACCGCCTACAGCGACTGGGCTGTAGAGCGCGTCGAGTGCGCTAGCAGCCAGGAGACGGGGGCGTAGGAAAGCTCCTCAGCAGGAGAGGGGGACGTAGGGCTTCGGCCTGAACCCCCAGACAAAAAAAATGAAATGTCCCAAGTTTTTTAATAATTTGAAGAAAACGCCAGAAGAAATAGGAGCGATCGTAAGGGTTACAATCTACCAGAGCGACTGCGGAGAATAGCCGGAAACAAGAAAAAATATAGTAACAGCATCAAATTTTGAACGCATCTGCAATCTGAAGCCATCGACCGGCTGCGATTCAATTATCAAGCAGATGCTATACACGGCTTTTGACTGTCAGGCTACGGCTTGGGGCAGGAATAATGAATAGGTAGCTCGTGCTAAGTAGCCAGTTTAATTGGGGAAATATTGAACCATGTGGCCTCTTTACTGACGAAGATAATATTTTCCTTTAGAGCAACTCTAGAAGGCCTTGGAGATGATGGCATTGCAGAGATTAAGTGAACATCATCTGCAAAACAATGACTCGAGAAGAGGCAATCTTGACCGGAAAAGTCACCTTCTGGAGTAAAGAAAAAAATTGCACAATCGGTTTGATAAACAAAACCCATTTTTTCAGGTGTAATGCCAGCTTTATGCCTCCAAAAGAAAGTGCTAACAGTTTACCTTGTTGGCCCCGAAGGGGCTGAAAGTGATAGGGATTGAAAGAGACAACGAATATTTGAAAAACTTGAATATTTTTACATGGACTGTCTACTTCCGGAGCTAGTCAATACAGGTCATATCCGATCCATGCCCATTAAAAACCATAAAAATATAATCTAAAAACAAAAGAAAAAATATATAGAACTGAAGAACAAAAAAAGATGGAGCAGGAGAACAGAAAATATGAAGAAAGAGGAAAAGTTAGGGAAATAATCTTTGATAGTTATTGTTTTGGCGTTTGTCATGTTTCTCATGTTAGGTTATTATTTCTATGGCATTATATTAATTTCTCTGTTTGAATTTCTGCTTTTTCAAAGTACATTCCTGTTTGTTCCTGGGACTATAAGTGCATTATCATTACCCAAAGAGAGTTTCTTCAGGATATTGTCGAATAAGATGCGGAACTATGCACTAAGACTGTCGAGATTAAAAAAAGCCCAGGAACTTTTGAGCAGACAAACAAAAGCACTAAGATCAGAGAAGCCTGGCTGCTAGTAACAAATCAGTTCGCTTCAGTAATATTGGTGGAAAATGGACACAGGCTATGTGTAGCTGTTGGTATGACAATGGAGGAGTTTGACTCTGGGGTTGTCGACAAAAATGAAGAATTCTTGACATTGGCGGTGAAGGATTGTAAAACCAACACCAAAACACTTGCAGAGATCACCTTTCCCCTCGACCAAGTCCTCTGGACTTGTTCACTCGGTACAGAGAGGTGCGGCGATCTCATGTAAAGAAATTAAACAATAAATTCTTCGTGAATTTTGAGGGGAATGGCCTGCGAGCCAAAGATTTGCACAACTTTACTAACAAGAAGTTAGAAGCCGGACATGACAAAATGTCATCTTTTACAAAACTCAGGATGTATACGACATCAGCTCCTGCCACCAGCAGAGACGATGAGGAAGATGATCGCCTCTGAATTTTGTGAATGTGTTCTCTGAGGCAATGAGCACATTTCATTAGGAGGCAACCCTTTTTACGCCCGATAATGGTTTTTTTACAAAATCAAGAAAAGGGGAAACGTTCGGTTGGATCATAACTGTTACAAAAGTAACTGTAATTGTTGTGTATACGTGCTGGTGTCTGACGGAGAAGTACATCGATTTTCCTTTTGGAATAGCTGGCTAGTTGTCGGCGATTCACGATGGAAACTAGCAAAATGTCTGTTTCAGATACTACGAACCAACCTGAAGTTACAAATCCTACCAGTGTGATGGGGAAGAAGAGAAAGAAGAATCGTCGGAGGAGCCAAGACCGGTTCCGTGCTACGAAGAACCAATCCTTTCAAACCGTCCTGACCTTGCTCGACTTCACATAACTGACCCCACCAACTTATTAGCCATTAAGACTCAGTCAACGATTTTACCTACCCGTGTTTCGATCTCTCTTCGCGGCCTACTTGTGTTCCTCTGGACGTTTTGGGCCCGTATGATTGCTATTGGCACCAGACCCTATTCTATCCTGGCTACTGAACTCAATTTCGGAATACAAACGTTCCCGGGCACAACCATGAACCGGAGCCATCGTTGGCTCAGTGTTTGCCGCACGACAGAAAATAATAGAAAGGGTTGAAAGATAATGCCTGCCTCCCAAAATGATTTTTGATGACGAGTGCAACAAGTAAGTTTATTAATTAGTCATTGAAAGTCAGCTAAAATTTCTTATGGTTCTTTAAGAACTGTTTCAAGAGGAATACCATGGTGCATGTAAACTACAATGATGAATCAGATTTCAGCCGTGCCCTGCCTTTTTCAACAATATGGACGTAAAGTTGAATCTTCAAAGTTTATTACATACATTAAACAATACTACATGGACAGGAAAGAGAAGTTGACCACATGTATCAGACATTTCGACCAAGGTGGGATGAGGTGGAGTTGATACAACAGGTCATACCGAATCGTTTCATAACAAACTAACGACCATTCATTTACAAGAAAAGTGAACAAACGACAAGACGACCTCGTATTAATTTTATCTCAAATCGAGTGTGACGATTACTGTCCTTTAATTAATTAAAACTAAACTATACATTTCTGTCATTATTTAAATATTTTTCATACCAAATTCTCATTAATAAATGCCAGAGCTTCCTGAGAAACCAGGTTTTATTTTCTTCGCATAGTAAAATATTAGTAGTAGTAATATTAGTAGTATAGTAGTAGTTTTTTTTGTACATGTCAAAAAATCCCTGTTACAGGCCCCGTGAATCCCCCACAAAAAGATTTTGTGTGTGAGCAGTGCGGGAAGTCGTTCGACCGTAAATCTAGTTTGCACAACCATGTGGCTGAATGTGGTCAAAGCCCAAAATTCCAATGTCCCTTTTGCTTATATAAATGTCACAGAAATGGCAACCTGTGGCTTTTCCATATACACGAAATGTCAGCAGCTAATTAATTCATACATAAACTCGAACCATTTTACTGATGACTCCTAGACATATAAACGTGCTGGTAAGTTTATATTGATGAGATTACAGTTTTTTCCGTAAGTCTTTAGAAATTATAAATATTAATTAAGAGAATTTCCAATGCTTTGGCCCTAAATATTTCACTCAATAATAGCTGTGTTTTAACAGTTGTATAGCTTATAAAAATATGGGAAATGAGCAAGTAGGTTAACTTGACAGAGTGTATTATTTTCATGGACAGAAAAATAATATTTATTTCTTTTGAGATAACTCCCTAGTACCACCCTGCTACCTTAATAAAACTGTAATACCAACAATTCCTTAAATTCACTAACACAAATGAATTTTCAATAATTTGACTCACTGCCAATCTTTATTCATTTGTCTATACAATAATTTTGGCATCCGAAGACCCAAAACAAAAGGATATGTTGTGTTATTATTCTAGAGAAAATAAGCGTACAAGTATCTAGTGTCTTTACCATCCTTGATTCGTACTGTTTCAGAAAAGGGTGGGTGAATGCGTGTATCACCGAGGAAACCAATGTCGAAGTTGTACCCCAATCATGGATGAATAAAGAAGAATTTTATTGGCCGACTGTTTCCCAAAACCGATTGAAAAATTGAATCAAAAATGGAACCAAATAAAGAAGACAGGAGTATGTGGAAAACCTACAAGGCCATGAGGAATGGTTAATATATAGTAAACATTTGTGTGTTATAAAGTTATATATTTTTCATTACCGTATTAAAACATTTTATCAAAGAATTAAAAACAAGAATACTTCAACTTGCATGGTAACAGTCCGAGCCACAGATATGAAAACATATTCTTAACCTGAATTTTAGTCAGCCAGGAAAGTAGGCAAGATCTACGATCAAATTGTAAAAAAGATTTCTACTGGAGCAATATTGCGCTCAGTGAACTAGGGACGGCCATCAAAGGCCTCAAAGCCCTCTCTAAATGATGAGAGACATCAGTACCTTTCCATCCACGACAAAAGATGGGAATGAAAATTCTTTTCTCCTAAACGTCCGCCGTATTTGTTTAACTTCCCTTTAAATGTCAAAGAAGAACACATAAAACCGAAATTTAATAATAAAACTCAAGGAAACCAACGCTTTGGTTTTTATTTGAGAAGAAATGTTTCTATCCATTGTAAAACATGCTTGGAAAACTAATCATTATCTAAAAAAATCACCCTCCAAACGTAATAAAGTCATTAAGGAATATGGTGTAGTTTTAAAAGGAAATATTGGTTAAAATATAAAACTTAGAGAACAAATCCTTTACCAAATGAATGATAATGGAATAGCCTGTCAAGGGCAGTAAGAGGTGACCCCTTGATACTAATGATGGGTGAAGAATTCCACAAATTAAGACGCCTTTATTCAGAAAGGTATGATTTCTGTAACGAAATGTGGGACTTAGGAACTGCGCATGAATTATGAAACAAAGTATTTAAATCCTTTGAAGACAGTTTCAACACAGTGAATTTTGAGGATATCGTCAGGGATGTGGAGGTTTTGAATGGTTGAGAACTGGAAAAGTAGACATTGTTGGTTAGGTTCATATACCTTTACAACCTCTGCAGCAATGTTTATTGATATTGCAAAAGCATAAAATGGAAGAACTCCAAAACCATGGGAATGGCAGATCGAAATTAAGTACGCTTAACGATTTCATCCAATTGATAAAAGATCAATGTAGGTCAAAGCAATTGGGAAGACTAATCCTATCAATGTTGAGTTAACACTATAAGTGTTAAATGCATGGTGACTTGCCAGGTGCCCATGTTGGTGGGGGCGCTGTGCCCCTTGTTGCGGCCCGTGGTACCTGAGGGTCCTGCTGGCTTGGGTGGTGGCATAGTACCGATGTAGAGGTGCACGCGGGATGCTCTGGCTACGGCCAACACCGGTGACCTAATTGGTGGTATGCACGTAGCAAATACAAACAGAACCCTTAGGGGTAAACCTTGTTCCGCTCTATTGTGGAGTGCGGCCTATTGGGGTAGTCGGGGGCACTCGTGCCGATCCCGCTAGCGGTGAAATGCGGAACGGGGAGGCATGACCTAAAGCGCAAGCAGGTGCCAAGTGCCAAGGCTATCTTGGTAGGTGACATACCATGCGACGGAGGGCGGCTTGCTGCCCGCGGTAAGGTAACACGGCAGTCCCAAAGGACAACCGAGGGTGCTGTCCAACGGTGGTGCATCATGGTCAATGAACGCGTGTCCTAGACATCGATGACTTTGGCACCCACAAATTTGACGGCTTAAGCGGTTCTATACCCACGGCTTAAGGATCTGTGGGATCCAGCACATCTCGCCTCACTTGTATCTTGCTGGTACGACACTACCAGCACCTCGGGTCCCGCCGACAAGGCTGTGGAACCCTGGCAGCTAGGTCTGCGAGCCCCGAGAGGGCACCCCTTGCAGGTCGGGGTAACAATACACGAGTCATTTACTTGGTGGTGACTCGGCCTTTTATTAAGGTCGAAACCAACAAGGGGAATGAATGCCCACGCCAGAGCGGCGGTTATTGTCGATCCCGAAAGATGGTGATTGGCTGGCAGTAGCCGGTGGGGCAACCCCCCTAGATTGCCTTTGGGGCGACGGGTCAGCAGCCCGCCGCCCCGAGATGATTTGCAAAGCTCAGAGTTCGATAAGAAGCCTCGGACGACCAGTCCCAATGGGTTCAGGGTTGGCCGAACCGGAAGTGAACCCGCCGGTACGATTGACAACGCTCCACCTGGAGCTGATGGCCATCATCCAGGCGATGGTAAAGGTTCTGGCTGTGACAAGCCATGTATCTGGCGTCAAAAACCCCCCGACATTGCGGAGGACACGTATGCATACCAATGGCCAGGCCAGAATTGTCGTGCATGTTCAAACATGAATTTCACCCAACCAAGAATTCTTTTTTTATCCCAGCTACATGATCAAACTAGTAAGAAACGCATTTTGTGATCTGAAAACATTGGTCGATGGTGATAACAACAATAAAAACGTTGAATGGCGATATACTGAACGTTATACAACCTTCAAACTGAAATTCAACTACATGTTTAGGAAATAAGTTAAGAAGTTCCAAATGGAATATTGGAAACAAAAATAAAGGTCAAATTAGCGGCTTAGTTATTTAGTACTTCAGTTGCCGACTCTGAAATTTCTGATGGAAAGTAAACATGGCACATTGTTTGTGGTTAACCAAGCTCCGTGCTATTAAGTAATGGACTTGGAAACTGAAAGTCCTACGATATCTTCGTTGAAAAAAGACATCATAGAGTGCATACAAAAGAGAGAAAAATGTTTTCGCTTAACAGGAAACTGATTATACTCGAGTTACAAAGGCAGCATTAAGTCAACATGCCAAACTGATTTTGACTTAGGTTCCCACGCGCTGCTTACCGTTTATCCTTCTTCAGTGTAAAAAATTCACTGTATACAGTATGAGCAGGATTGCCCCCAATACCTCAAAACTATTAGGAATCTGTAAACTTAAGATGGATGTGGTGGGGAAAATGGTGGAAATATTCAAGGATCATAATCCATTGTGGAAGCAAACAAAGAAAATTACGAGAGACAAAGATTTTGAAGAGAGAGAAGCCTTTAAGGAACAATTTCCCAAAGGTCAAATGCTGATCTGCCTCTTTCACACATTGAGAGCTTTTCGAAGAGCAGTGACCACAGATAAGGTGAAAATTGCATTGGGTCAACGGACCACTTGCTTGGAGTATTTCCAATAAATGGCCTATGCCAAGAAACTCTTTAACGAGTTAAAGGATTTTAATATCCCAATTTTTTTAGAATATTTTTTAAAAAATTGGCTTTCGATCAAAGAAAAGTGGATACCATGACTCAACAAGTCACTGAGTTTGGGAAGTAGGACAAATAATAGATTGGAATCAATTAACCAGAAGGTTCATAGATGCGGCCACTAAGAATATCGATTCTTAGCTAAGAACTACTATCCAGCGATCTGGAAACAAATAACACCTCAATGATTCCCAAAGCAGAGGTGGCCAATCATGGTTGGTAAACTCCTGGCTAGAATCTTCAGAGGAGTACTCGAGTCAAAGAGGCACGATCAGGCTGTTAGAGTAACTTTGAGTAACGTCAGAACAATGGATGAGGTGATAAGGAGGGGGAAGGAGTCTTCGTTGTGGGCCGCAGTTTTGGACATCAGTAAGACCTTCACCGCAGTAAAAATGGTCAGGTTTTGAGTCGTTATGAAGAACGAACGACTTCCGTTCTTCTGATTAAGATCTTTAATCATGAACGGCTTTCCAAGCGTGTCGTTCTTACCGGCCGCCATATTGGTTAAACAATTCTTTTGTGGTTGAAAGTGAATAGTGAAAGTATGAAATAAATGGTGTAAAATGGACTAGAAACAGAATGAATGTTCTGTTTGTAACAAAACATTAAGCAACCAGAGCCATTTCAAGAGATATACATTCCTTGACGAAGAAAAATGTGGGTAACAGGACATTCCGAAATGGATAATGTGTTTCGGCATTATTTGCCCCGTAGGAACTTGTGAATACAAATTCTCAAGACATGACTTTCTTAGAGACCTTTAAAACCGTTTTAAGAATTTGCTCTCTGATTATTGTCTCGTGTGAAATGTTTGCAGTATGGCAGTCGTGTAAAATATTGTGTTATGGTTCAGTGTTCATTGGCAAACAATAATAGGAGCAATAGGACCTTGAACGATAATAATTCGAGATAAGCGAGAGCTGAGAGCCCAGTCTTTGTCGTTAACAGTTCTTGAATCATTGCTCTCGCGTGGAACACTCACTAGAAGGGTGTCGTTCGTTCTTCATAACGAATCAAAATCCTGACCATTTTTACTGCGGCGAAGGGGACGCAGTAAGACATGAGTTAAATACATCAGTAAGTCTCTCGCTAAGTCTCTCGCCTGTTGCCTAAACTTGGGCTAGGGAAAGACTGCGTTTCTGGGGAGGCGCTTGAAGACGATGATTAACAACCCGACCAATGAAAAGAGGGCGACGTTGTCAAATCTCCCCTGCGCGGTACACGCCGCATAGGAATTAAATTACTAAATCGTTCCGCTAGAAAAAACTGAAAAATCTGCAGTATATACGTGTGCATCATTTCCGGAGAGATGCAAAGAAAAATTTACTTTAAAGGTTCTTTGTCATCAACAAAGGTTTTGCTAAAAAGAATTGGTTTCAGATTGAAAAAAACAAATAATGAAAGAAAGTTTTTTCATGAAGAAACAAGAAACCGTGGCCGCAAGATGTGCTTTTGTAAGAAAAATGCACGGAATCCTGCGATCCCAAGATGATCGCCCGATAAACTATCTTGATGAGACGTGGATAAACGAAAATAACACAAAGAAATATATTTCGCAAGATATCACAAGGGCTGGGGGGTTCTAAGTTCCTGTGGGAAAGGAAAAAGGTATGCCACGTCGGGTCTGCTAAAGATGGTTTTTTTAAAGAATGAAAAGGGGTGTTTCATTCAAAATCGTCTTCAGATGATTACCACAGTGAAATGAACGCTACAACATTCAAGGAATAGCTTACTAACTTTTTGAATTTATTAGAACAATGCTCCTTATCATACTTTCTTGGCCGAAAAAAGTTCCAGCATCGTCATGGAAGAAAGGTACATACAACGGCCTTTGAAGAAGAACGTCAATTTCTGTCCTTTAGAAACAAAGGCAGAATTGTTATTGAAGATCCTTCCCTTCAAGAAAAGAACTAAAGTTTATAAGTTGGATGTTGTTGCCAGTACAATGACACGAAGTCATCCACCTGCCTCCCAACCACAATCCCATAGAATTGATCTGGGCAAAAGTAAAAGGCGAAGTTGCCCACTTAAAAAATATGTTGCGAAACTGCTACATAGTGCCCTGGATAGTGTTACGACGGAGGATTGGGTGACACGAGTCAAGCGCCGAAAAGCTTCAAGATGACGAATTCGAAAAAGATTACGTAAGGGCCAACTAAATCGACCCTATAATTATAAATTTGGCTGATGACTCGGACAGCTGTGACGGGAGCAACAGTGAGATTGATAATGAAGAAGAGGCGGGCAGGGAAGAAGATACTTTGGCAGTTGCATTGCGGGAAGAGAATGAAGAGGACATTGCCAGGCTGGAACTTCTGTACAAAGAGAATCAATTTTAAAAGTGGTGGCAATCATCGCACACTGTCTCACCTTTGCCGTAAATCACTGTAAGTTATAAAGATTAATTTTTAATTATAAGCATATTTATGTAATCCTTTTTATGCACTAGTTTGTGAGTTATTTCCTGTTATAATATGTTATTGATTTTAACAGTAGGAGGCGGCAGGAAAGTTTAGTAGGTACAAATCCCACACCGTTTTTACAAACGTGAGTTTGTTTACAGTTATCTCCGGGTGCCCTTTCTCTCCTGTCCTAGCAAAAAAGTCCCTCTGAGTCTCTCTATCTACCTTGGGGTGTGTGATGTATCGAATGAATTCAGGGATTACATCGGCCTAACACACGAGGGTGTAACAACCCTTTCAGGTGTAGGAATTTTGAAATTAATGTTAAATAGGAGTCAAATAAGGGAGCTCACTTTATCCCCCCTGTTAGGAAGTTAGGAAGCAACATTGCATTTTTTGCCGTAAGGATTTTCAAATCTTTCTCAGCAATTAATGGATAAACATTTAGATGAAATAATGTTTAGATGAGCAATAATGGGTAGTTCAGAGATTCAAAGATTTGCCTGCACAAAGTGAAACTAGACTTGTAATTTTAAGCAGTTGAGGTTAGAAGGCTATAAAATTTCCTCAGAAGAGAAATTTGCAGCGAGGATAGGAAAAACGCTCATCTATTCCATGACCAACTGGTGGTTAATCGTAAAGCAGGTTAAGGGCTATCAAACACCACACCACATGTTGAGGGCAGCAAACCCCAAAACATGTCGGACAACGTTTTCAGAGCCAGCAAGTGGACAATTTAACAACAATCGAAATACCGGAAATCGTGAAACAACATATTCTGCCCAAATTAAAGGAATAAAAATTATTATATTTAATTGTAAATTATCAAATAATACTAGACTTTGCAAATGATTTGTGCATTAGATTCGGCGACGAAGTACAAAAAAAGGGAATCTAATAAGGCAAAAAATAAGAACTCTAGCCCAGATAAAAATGAAGATGGCTGAGGAAGATAATGGACATAAAAGGAATAGAGGATGTATTTCATCTAAGTGAATGGACTAATTTCATAAACACCTCATTAAGTTTGCCAAACTTAATGACCCAGATGTAAAGGAAAAAGCGACTACGCAAGTAAGACGTGTATGGTTGCTTTTTACTGGTATCGCCAGGGACATCCAGACAACTTACTCACCAAAGGATGTCTTTGAAAGACTAAGAAGAGGCCGAATTCAAGGATGGCTAGACCTGTATCACAGAAACTATGCGAGCATCATTGGATGGCAGGCTAACAAGTTAACCTTAAGAAAACATTTTGAAAAAAGTAACGTGTACCACTTGCAATACCAACAATTTAAATAGTGCGGCAATCGTAACACAACATGTTGTATCCAAAATAAAGGCAGAAAAATTATTTTGAGCCATTATAAATGATCGAAGAATAAAGGACTTTGCAAGAGTGATATGAGCGTTTTTAATGATATGAGCGTTAGATTCGGCGACTAAGTTGAGAAACAAGGAATATCAATTAGACAGAAAATAATAACTCTAGCCCAAATAAAATAATTGCTGAGGAAGATCATGACTTAAAGGGAATAGAGGAAGCAGTCCATTGAAGAAAATCGAAAAAGGAATCCTTCCAAGCGTTTGGTGCTACGACACTCTGTTATGGGAGATGCATCGAGGCCTACGAGATTTGGCCTTTCAAGAGTGTATCTTAATAGACCCATTCCAAATGGACCTTTTTTTGTTTCCACGAAACGTTGTGTTAGGGGATATCCAACCAACCACTGGATTCTTATAGCATTTTGAAAGGAATCTGTGGGTTACCACCCCAACACTGCTCAACGGCCCTCACCAGGAAGAATGGGAGCGTGAGATTTTGGTATGTTTCAAGGCGGAGGTGTTAGCCCGCCGTGCCGACCTGACAGATATCAGCAAGACGGCCACAGAAAACCGTCAAACCATGATTACACACCTGCATGGGACATGGGAAAATCGCCCAAGAAGACTTTAACCAATACGAAACTCCGTTGATCAGTAGGCTCTGTCCCGGGAAGCGCGAGGAGGCGAACGGCCACCCCCTGTGGAAACGCTCACGAAGTTTGCGTTTGTTTATGTGGCCCAAGATTCCCGCCAGGACCCTACCATTTCGGAATTGGACGACTTCTGGGAGACGTCATTAACAGGAGACGAGGACATCGACAGACTATCGATACTATCGACAGAGGACACGAGGACTTTATGTCAGTACAGAGCGATGAAAACAGTTCCAGCTCACACCACCACGAGCCAGGAAGGACAGCCTCGACGCAAGAAAAATCGGAAATCCAAAAGAAGGCGAGTGTTTATGGAAGATAAGAATGGGAAGCTCTTCTTATAAATGATCAATGTCAAACTTCTACTGGTTTGGATATAGAACTTGACCCTAGACCTGAGGGTCAAGCACGAGCGCAGATAATTTGTTTTAGTTCACCGAACAAGACGTCCCGTTTTATTATTTTTGTTGTTTACGACATGAGCACAGTCTCAGAGAGACCATGGTTTAGTTTCTATATTCAATAGCTTTTTGAGAGTTTAATTGGAAAGAGAGGAAGATGCTATTGAAAACTCAAACAGATATAAATATTACACTGAGAGCTCGCGATAGAAAACATGAAAACAGATCAAGACAGTCTTATTCATATAAATTCCATTTGTATGTAAAAAAGCAGTCAGGGTTTTAAAACCTTGAATATCGAAGGTCAAAGTTCAAAGGGCCGAAAATAGAGAAACAGATAGTGAAAAAATATGTATTTGTGGTATCCAAACAAATATTATCAAAGGTATTGATTTTAAACCACCACCAATAGTTGCTGGGTGGTAAATACTTTATTTTGATTGGGTATTAATTTTCAGCCGCCATCTTGGATCCGCCATATTGGATACAAGTTAATTTTTTTAAATGTGAATGTGGTGTTGTGACACATCATTACAGAATAGATTTTCATGCTGATTACAGTGCCGCAATCCGTTTTTGAAAATATTGTTTCGTTCTCAAGATATACTCAAATAATGATTCTTTCCTGTACATTTCTTATGGGAGTTTCCAAATTAAACAATTTTTTTGTTTAGTTTTTCTTATATCTCCGGTTCTAATCGCATTATAAATTTAGTTTTGGTCTTAAAAGATTCTGTGATTTAACGGCTTTAATTTGAAATATTGTCCATTTAAACAAGACCAGTCGGAGATGAGTTACAAAGCAACATTGAACATAAAATTTGGATTTTTAAAAATTTACGTTTACTTAAAGGTTTATATCTCAGGCTCTAGGTAAGTCTAAATATTATGGTTGGTCTTAAAACACTCATCTGATCTTTGGCTTTCATTTAAGCCATTTTCAACGTAAAAACCACTATGTAAAAAGGGTTATGACTGTTTAAAGATCATACGATCTTCAAAATTAACTATGTTTGTGTTGTTTCTCATATATCCCCAGTTCTAATCATATTATAAAGTTCGTTTTGGTCTTAAAAAATGCAGTAATTTAATGGCTTCAAATGTAAATATTAATCATATAACTACGATCAGTTTGAGATGAGTTACAAAGCAACATTGAACATAAGATTTAGATTTTTCAAAAATTATTTTTAATTAAACATTTATATCTCAGGTTCTAAGTAAGTCTCAATATTATTTTTAGTATTAAAACACTCATCTAATCTTTGGCTTTCATGTGAGCCACTGATGACGTTAACCCGACTTTTGGAAAAAGAGCTAAGCGTATTCAAAGATCATATGACCTTCTAAATTGAAATATTTTTCTTTTGATTTTCTGATACCTCCCGTTCTAATCATATTTTTAAGTTTGATTTGGTCTAAAATGAAAGATAGAAATCAGATAAGTGTTTTGAGACCGAACACAATGTTTGGATTTGCTTAGAACCTGAGCTATAAATCTTTAAGTAAAGATAAATTTTGAAAAATCGACATTTTATGTTAAATATTGCTTTGTAACTCACCTCCCACTGGTTGAATTTGAATAATTAATATTTCAAATTGAAGCCATTAAATCACTGAGTCTTTTAAGATCAAAACGAAATTTATAATGCGATTAGAACCGGAGATATAAGAAAAACTAAACAAAAAAATTGTTTAATTTGGAAACTCCCATAAGAAATGTACAGGGAAGAATCATTATTTGAGTATATCTTGAGAACGAAACAATATTTTCAAAAACGGATTGCGGCACTGTAATCAGCGTGAAAATTTATTCTGTAATGATGTGTCACAACACCACATTCACATTTAAAAAAATTAACTCGTAGCCAATATGGCGGATCCAAGATGGCGGCTGAAAATTAATACCCAATCAAAATAAAGTATTTACCACCCAGCAACTATTGGTGGTGGTTTAAAATCAATACCTTAGGGAATATTTGTTTGGATACCACAAATACATATTTTTTCACTATCTGTTTCTCTATTTTCGGCCCTTTGAACTTTGACCTTCGATATTCAAAATTGCTCAAGGATGCCAGTCTGGCATCCACCATATTCTTGTTCAGTACATCAAATAGTACTAGAATCAGTCATAAAATTTGAGTCGGACCCTACTTCAAGGTGTCATGGCTTGGCGACTGGACTATGTGGAGGTTTTGAATGGTTGAGAACTGGAAAAGTAGACATTGTTGGTTAGGTTCATATACCTTTATAACCTCTACAGCGATGTTTATTGATATTGCAAAAGCATAAAATGGAAGAACTCCAAAACCATGGGAATGGCAGATCGAAATTATGTACGCTTAACGAATTCATCCAATTAATAAAAGATCAATGTAGGTCAAAGCAATTGGGAACTAATCCTATCAATGTTGAGTAAACACTATAAGTGTTAAATGCACGGTGACTTGCCAGGTGCCCATGTTGGTGGGGGCCGAATGGTTTCCTGTGCCATACTTGTTGTGCTTCTTGTTGTGGCTTATGCCAAAACTCTGGGGTCGGCGTACCGCGAGCTCTTAGTTGGCGGGTCGGCTTACCCACCGGGGTTGTGCCCCTTGTTGCGGCCCGTGGTACCTGAGGGTCCTGCTGGCTTGGGTGGTGGCATAGTACCGATGTAGAGGTGCACGCGGGATGCTCTGGCTACGGCCAACACCGGTGACCTAATTGGTGGTATGCACGTAGCAAAAACAAACATTTCACCTTCGGGGTAAACCTCATTCCACTCTATTGCGGAGTGCGGCCTATTGGGGTAGTCGGGGGCACACGTGCCGATCCCGCTAGCGGTGAAATGCGGAACGGGGAGGCATGACCTAAAGCGCAAGCAGGTGCCAAGTGCCAAGGCTATCTTGGTAGGTGACTACCATGAGACGGAGGGCGGCTTGCTGCCCGCGGTAAGGTAACACGGCAGTCCCGAAGGACAACCGAGGGTGCTGTCCAACGGTGGTGCATCATGGTCAATGAACGAGTGTCCTAGACATCGTTGACTTTGGAACCCACAAATTTGACGGCTTCTATACCCACGGCTTAAGGATCTGTGAGATCCAGCACATCTCGCCTAACTACACTATCTTGCTGGTACGACACTACCAGCACCTCGGGTCCCGCCGACAAGGCTGTGGAACCCAGGCAGCTAGGTCTGCGAGCCCCGAGAGGGCACCCCTTGCAGGTCGGAGTATTAGTAGTATTAGTAGTATTAGTGGCTGGTTGGTGTAGTGGTTATAGTGCCCGCCTACAAACTTGTAGGTAGCCGGATCGATCCCGAGAAAAGTTGGTAGCTTTTCGAAGGGTTGTTTCTGGAGCCAACTGCCATTGGTTGTTGGGCTATTAATTAACAATCCTGTCTAAGAAACATGCCAACCTTAGTCAGTAACAAGGCTACAAGATCGCACCACTGTCATCACGATCATCACACTCATCCTTCACTCATATTCAGGGTAACGTCCTCCATGAGGTACCTGTCTTATTAAAGTGATTAAGTGTAACAATACACGAGTAATTTAGTTGGTGGTGACTCGGCCTTTTATTAAGATCGAAACCAACAAGGGGAATGAATGCCCACGCCAGAGCGGCGGTTATTGTCGATCCCGAAAGATGGTTATTGGCTGGCAGTAGCCGGTGGGGCAACCCCCCTAGACTGCCTTTGGGGCGGCGGGTCAGCAGCCCGCCGCCTCCAGATGATTTGCAAAGCTCAGAGTTCGATAAGAAGCCTCGGACGACCAGTCCCAATGGGTTCAGGGTTGGCTGAACCGGAAGTGAACCCGCCGGTACGATTGACAACGCTCCAACTGGAGCTGATGGCCATCATCCAGGCGATGGTAAAGGTTCTGGCTGTGACAAGCCATGTATCTGGCGTCAAAAATCCCCCGACATTGCGGAGGACACGTATGCATACCCATGGCCAAGCAAGAATTGTCGTGCATGTTCAAACATGAATTTCACCCAACCAAGAATTATTTTTATTATCCAAGCTACATGATCAAACTAGTAAGAAACGCATTTGGTGATTTTGATGATCAACGTGTAATGGCGATATATTGAATCGTTATACAACCTTTAAACTGAAATTCAACTACATTTTTAGGAAATAAGTTAAGAAAGTCCCAATAGAATATTGGAAATAAAAATAAAGGTTAAATTAGCGGCTTAGTTATTTGGTACTTCAGTTGCCGACTCTGAAATTTCTGATGGAAAGTAAACATGGCACATTGTGATTAACCAAGCTCCGTGCCATAAAATATTGGACTTGGAGACTAAAAGTCCTAGGATATCTTCGTTGAAAAAAAAACATCATAGAGTGCATACAAAAGAGAAAAAATGTTTTCGCTTAACAGGAAACTGATTATACCCGAGTTACAAAGGCAGCATTAAGTCAACATGCCAAACTGATTTTGACTTAGGTTCCCACGCGCTGCTAACCGTTTATCCTTCTTCAGTGTAAAAAATTCAATATACAGTATGAGCAGGATTGCCTCCAATACCTCAAAACTTTTAGGAATCTGTAAACATGGATGTGGTGAGGAAAATGGTGGAAATATTCAAGGATCATAATCCATTGTGGAAGCAAACAAAGACAATTACGAGAGACAAAGATTCTGAAGAGAGAGGAGCCTTTAAGGAACGATTTCCCAAAGGAATCTGTAAACATGGATGTGGTGAGGAAAATGGTGGAAATATTCAAGGATCATAATCCATTGTGGAAGCAAACAAAGACAATTACGAGAGACAAAGATTCTGAAGAGAGAGGAGCCTTTAAGGAACAATTTCCCAAAGGTCAAATGCTGATCTGCCTCTTTCACACATTGAGAGCTTTACGAAGAGCAGTGACCACAGATAAGGTGAAAATTTCATTGGGTCAACGGACCACTTGCTTGGAGTATTTCCAATAAATGGCCTATGCCAAGTAACTCTTTAACGAGTTAATATCCCAATTTTTTTGGAATATTTTGAAAAAAATTGGCTTTCGATCAAAGAAAAGTGGATACCATGACTCAACAAGTCACTGAGTTTGGGAAGTAGGACAAATAATAGATTGGAACCAATTAACCAGAAGTTTCATAGATGCGGCGACTAAGAATATCGATTCTTAGCTAAGAACTACTATCCAGCGATCTGGAAACAAATAACACCTCAATGATTCCCAAAGCAGAGGAGGCCAATCACGGTTGGTAATCTCCTGGCTAGTATCTTCAGAGGAGTACTCGAGTCAAAGAGGCATGATCAGGCTGTTAGAGTAACTATAAGTTACGTCAGGACAATGGATGAGGTGAGAAGGCGGGGGAAGGAGGGGGAAGGAGTCTTCGTTGTGGGCCGCAGTTTTGGACATCAGTAAGACGCGTCCCCCTCACCGCAGTAGAAATGGTCAGGTTTTGAGTCATTAAGAAGAACGAACGAATCCGTTCTTCTGATTAAGATCTTTAATCATGAACGGCTTTCCAAGCGTGTCGTTCTTACCGGCCGCCATATTGGTTAAACAATTCTTTTTTGGTTGAAAGTGAATAGTGAAAGTAAGAAATAAATGGTGTAAAATGGACTAGAAACAGAATGTATGTTCTATTTGTAACAAAACATTAAGCAACATGAGCCATTTAAACAGATATACATTCCTTGACGAAGAAAAATGTGGGTAACAGGACATTCCGAAATGGATAATGTGTTTCCATATTATTTGCCCCGTAGGAACTTGTGAATACAAATTCTCAAGACATGACTTTCTTAGAGACCTTTAAAACCGTTTTAAGAATTTGCTCTCTGATTATTGTCTCGTGTGAAATGTTTGCAGTATGGCAGTCGTGTAAAATATTGTGTTATGGTTCAGTGTTCATTGGCAAACAATAATAGGAGCAATAGGACCTCGAAAGATAATAATTCGAGATAAGCGAGAACTGAGAGCCCAGTCTTTGTCGTTAACAGTTCTTGAATCATTGCTCTCGCGTGGAACACTCACTAGAAGGGAGTCGTTCGTTCTTCATAACGAATCAAAATCTTGACCATTTTTACTGCGGCGAAGGGGACGCAGTAAGACATGAGTTAAATACATCAGTAAGTCTCTCGCCTGTTGCCTAGACTCGGGCCAGGGAAAGATTGCGTTTCTGGGGAGGCGCTTGAAGACGATGATTAACCCGGCCAATGAAAAGAGGGCGACGTTGTCAAATCTCCCCTGCGCGGTACACGCCGCTTGGGAATTAAATTACTAAATCGTTCTGCTAGAAAAAACTGAAAAATCTGCAGTATATACGTGTGCATCTTTTTTGGAGAAATGCGGAGAAAAATTGACTTTAAAGGTTCTTTGTCATCAACAAAGGTTTTGCTAAAAAGAATTGGTTTCAGATTGAAATGAAAAAAAGCAAATGATGGAAGAAAGTTTTTTATGAAGAAACAAGAAATCGTGGCCGCAAGATGTGCTTTTCTAAGAAAAATGCACGAAATGCTGCGATCCCAAGATGATCACCCGATAAACTATCTTGATGAGACGTGGCTAAACGAAAATAACACAAAGAAGTATATTTGGCAAGATACCACAAGGGCTGGAGGGTTCAAAGTTCCTGTGGGAAAGGAAAAAGGTAAATAGTATGCCACGTCGGGTCTGCTAGAGATGGTTTTTTTAAAGAATGAAAAGGGGTGTTTCATTCAAAATCGTCTTCAGATGATTACCACAGTGAAAGAATGGTTTATTAACTTTTTGAATTTATTAGAAGAGGGCTCAATAATTGTTACGGACAATGCTCCCTATCATTCTTTCTTGGCCGAAAAAAGTTCCGGCATCGTCATGGAAGAAAGGTGACATACAATGGCTTTTGAAGAAGAACGTCAATTTCTGTCATTCAGAAACAAAGGCAGAATTGTTATTGAAGATCCTTCCCTTCAAGAAAAGAACAAAAGTTTATAAGTTTGATGTTGTTGCCAGTACAATGACACGAAGTCATCCACCTGCCTCCCAACCACAATCCCATAGAATTGATCTGGGCAAAAGTAAAAGGCGAAGTTGCTCTCTTAAAAAAAGATGTTGAGAAACTGCTACATAGTGCCCTGGATAGTGTTACGACTGAGGATTGGGTGTCACGAGTCAAGCACGCCGAAAAGCTTCAAGATGACGAATTCGAAAAAGATTACGTAAGGGCCAATAAAATCGACCCCATAATTATGACTCGGACAGCTGTGACGGGAGCAACAGTGAGATTGATAGTGAAGAAGAGGTGGACAGGGAAGAAGATACTTTGGCGGTTGCATTGCGGGAAGAGAATGAAGAGGACATTGCCAGGCTGGAACCTCTGTACAAAGAGAAACAATTTTAAAAGTGGTGGCCATCATCGCACACTGTCTCACCTTTGCCGTAAATCACTATAAGTTATAAAGATTAATTTTTAATTATAAGCATTTTTATGTAATCCTTTTTATGCACTAGTTTGGGAGTTATTTCCCGTTATAATATGTTATTGATTTTAACAGGAGGAGGCGGCAGGAAAGTTAGTAGGTACAAATCCCACACTACCCGTGAGTTGGCTTACAGTTATCTCCGGGTGCCCTTTCTCTCCTGTCCTAGCAAAAAAGTCCCTCTAAGTCTCTCTATCTACCTTGGGGTGTGTGATGTATCGAATGAATTCAGGGATTACATCGGCCTAACACACGAGGGTGTAACAACCATTTCAAGAATTGTGGGAATTTTGAAATTAAGGTTAAACAGGAGTCAAATAGGGGGGTCAATTTATCCCCCCTGTTTGGAAGTTAGGATTCCATTTTTTGCCGCAAGGATTTTCAAATCTTTCTCAGCAATTAATGGATAAACATTTAGATGAAATAGGGTTAAGAGATTCAAAGATTTGCCAGCACGAAATGAAACTAGACTTGTAATTTTAAAGCAGTTGAAGTTAGAAGGCTATAAAATTTCCTCAGAAGAGAAATTTGCAGCGAGGAAAGGAAAAACGCTCATCTGTTCTATGACTAACTGGTGGTTAATCGTATAGCAGGTTAAGGGCTCTACAAACACCACACCACATGTTGAGGGCAGCAAACCCAAAAACATATCGGACAACGTTTTCAGAGCCAGCAAGTGGACAATTTAACAACAATCGAAATACCGAAAATCGTGAAACAACATATTCTGCCCAAATTAAAGGAATAAAAATTATTAGATTCAATTGTAAGTTATCAAATAATACTAGACTTTGCAAATGATTTGTGCATTAGATTCGGCGACGAAGTACAAAAAAAGGGAATCTAATAAGGCAAAAAATAAGAACTCTAGCCCAGATAAAAATGAAGATGGCTGAGGAAGATAATGGACATAAAAGGAATAGAGGATGTATTTCATCTAAGTGAATGGACTAATTTCATAAACACCTCATTAAGTTTGCCAAACTTAATGACCCAGATGTAAAGGAAAAAGCGACTACGCAAGTAAGACGTGTATGGTTGCTTTTTACTGGTATCGCCAGGGACATCCAGACAACTTACTCACCAAAGGATGTCTTTGAAAGACTAAGAAGAGGCCGAATTCAAGGATGGCTAGACCTGTATCAAAGAAAATATGCGAGCATCATTGGATGGCAGGCTAACAAGTTAACCTTAAGAGAAAATGTTGAAAAAAGAAACGTGTACCACTTGCAATACCAACAATTTAAATAGCGGCAATCGTAACACAACATGTTGTATCCAAAATAAAGGCAGAAAAATTATTTTGAGCCATTATAAATGATCTT
Source organism: Flexamia atlantica (assembly GCA_035578135.1). Lineage (NCBI taxonomy): Eukaryota > Metazoa > Arthropoda > Insecta > Hemiptera > Cicadellidae > Flexamia > Flexamia atlantica. The sequence goes on from JAQJVK010000033.1 coordinate 4,445,034, forward strand.
TTTGCTAGGACATGATGATGGTCCTTAACTCTCCTTACAAATGATCAATGTCAAACTTCTACTGGTTTGGATAGAACTTGACCCTAGACCTGAGAGTCAAGCACGAGTGTAGGTAATTTGTTTTAGTTCACCAAACAAGAGGTCCCGATTTTTATTATTTTTGTTGTTTACGACATGAACACAGTCTCAGAGAGACCATGGTTTAGTTTCTATATTCAATAGCTTTTTGGGCGTTAAATTGGAAAGAGAGGAAGATGCTATTGAAATCTCAAACAGATATAAATATTACACTGAGAGCTCGCGATAGAAAACATGAAAACAGATCAAGACAGTCTTATTCATATAAATTCCATTTGTATGTAAAAAAAGCAAAGTCAGGGTTTAAAAAAACATTGGCAACATTGGGATTAAGTGAGTGGATGGTGAACAATTGGCTGGAAGATAATAAAGAAGAAGTCTTCTTGGTGTTTCAGAAGATTTAGACGCTGTAGAAAATGCAGAAATAAATGAGAATACTAAAAGTAAACAACTAATGAAGATAACATCAAGACTACAAGATCTGGTCAATAGGTTAATTTTGTTAAAAGAATTTTTATTTATTTTGCTCAAAGTAGAATCTCAATATTGTCGAAAAAGTTCATCTTAACTGTATTTAGAATCGAATTGTACATCTAAAGCCCAGTTGTTTCAGTTCTATTCAGAAACCTAGTGTATGGAAAAAAACTGCAAACCACTCTCTTCAGGCGCATTTCAAAAGGCATTTGGAGACTTAAATATATCTTTACAATGACCCAAAAAGGACTAATGGACAACCATCCAACTAAAACGGATAAGGACGACAAAAACGAAGAGCATGTCTATACAGTGTACTTGCAATCTTTTTTACTTTGCCCTAAGTCTAACACGTCTGCACTTTACTATAGAAGAAAACTTTCAGTCCATAGCCTGTGTTTAAATGATTTGAAGACCAAAGACGGATGGTGTTTTATTTGGAACGAGTCTGAGGGGGAGTTGTCAGCCAATGAATTTGCCAGCTCATAAGCCATTGTACTGAATCTCAATTACCGTTACGAAATAACACCAATCAAATAACCATCTTTAGCGATGGTCGTAACTATCAAAACAGAAGTGCCATTATGAGCAATGCTATCTATCTGTAAAGCATAACACTATTGTAAGCAAACACCTAGAAAAGGATCACACGCAAATTGAACGCGACTCTATGTATACGACAACTGAAAGGTACTTGAAGCATAGGGAAGTCCACGTACCAGCGGATTATATGGATGTTTGTAAAAACACCAGAAAAATTTCTAGACCTTATAGAGTGACATACTTAGACCATACTTTCTTCAAAGACCTCACTAAGTAAATGCTGAAGAACCTACTTCCAGTGACAGCAGAGACAAGATAAAAGCCATTGGTGAAGCAAACTTTCCACGTTTGTATGACGAGAGATTAAAAATTGATGAAGTTTCATGCTCTCTTCTACAGTTTATCCCAGGATGTCATCGTGGTTACTTCAAAAACCTTCCTGTTGACGTTGCTACACGATCAAAACGACCTGCAGACATCAATGACGAAGAGGACGATAATGATTAAGTTATGTTTGAATGAATTTACTGAGTTCAATTTTCTAATTCAGTTTTAATGCAATAAAATGTCTTTTTCTTACTCAAATGTAGGGTATACTTGTTTTTTAATTATTAAAAAGGCCAGTTTAATTTTTTTTGTATTTGTAAGTGTATTTTTTTATAATAATAAAAATAACCTTTAGAAAATTTCATGTTTTTTTTATTTATAAACAATACAGCCATAACTACAAAAGAGATCCTCATCAACTCTCAAAGCTACAAAAATCAAACTCCAGGTATTAAAATCTGTTCAGAGCAATAACGAACCAAGTCCTGCATTCCAAGATTATAATATTTTGCCAAATGTTATAAATATTTGGTTTTTGTATTTATTTAGTGAAAACCTAATTTAAGGTTTGATCAATATTTCCTTTTTTAATAATTTCATTATCTGTTGTCAATAATTTCATTATCTGTTGTCTGGTGATCAATATTTCCTTTTTTTAATAATTTCATTATCTGTTGTTTTAACTTTGAAGGAATTTTTCTCAAAACATGCTTAGGTGGACTTGGTCTGTTTGTTGCTATGAACCTTTCATGTAGCCATGGGTACCAGAATGGCTCCATCCTACGCTAACTTGTATATGGGTAAATTTGAAGAAGACTTCCTCAAAAGGCAATCCCCTCACCATCATTGCTGGTTCCGCTTCATAGACGACATTTTCTTAATCTGGACCCATGGACAGGACAGCCTTGAACTCTTTCTGGACAAACTAAACTCCTTTTCTCCTCTAAATTTCACTTGGCACACTTCAATTCAACTAGTAACCTTTCTTGATGTGACCGTTACAATAGCCAATGGCTTAGTTTCCACCTCAGTCTATATGAAACCTACCAACCACCAACAGTATCTGCACTACAACAGCTGCCACCCAAATAACACCAAAAGATCACTCCCCTACAGCTTGGCTCTCAGAGGTAAACAGAGGAAAACTTGAAAACATATAACAATCAGCAACAAAAAGCCTTCGAAAACAGAGGATATCCGGCCCACCTTGTAAAATCTCAAATCGCAGCCGCCCAACGAGCCCCAGAACAAACACAGATCAAAGACAAGAACAATTTAGTCACTTATCATCCTGGCCTACAGAAACTCAGCACCCTTTTGAAAACTGGCTATAACATGTTAAAGACCTGTAAGTCAAACAAAAACCCTTCTTGAAAAGAATCTGACCATAGTCTACCGACAACCACCAAACCTGAAAATCATTCTTGTCCACCCAAAATTTCTGATCCTTCAGTTGAACCACCTCGGAGATCACCCAATAGATCCTACCCTTGCAAAGAGAAAAATGTAAAACTTGCGGTATTCATATTCCTTCAAAAACCTTCACCAGTAGGGATGGCAACGATATATCGATATTTTTGATATATCGATATTCTGGGCCCGATATATCGCCATCGACAAATTCATCCCGATAGTATCGGAGACATCGATATTTCTGGTCCGATATATCGGATTCATAAAATGACAAAAAATTTGTCATTTTATTTGTAATTTTCTTTGAAATTCAAGTTCCAATCGCAAACCCATATAAAGTTTTGAATGTATTTTTTAAGTATCCACTAATTTTAAAGTGGTTTTATTTTTTATTTAAATGGTCTTTCTTTTCTTTTCGTCTACAAACGTTTCAGTTGGCTGCCCTGCTCCCCTGAAGCAGTTTTCTTGGCAAAAGGCGAAGTAAAATTTTCGATACATCGTTGACCCGATATATCGATATTTTCGGGGGTCGATATATCATAGACATCGATATATTGCTCCCGATATATCGGAAAACCGATATATCGACAAATCGAAAAATTTTGCCATCCCTATTCACCAGCACCGCCCACAACAAAGACTACAATATCTGCGACCATCTAACTTACATAGTGAAAACCTCATCTACCAAATACAGTGCAACCTTTGTCAAGCCCAGTATAGGCCTCACTACCCAAACCTTAAGAAAAAGAATGAACGGGCACAGGCAGGATGTAAAAACCAACAAAGACAAACCCGTAGCCATCCAGGCCAAAAATCACAATCTAGAATTTGATAACTGTTTCTCAACCAAATCCTTAAAATCCTTTCCCAAAAGCCAATGCAATAGCTCTTTTCTTAGGAGATGGAACCAAGTATATCAGTATGTTACAAATTTCAGAAACCCCCAACCTAAACCTTAAATAACCCAAACCCAACCCCTACCCTTCAGCTAGCTTAATTATTAGACAGTATAATCGACATAACACAGTGCAAAAACTCTGATACTTAATTTCGGACAGTATATAAATGCAGCGAATATGACATTAATTCTGGAAGTTTAAAACTAGTACAGATGACAACACTGACGGACATTTAAAATTTTTAACCAGCCATTCCAGTATCTCTGCAAATCTGAAGAAGTCCCCAATGTGGATGAAATATTAGTGTTTTTATGTGACTATTTTTTCTATATACTGCTGCCATGAAATTTATTTCTCAGGTAAGCTAGCAGCAAACCTATCCCTTTATCTTCTTAAAGACCTATTAAGCCCTTGGCTTTTCCTCATCAGAAATGTAAAGGACATAGCTGCATCCATTTCAACTTTTGTCTCCGCTTCACCTAACAGGGTAAGTTTGCTAATAAATGCAATTGACCACAGCAACAACTAAGAGCCAAAAAGAAAATACTCTAAACAGTGTGTCCCAAAAGATTGGTGGAACTTTAACCAAATTTAAAATTACTTTACATATTTTAAAGTTTTAAAAAGTTAAAAGTGTTATAGAAGGTCAATTGATACTCAAAGAGGTATCAACTTTAACCAAATTTAAAACCACTTCACGTATTTAAAAAATTTAAAGTGTTATAGGAGGTCAATTGATACTCAGAGGTATCAACTTTATAAAATTTAAAATCCCCAGCATACTTAGGGCTTGGGGTTAATCAAATGGATTTAGGGATTACATCGGCCTATCACCCGAGGGTGCAACAACCCTTTTTCAAAAATTGTGGGAATCTCGAAACTGATGTCAATCAAGAAATCAAGCAGGAGGACTCACTGTCTCCTCTGCTCTACACTTTGGTACTGAATCCATTACTGGAGTCCCTGGAATTTTATGCTTAAGGAGTGTATCTTCTGGTTCTGGCTATGGTCCTGTTATTCATAACTTAGAATACCCTTCAGACAGCAATGGATTATACAGATGAAAATGGCTCAAAAATTTGATATATTCAGAATCAAAAAGTAGGGCAAGAGTTGGGTGAGAAGAGCTTTGACATCACAGTTGGTGACCGAAAACTCAGATATTACCTTAAATGGATTGTTGATCTACTCAAGAATTCAATGAGGATCTTGGTTTAGTCAAGTCAGAAGATTGTCAGGACTTTGAACATGCTGGTAGAAACGAGAAAAGAGCCAGGAGACATGAGTTGATTACTATGGGATGTAACACATCATATTTTATTCATTGGTATAAATAGAATTTAGTTTTCTTTCATTTATTTCAAAACAGTGTTTGTGGCAACAGATAGTTTTATGTATTCAATCAAATGGTGTTCCTTCTGGGGGTCTCAGAACAAAATATAACATGGTCTTAGGCTTAGGCATTGATTTTAACATACGGTAATACTTTCTTCCTTATCAGGGAAAATCTTTATCGTTTTCTGTAACCGCAGTCCGCAACTGTCCAACCAAAGCTGGAATGTTTTTTGGACCGGTATGGCGTAACGAGGAGTCAATTGATACTCAAAGAGGTATCAACTTTTAACAAAATTTAAAATTACTTTGAGTAATTAAAGTTTTTAAATAAGTAAACTTTATTTGGCGATTCTGAATTTAAATAAAAATTCAAAGGGTTTTGAAAAATTTGCCATTCACCTCAGTTTTTCAATTATAAGCCATTTAATTATTTATTTATGTATTGGAAATGAATAACAATAACACGAACTATACATTAAACCAACATTTTCAAAATTAAATGTGTAATATGAGGTCAATTGATACTCAAAGAGGTATCAACTTTATCCAAATTCAAAAATAATTTGAGTAATAAGTTTTTAAATGAGTAAACTTTATTTGGCAGTTCTGAAATTTAATCAAAATTCTAAGGATTTTGAAAAATTTGTCATCCATTTCAGTTTTTTAATTACAAGCCATTCAGTTATTTATTTATTGGAAATGAATAACAATAACACAAACTATACATTAAACCAACATTTTCAGAGTTAAATGTGTAATATGAGGGCAATTGATACTCAAATAGGTATCAACTCTTAACAAGATATAAAATTACTTTGAGTAATTAAAGTTTTTAAACAAGTAAACTTTTATTTGGCAATTCTGAATTTAAATCTAAAATTCTAAGGATTTTGAAAAATTTACCATCCACTTCAGTTTTTTTTTATTATAAGCCATTCAGTTATTTATTTATTGGAAATGAATAACAATAACAAACACTATACATTAAACAAACGTTTTCAAAGTTAAATGTGTAATATAAGGTCAATTGATACTCAAAGAGGTACCAACTTTAACCAATTTTAAAAATACTTCTTGTATTTAAAAAAATAAATTGTTATAGGAGGTCAAAAGATACTCAAATAGGTGTCAACTTTTAACAAAATTTAAAATTACTTTGAGTAATTCAAGTTTTTAAACAAGTAAACTTTATTTGGCAATTCAGAATTTAAATCAAAATTCTAAGGATTTTGAAAAATTTGTCATACACTTTAGTTTTTTAATCATAAGCCATTTAGTTATTTATTTATTGGAAATGAATAACAACAACACGAACTATCTATTAAACCAACGTTTTCAAAGATATATGTGTAATATGAGGTCAATTGATACTCAAAGAGGTATCAACCCTTAACAAAATTGAAAATTACTTTGAGAAAAAAGTTTTAAATAAGTTAACTTTATTTGGCAATTCTGAATTTAAATCAAAATTCAAAGGATTTAAAAAAATTGTCATCCACTTCAGTTTTTTTTATTATAAGCCATTATAATATTTATTTATTGGAAATGAATAACAATAACATGAACTATATATTAAACCAACGGTTTCAAAGTTAAATGTGTCAATTGTCAATTGAGGCGGTAGCTGGAATAAGGGCTTTCGGCTATGAAAGCCCTTTTTCAGGAGAATGCATTTTCTTATTCCTTATGCATCAATGGTAATAGCCTGTGAATATCTTTTTTTTCCAGTGTGATGCGACATAGTTACAGCTGTTGAAATCAGCTGATGTCGAAAGCCCTTTGACAGAGGACAGTCTCCTAGTAGCTGTTCTTTGTTGTTTATTGTTTGTTGTCATGAGGTTATGTTGTCTTCAAAGTTAATGTTTTAATCATGAGTGAATGTAATGAAATAACTAACACATCTCTGAATAATAGCAGAGAATATGTTTTAAAGGCTAGTGTACAGAAAGGAGCGAAGAGAAAAGTCGTACAGACCGAGAAGTGGAAAAGAAATGGTTCTAAGGTGAAGCGTTTCAGAGGAGAACCGTATGTATCCAAGCAAACTAAGAAGACTGTTGAAGGTAAAACATTTAAGGTAGTCAAAGGGTTACAATGAAAAAAAAAAGATACTTTCATTTCTGAGTGTATGGAAAAAAGAGAACAAAAAACAAAAACGATAAATGCAAAGCTGGTCAAAGAATCCTTTTGGAACTTCTCCATATCCAAACAAGGTTTTTCCTGTGAAAGTATGTCGTAAATTTTTAATGCATTTACTTCATATCTCGGAAAAAAGGGTTCGTATTAATCAGAAAAAGATTTTTTCTGAAGAAACGTTTAAAGAGCGAAGGGGAAAGGCACCAAATCCCAAAAAACTTCCAGTTGAAGTTTGGGAGTTAGCTATGGAACACTTGAAAAGCATGCCAAACAGGCCCTCTCACTATTGTCAAAATAAAACAAATAGGCTATATTTTGACAACCCTGATTTTAATATCAAGGACATTTTTGAGGAGTTCTGCAAGTTTTTCCAGGAAAGGGTTGGAACCCCCCTCAGCATGAAATACAAAACATATCACAAGTTTTTCCGGGAAACAAATTAACTGATACTCAAAGAGGTATCAACTAAACCAAATTTAAAAATACTTCACGTATTTAGAAAGTTTAAAGTGTTATAGGAGGTCAATTGATACTCAAAGAGGTATTAACTTTACAAAATTTAATATCCCCAGCAAACTTAGGGCTTAGGGTGAATCGAACGAATTTAGGGATTACCCGAGGGTAACGTTTTCAAAGTTAAATGTGTAATATGAAGCCAATTGATACTCAAAGAGGTATCAACTTTAACCAAATTAAAAATACTTCAAGTATTCTAAAAAATAAATTTTTATAGGAGGTCAATTGATACTCAAATAGGTATCAACTCTTAGCAAAAGTTAAAATTTCTTTGAGTAATTAAAGATTTTAAACAAGTAAACTTTACTAGGCAATTCTGAATTTAAATCAAAATTATAAGGATTTTGAAAAATTTGTCATCCACTTCAGTTTTTTAATTATAAGCCATTAAATAATTTATTGGAAATGAAATTATAACACAAACTATACATTAGACCAACGTTTTCAAAGTAAAATGTGTTATATGAGGTCAATTTGATACTCAAAGAGGTATCAACTTTAACCAAATTTAAAACCACTTCACGTATTTCAAAAATTTTAAATGTTATAGGAGGTCAATTGATACTCAGAGGTATCAACTTTACAAAATTTAAAATCCCCAGCATACTTAGGGCTTGGGGTGAATCTGAATGAATTTAGGGATTACATCGGCCTATCACCCGAGGGTGCAACAACCCTTTTCAAAAATTGTGGGAATCTCGAAACTGATGTCAATCAAGAAATCAAGCAGGACTCACTGTCTCTTCTGCTCTTCACTTGGGTTCTAAATCCATCATTGGAGTCCCTGGAAACCCTTAATGGAGGATTTTATGCTTATGGAGTGTATCTTCTGGTTCTGGCTATGGTCCTGATATTCAGAACTTAGAATGCCCTTCAGATAGCAATGGATTATGTTGTTGAATATCGCTAAAATTTGGTAAATTCATATTCAAAAAGTAGGGCAAGAGTTGGGTGAGAAGAGCTTTGAATTCACAGTTGGTGACTGACAACTCAGATATTATGAGGTGAACGAAGAAATCAGTTATATCGAGTCATATTTCAGTATTGTAAATGGTGTGGCCAGCAAAAGGGCAATAAGAAATTGTATATTCTACTGAGCAGTGTTCGAGGCTTGCCTGAAAGCCGCGCCAGAAGCATGAGCTGTTGAGTGATTACATCTTGCCAGGATACTTCCACCTCTTGGCAACCAACACACCAGTGAAGAACAGGCTAAAGTATATCGATCAACAGGTTAGGATGATTGTACAAAACTTCTACCACTTCCAGAACTTCTCCACCTTAACTGGATTGTTGATCTACTAAAGTAGTCGATAGAGATCTTGGTTTAGTCAAGTTAGAAGATTGTCAGGATCTTGTACTTTAAGGCATCCACACTATTTAACAGATCAGAATTATCCAGCCTTTCAGAAAATCTATGCTGGTAGAAACGAGGAAAGATACCAGGAGACATTTGTTGATTACTATGGGCTGCAACACATCATATTTTATTCATTGGTATAAGTAGAGTTTAGTTTTCTTTATTTCAAGAGGGATTGTGGTAACAGATATTTTTATGTATTCAATCAAATGGTGTTCCTTCTGGGGGTCTCAGAACAAAAAGTTAACATGGTCTAAGACTTAGGTCTTGATTTTAACCTACGGTAATACTTTCATCCTTATCAGGGAAAATCTTTATCGTTTCTGTAACCGCAGTCCACAACTGTCCAGCCGAAGCCGGAATGTTTTTTGGACCGGTATGGCGTAATGAGGGGTCAATTGATACTCAAGAAGGTATCAACTTTTAACAAAATTTAAAATTACTTTGAGTAATTAATGTTTTTTAACAAGTAAACTTTATTTGGCAATTCTGAATTAAAGTCAAAATTCCAAGGATTTTGAAAAAACTGTCATCTACTTCAGTTTTTTAATTATAAGCCATTAAGTTATTTATTTATTGGAAATGAATAACAATAACATGAACTGTACATTAAACCAACTTTTTCAAAGTTAAATGTGTAATATGAGGTCAACTGATACTCAAAGAGGTATCAACTTTAACCAAATATAAAAATACTTCATGTATAAATTGTTGTAGAAGGACAAATGATACTCAAATAGGTATCAACTCTTAACAAAATTTAAAATTACTTTGAGTAATAAAAGTTTTTAAATAAGTAAACTTTATTTGGCAATTCTGAATTTTAATTTAACTAAATAAAGATTAAACTAATTCTAACACATTCGTATTCGTAACTAATTTAAAAAGTCAACAACAACGAATATTGACCCGATATGTTTCCATGATCAGTCAAACTGCATTTGATTTGAGCACAGGGGTACAAATCCGAGGGGTACAAATCCAGAGTCGGACTTAAGATTATGACCGTGGGGGTTACAAATCCGGGGGGTACAAATCCGAGGTAGGACTAGAGGATTTGGCAACAGGGGGTACAAATGCAGGGTAGGACTTGAGGATTTGACCACGGGGGGGGGGGTACAAATCCGGGGGGTACAATTCCGGCGACCCCGATTGATCAACAGATTAGGATGATTGTATAAAACTTCTACCACTTCCAGAAGAACTTCTCCACCTTAAACGGATTGTTGATCTACTCAAAAAGTCGATGGAGATCTTGGTGTAGTGAAGTTAGAAGATTGTCAGGATTTTGTACTTTAAGGCATCCACACCATTTACAGATCAGAATTATCCAGCCTTTCAGAAAATCTATGCTGGTAGAAACGAGGAAAGATGCCAGGAGACATTAGTTGATTACTATGGGATGTAACACATCATATTTTATTCATTGGTATAAGTAGAATTTATTTTTCTTTCATTTACTTTAGGACAGTGTTGGTGGCAACAGATAGTTTCATGTATTCAATCAAATGGTATTCCTTCTGGGGGTCTCAGAACAAAAAGTTAACATGGTCTTAGGCTTAGGTCTTGATTTTAACATACAGTAATACTTTCATCCTTATCAGGGAAAATCTTTATAGTTTTCTGTAACCGCAGTCCGCAACTGTCCAGCTGAAGCCGGAATGTTTTTTGGACCGGTATGGCATAATGAGGAGTCAATTGATACTCAAAGAGGTATCAACTTTAACCAAATTTAAAAATACTTCACGTATTTAAAAAGTGAAAAGTGTTATAGGAGGTCAACTGATACTGAAAGAGGTATCAACTCTTAACATAATTTAAAATTACTTTGAGTATTAAAAGGTTTTAAACAAGTAAACATTTATTTGGCAATTCTGAATAAAAATCAAAATTCTAAGGATTTTGAAAAATTTGTCATCATTTCAGTTTTTTAAATTTTAAGCCATTTACTTATTTATTTATTGGAAATGAATAGCAATAACACGAACTATACATTAAACCAACGTTTTCGAAGTTAAATGTGTAATATGAGGTCAATTGATACTCAAAGAGGTATCAACTTTAACCAAATATAAAAATACTTCATGTATAAATTGTTGTAGAAGGACAAATGATACTCAAATAGGTATCAACTCTTAACAAAATTTAAAATTACTTTGAGTAATAAAAGTTTTTAAATAAGTAAACTTTATTTGGCAATTCTGAATTTTAATTTAACTAAATAAAGATTAAACTAATTCTAACACATTCGTATTCGTAACTAATTTAAAAAGTCAACAACAACGAATATTGACCCGATATGTTTCCATGATCAGTCAAACTGCATTTGATTTGAGCACAGGGGTACAAATCCGAGGGGTACAAATCCAGAGTCGGACTTAAGATTATGACCGTGGGGGTTACAAATCCGGGGGGTACAAATCCGAGGTAGGACTAGAGGATTTGGCAACAGGGGGTACAAATGCAGGGTAGGACTTGAGGATTTGACCACGGGGGGGGGGGTACAAATCCGGGGGGTACAATTCCGGCGACCCCGATTGATCAACAGATTAGGATGATTGTATAAAACTTCTACCACTTCCAGAAGAACTTCTCCACCTTAAACGGATTGTTGATCTACTCAAAAAGTCGATGGAGATCTTGGTGTAGTGAAGTTAGAAGATTGTCAGGATTTTGTACTTTAAGGCATCCACACCATTTACAGATCAGAATTATCCAGCCTTTCAGAAAATCTATGCTGGTAGAAACGAGGAAAGATGCCAGGAGACATTAGTTGATTACTATGGGATGTAACACATCATATTTTATTCATTGGTATAAGTAGAATTTATTTTTCTTTCATTTACTTTAGGACAGTGTTGGTGGCAACAGATAGTTTCATGTATTCAATCAAATGGTGTTCCTTCTGGGGGTCTCAGAACAAAAAGTTAACATGGTCTTAGGCTTAGGTCTTGATTTTAACATACAGTAATACTTTCATCCTTATCAGGGAAAATCTTTATAGTTTTCTGTAACCGCAGTCCGCAACTGTCCAGCTGAAGCCGGAATGTTTTTTGGACCGGTATGGCATAATGAGGAGTCAATTGATACTCAAAGAGGTATCAACTTTAACCAAATTTAAAAATACTTCACGTATTTAAAAAGTGAAAAGTGTTATAGGAGGTCAACTGATACTGAAAGAGGTATCAACTCTTAACATAATTTAAAATTACTTTGAGTATTAAAAGGTTTTAAACAAGTAAACATTTATTTGGCAATTCTGAATAAAAATCAAAATTCTAAGGATTTTGAAAAATTTGTCATCATTTCAGTTTTTTAAATTTTAAGCCATTTACTTATTTATTTATTGGAAATGAATAGCAATAACACGAACTATACATTAAACCAACGTTTTCGAAGTTAAATGTGTAATATGAGGTCAATTAATTGATACTCAAAGAGGTATCAACTTTAACCAGATTTTAAAATACTTCATGTATTTAAAAAATTAATTGTTATAGGAGGTCAAATGATACTCAATTAGGTATCAACTCTAAACAAAATTTAAAATTACTTTGTGTAATAAAAGTTTTTAAATAAATAAATTTTATTTGGTAATTCTGAATCTATATATTAATACGCAAGCGGTTTTCTTTTCACAGTCCAACCGCAATAACGGCTGGACCGATTTTAATGTTTGAGGTATCAAATTAAAGGGATTTTTATGTAGATTTGTCAACAAGTCTCAGAATTTTAAAAAAGGGCGTCACTAAAGTACAGTAAAGGGCTGAAGTTTAGGAACAGTGGCGCTATTCATCGACATTTAAACAAGCTCAGTTCACATCGTTTACAAACTGAACACATGGTCAAGTTCTGAAATAGTTCTACAGGTAAACCACAGAATGCAGCACTTATAATTAATTTTTCGAAAAGAGCAGTTTTTAATATTTTTACAGCTCCTTTGGCTTTGTTTTCAAGTATTATTTTTTTAAAGATTTATTATGTAATTTAGGTTATGTTATGAAGTTTTTAAATGTCGTAAACATTGCAGTTACCTGTTTTACAATGTGGTTTATTATATCTCAGAGTGGTTTTTGAAGTTATATTAACCTGAGCCAATCTATTTTTGGATTTGGTGCATATTTATAATGCCATAAATAAGAAGAAGACGAGCATTGACCGGTCGGAGGAGTCGGCAAGAACACGATCGCAACCGCTGACATCACCCTCCCGATTGAACATTTAATGCTACTTCCAACCTCAGACTAATGAACTAAAAATTTACATTGCGGTGGGTTACATTTCAAGAATGAAAAGACTGGTAGATAATGCGTCATTTATGCGTTTTTGCCACAAAGGAAAGGTTCCCCATAAAGACAGCCGTTCCCTACAATATCTGTTTTGGTGATAATTATCAATAAGGTGCAGCAGCAATCCCTAAACAAAGGAAGCCATTGCTCACAGCGCCAGTGTTTGCTCTCGGTCAGCTACATGTTGCTGTAAGCAGTGCATATGATCTTTCGCCGGTATTGAAATATACATCACAGAAAGAAGAGGACATGGGGAAATTAAGGTGTTCCCTAAAAATTGTTTACGTTTACTGGAAAATCCTGCGGTAGATTAAATTAAATTTTAAAGTTTCAGTAGTTAAGCCTTAATTTTGCTAAAAAATTCAGCTCTTTGATTAAACTTTAAAAGTATATAAGTAGGCTGATTATTCTTCATTCTTTTACTATATGATTTTTTGCTCGATTTCGAGCTACGTGTTATCTAGTTTTAATTAATATTCTAAGGATTTTGAAAAAATTGTCCTCTTCAGTTTTTTAATTATATGCCATTAAGTTATTTATTTATTAAAAATGAATAACAATAACACGAACTATACATTAAACCAGCATTTTCAAAGATAAATGTGTAATATGTGGTCAATTGATACTCAAAGAGGTATCAACTTAACCAAATTTACAAAATTTTCACGTATTTAAAAAGTTAAAAGTGTTTTTAGAGGTCAATTGATTCTCAGACGTCTAAACTCTTAACGAAATTTAAAATTACTTTGTGTAATTAAAGTTTTTATATAAATAAACTTTATTTGGCAATTCTGAATTTTAATTAAAATTCCAAGGATTTTAAAAAAATTACCTTCCACTTCAGTTTTATAAATATATGCCATTAAGTTATATATTTATTGGAAATGAATAATAATAACACAAACTATACATTAAACCCACGTTTTCAAAATTAAATGTGTAATATGAGGTCAATTGATACTCAAAGAGGTATCAACTGTAACCAATTTTTAAAAAACTTCACGTATTTAAAAAGTTTAAAGTGTTATAGGAGGTCAATTGATACTCAAAGAGGCATTAACTTTACAAAATTTAATATCCCCAGCACACTTAGGGCTTAGGGTGAATCGAATGAATTTAGGGATTACATCTGCCTAACACCCGAGGGTGCAACAGCCCTTTTCAAAAATTGTGGAAATTTCCAAACTGATGTGAATCAAGAAATCAAGCAGGAGGACTCACTGTCTCCTCTGCTCTTCACTTTGGTTCTGAATCCATTACTGGAGTCCCTGGAAACCCTTTATGGAGAATTTTATGCTTAAGAAGTGTATCTTCTGGTTCTGGCTATGGTCCTGTTATTCAGAACTTAACCCTTCAGACAGCAATGGATTATACAGATGAAAATGGCTCAAAAATTTGATATATTCAGAATCAAAAAGTAGGGCAAGAGTTGGGTGAGAAGAGCTTTGACAACACAGTTGGTGACCGAAAACTCAGATATTACCTTAAATGGATTGTTGATCTACTCACGAAGTCGATGAAAATCTTGGTTTAGTCAAGTCAGAAGATTGTCAGGACTTTGAACTTAAAGGCATCCAAACCATTTACAGGTCAAAATTATTATACAGCCTTTCAGAAAATCTATGCTGGTAGAAACGAGGAAAGATGCCAGGAGACATTAGTTGATTACTATGGGATGTAACACATCATATTTTATTCATTGGTATAAGTAGAATTTATTTTTCTTTCATTTACTTTAGGACAGTGTTGGTGGCAACAGATAGTTTCATGTATTCAATCAAATGGTGTTCCTTCTGGGGGTCTCAGAACAAAAAGTTAACATGGTCTTAGGCTTAGGTCTTGATTTTAACATACAGTAATACTTTCATCCTTATCAGGGAAAATCTTTATCGTTTTCTGTAACCGCAGTCCGCAACTGTCCAGCCGAAGCCGGAATGTTTTTTGGACCGGTATGGCGTAATGAGGAGTCAATTGATACTCAAAGAGGTATCAACTTTTAACAAAATTTAAAATTACTTTGAGCAATTAATGTTTTTAAATAAATAAACTTTATTTGGAAATTCTGAAGTAAATCAAAATTCAAACTCATTTAAAAAATTTGTCATCCACTTCAGTTTTTTAATTATAAGCCATTTAGCTATTTATTTATGGGAAATGAATAACAACAACACAAACTAAACATTGAACCAACTTTTTCAAAGTTAAATGTGTAATATGAGGTCAATTGATACTCAAAGAGGTATCAACTTCAACCAAATTTAAAAATACTTCATGTATATAAAAAGTTAAGAGTGTTATAGGAGGTCAATTGAAACTCAAAGAGGTATTAACTCTTAACAAAATTTAAAACTACTTTGAGTTATAAAAGTTTTTAAATAAGTAAACTTTATTTGGTATTTCAGAATTTTAATTAAAATTCTAAGGATTTTGAGAAATTTGTCATCCACTTCAGTTTTTGAATTATAAGCCATTA
Source organism: Flexamia atlantica (assembly GCA_035578135.1). Taxonomy (NCBI): domain Eukaryota; kingdom Metazoa; phylum Arthropoda; class Insecta; order Hemiptera; family Cicadellidae; genus Flexamia; species Flexamia atlantica. Next base: position 4,460,874 of record JAQJVK010000033.1, read on the forward strand.
AGTTATTTATTTATTGAAAATGAATAACAATAAATCGAACCATACATTAAACCAAAGTTTTCAAAGTTGAATATGTAATATGAGGTAAATTGATACTCAAAGAGGTATCAACTTTAACCAAATTTAAAAACACTTCAAGGATTAAAAAAAAATTATTTGTTAAAGGAGGTCAAATGATATAGGGGTACTTTGGTATTATACGGAGGCCACTAGTTTTAGAGTTTTTTTTAACTGGATACCAAAAATAACTGCATAATTGGAGAGAACAAACTTTGATTGACTCACTGTCCAAATTTGATATAATTATTATGAGCGGTCTTTATGTTCTGCCTCCTAGAAGGCAGTGATGTCGGCGAGGTAAAGCGTCACCGCCGCTAGCGGCAACACCCGATGACCACCCTTATACAGCGCGCTGCGGCGGTTATGTTAGGTTAGGTTATCATATGTTAGTAGGACTTTCCTCGTTTTGTTGGCAGATCTAACGATACCGGATGAGTCATACTTTCGCTCGCCAAATCCTGTTGGCAAGTGATGCATACACTCCGTTCAACAACCTGACCTAGGCCTTCTAGGAGGGGATTTGGCGGGTGAAGTAAACTTTATTTGGCAATTCTGAATTTAAATCAAAATTCAAAGGATTTTGAAACATTTGTCATCCACCTCAGTTTTTTTAATTATAAGCTATTTAGTTATTTATTAATTGGAAATGAATAACAATAACACGAACTATACATTAAACCAACGTTTTCAAAGTTAAATGTGTAATATGAGGTCAACTGATACTCAAAGAGGTATCAACTTAAACCAAATTTAAAAATACTTCATGTACCGGTATTTAAAAATTAAACTGTTATAGGAGGTCAATTGATACTCAAATAGGTATCAACTCTTAACAAAATTTAAAATTACGTTGAGTAATTTAAGTTTTTAAACAAGTAAACTTTATTTGGAAATTCTGAATTTAAATCAAAATTCTAAGAATTTTGAAACATTTGTCATACACTTCAGTTTTTCAATCATAAGCCATTAAGTTATTGATTTATTGGAAATGAATAACAATAACACGAACTATACATTAAACCAACGTTTTCAAAGTTAAATGTGTAATATGTGGTCATTTGATACTCAAAGAGGCATCAACTTTAACCAAATTTAAAAATACTTTAAGTATTTAAAATAAAAATTGTTATAGGAGGTCAATCGATACTCAAGTAGGTATCAACTCTTAACAAAATTTAAATCTACTTTGAGTAATTAAAGTTTTTAAACAAGAAAACTTTAGTTATTTATTTACTTTAGTTATTTATTTATTGGAAATGAATAACAATAACACGAACTATACATTAAACCAACGCTTTCAAAGTTAAATGTGTAATGTAAGGTCAATTGATACTCAAAAGAGGCATCAACTTGAACCAAATTTTAAAATACTTCATGTATTGAAAACGTTAAAAGTGTTATAGGAGGTCAATTGATACTCAAAGAGGTATCAACTCTTCACAAAATTTAAAATTACTTTGATTAATTAAAGTTTTTAAATAAGTAATCTTTATTTGGCGATTCTGAATTTAAATAAAAATTCAAAGGGTTTTGAAAAATTTGTTATCCACTTCAGTTTTTCAATTAGGGTGAGTGCACCAGTGAATGACCGGTTAAGGACGATGTCTCATGTTAATTTGACATTACTCTCTTATTTCCTAGTCACAGTTATAAATTTTATTGAAGAAAGGTCATTTATTCTTTAAGGATTAATCAATATTAGTTAAATACGTTACTTAATGAGAATATTGGTTATAGTATTAATTAAAAGGCAACTATGTCAATGCTCCAATAAATGACCGGGACTGCACCAGTGAATGACCGATCTTGCACCAGTAAATGACCGGTCTATTTTGGCTGAATAACTGTCAAAAAATTAAAAACTCAGCTGATAACAATGAATAAGAATAATTCAGCTGAGAATATAGATCATAGCTAGTAAATGACCGATCTCGTTCCAGTGAATGACCGCTAAGTTTTTCCCCGGTCATTCACTAGTTTTTGTCCTAGTTACGTTCCAATTTATGACCGCCCTCAGTAATAATTAATCATAACATGCACAGCAATAAAATTGATTTTAAATTGTAGGATAGAATGTTAAATATTATTTGATTGCGACGCATTTTTATATAACCATCAAATACAGAATTAATGTAAATCCAGGTAAGCCTTGCAGGGATAGTCACTATAGCAGGAGCATCAAAATCGAATATAGTGAGACACTCAATATTAAATATGTTTAAAAAGTATTTTCGACTCCAACAATTTTAACCAATGGAAAATTATTATTAAATGATATTCCAAGGCTGGTTTTGCGCCTACTTTTAATTTGCTAGCCCAAAGAATATGCTTAATAGCAGACTTTTTAAGCAAAACGGTCATTCACTGGGGGGTGGTCATTCACTGGTGCACCCACCCTATAAGCCATTTAATTATTTATTTATTTATTGGAAATGAATAACAATAACACAAACTATACATTAAACCAACATTTTTAAAGTTAAATGTGTAATATGAGGTCAATTGATACTCAAAGAGGTATCAACTTTTAACCAAATTTAAAAATTCTTTATGAATTTAATGTACGTCTTAGCTACGCAAAACAGCAAAAATAAACGAAATATTGTATTATGAATTTTAATTAGGCTACTGTTATAGTTATTTTTTATATGTTTTGATTATAATAATTTATTCAGTTTTTATTTGGTTTTTAATTTCCCGATATTGTAGACTATATGCAGAAAAATAACAAATTTAAAATAAAATAAAAACTTTCCCTCTCTTTATTCTTATACAATATTACTTTAAGTTGCGATCGTGTCTTTGCTGCAAGCTGTTGCACATTAGGTTTAGAAGATGTGTAGAATAAACACGATACAAATAATCTCGCGTTTTTCGTCAACAATCTTAATTTAGATTTGCTTAGGATATTTATTATTTTCTTTAAAAAATCACTTTTTCCCAAATTTAGCCCGAGAATCAAAATATTTTCCGTTTTTTCATGGTTTGAAAAATTCCCGGCTGATTCCCGGTTTTCCCCAATCCTGATGCAGTGGCCACCCTGCAGTTGGAATTTCCACGGCTGTGATGTTTTTGCACTCTTCTGGTTCCCTGTAACAGAATTTCATTTGATGAATTTTTGTGAATTACAGTTAAGTAACCAGTGGATAGAATCCTCAATGGTTCAGTATTTCTCCTCGTTTTGCTCTGTAAAAGCCTTATCCTTTTTTTCAGTTACAAAACATATGACTGGACATCTCTATACTCAATTCCACATTCACCTTTCAGTACAGGACTTATGGGAGATAGCTATTCTATTACCATTGCTGAATGTATTTGTTTACTAAATCTGTGTCATGTGATGACAAAATCATCAGCTGATTATTTTTTAATATGGGTAGTATAACCTTAATTGTCATTTGAACCACATGGCTTATGAAAATTCCATACCGAAAGGTGAATCTGGAATTGAGTATAGCATTGGTTTTGTTTGCTGACATTTTTCGTTGTCATTTCGTTAACAATGAGGCAACGCACTTGGCCCAATGTTAAAGTTTAAACTCTCCAATTGACTTTTTTAGGTAATTTGATTTTTATAGGTGAATTACAACTTTATTGAACTCGGTTTTGAACCAAAAATAACTAATTTTTAAAGTTAAGGAAATCCTAATCCTCACATTATTTATAGAGATAGTTGTGCAAGCAAGCCAACATACAATCAGGCCAACATTACTCATGTAAGGCCCATTTCACACGAAGCAGTTTTTATACGGCTTCTGCCATGCTACAAGGTGTTGTCAGATTCAAATTTGTTTGTTTAGAGCTTTCACACCATGCGTTAGTGTGCTGCAAGTTAATTTTTGCCGGGGGGGGGGGGGGGGGGGGGTTCACTCCAAGACCGGTCGGTTGCACGACTCCTTTTTTTTAAGCTAAATACAACGGTGCATGTCCTGAACAGACTGGGACGGTGGCGTGTCCTGTAATCTAGCTACTTGGAGGTCATGAATTGTGTGTAGTTATGTTTGTTGGCTTGTGGACGCGGTGCTCTCTAGAGGGGACTGCACTATTGAATACTACCTTCATAAGACCGTCCTCAAAACTAGACCAGTTAGTAAATTGTAAACCAGGCAAAATTGTGGTTCGGACCCCACATTAAAATGTAGGTCCCTTAGCTGTCTTTGGCTGTTTGGCTATTAATTAACAGTCCTCTCTAAGGAACATGTCGGCCTTAGTCAGTAACATGACTAAAAGATCGCGCCACAATCATCCTTCACTCATCTGTCATTCATACTTAGCTTAAAATACAACTGAGTAGGGCCCCATTATAAGTTATGTATGTAATGTAATGTATGTATGTATGTACAAGCGGCGAGAAGTCGTGTGGCAGATAGCAGCTTAAACAAGAGCAAAAGAAGAGCTCTAAATTTTATTACAACAAACAACCGGACAACAGTGGGTCATACAACACCCTGTAGTACGTCACGACACATAAAAACCGGCTCATGTGAAAGAGGCCTAAGAGTTTATAATGACTGAATCGTGCTACTAAAACATCAAGAGCCCAATGATATGTAATTTTCTCAATTTTTGTCCTCAAAACAAATTACTGATTGGTATTAATTGGGCCTAACTTATACAGCTGGTGAATGGTATAAGTGAGTTAATACCGTCTGGATGGTAGAAGCAGAATACCTCAGACTGAAAGCTACAGTATGCGGTAGTAGGTGGGGACTAGGTTAGGTTTTACGAGCCCTGATCTGTGACAGCTCACAGATGAGCTCTAACAGCCGTTGGAGTTGGTTAGGCCTAGTTGTACATGTTCAGTCGGCCCGGAGCCATCACACAAAGCAGAGGACCAGGAGTCCATAATGGAGGTACTGATATTGCATTAGTTGGTGGAAAAACGGCCCTTTAATTACGCCAGGTTGGCAATATGAGGGGGGAGAAATTAGTGAGGTAGTAATGAAATACAATTCTTAGAAAGATAATTTTCAATCCATTCAAATCTTTAAAGGATGACTAAAGATTGTAAAAGTACTTTAAAATATAGGTACCTATCGTAAACTGCTATCAGATTAATTAATCTCATTTGCTCATCTATTTTCTTATATTGACGTACGGAAATGCAATTAAAAAACCAAATTAATATCTTTGAATCTTTGAAAATCTATTTTTTTTGTTCGATCAATCAATTGGTTTGACATCCATTAGGGTATTCAGGTGATTGATTTTGCAGTACAGTAATCATTCACCCAAAATTTTACAGCACTCCACCCAAAATTGACATTTATTTTTTCCGGAGGGTAATTTTGTGCTGATCCTGGAAATGAGTTTTTTTCCAGAAGTGACAAAAAATGGAATATATGCAATTTTTTTTGCTTTTTAGGCAGGTCAAGTGGGTACCTAGGTAATGACCGGGCTGTCATGTGCGCGCTACGGTCAACGACCTGACCTTGGCCTACTTTGAAGGGATTTGGCAGGCAAAAGTATATCTCATCTGGTGTTGTCAAATTTTTAACGAAACGAGGAAAGTCCTATTAACACATTTATGATAACCTAACCTAACATAACCGCTGCAGCGCGCTGTACATGGGTGGCCTCTGTATGATACCAAAGTACCATCGCTGGCAATGACAAAAAAGAAAAAATCCACTGTAGACACTTTTGAATCAACAACAGTGACCGTTGGATGACCCACACAAGGGCCTTTGTTTGGCGTGTCACGTGTCAGTCAGTAACGTTTAAACAGACGATGAGTCTTCATTGGAATTTTTAGAAAAGGAAGAAATGTGCAATATTTGGAAAAGGAACAATTCTTCTTTTCTTTATCGATATATCGATTTATATCGTTCGATATATCGGTTGTAGAGTCAAAAGATAGTCCCCCGCCCGAAAACACCCGATTCCCGTCGATCCCCCAAGCTGGAAGATGTGGTACACCGCAAAGGAAACTGCAGCCACATTTTTTTAATGTTAGAAATAACGCCCTGATATAGAAAATTAGTTTTTTCTGTGCGAATGTCAGAAATGCCGGCAAATCGGAAAAACTAAAAAAGATTTCAGAAAAAAAATGTTATTAGAAAAATGTAGGCCTAACGTTTGGCCATTATTGTTTAAAGGCACTCCAAATTATTTTTTTTATTATTAACTTTATTTAATTAATTAACTTAATGATAATAACTAATTAAATAGTTAAGATCACTTTTTTCAAGGAAATTCAGAATTTTCACTGAATCCTGTGCATAACGATCATAATTTTAGTAGGCTAATAACTGATTTACTAGATAACACGTAGCTCGAAATCGAGCAAAAAATCATATAGTAAAAGAAAGAAGAATTAACAGCCAACTTGTATACTTTTGAAATTTAATCAAAGGGCTAAATTCAACAGCAAAATTATGGCTAAACCATTGAAACTCTCAAAGTTAATTTGATTTACTGCAGCAGTTTCTGGTTAACGGCTTTTTGGGAAACACCTTCATTTTCCATGTTCTCTTTATTCTGAAATGTATATTTAAATACCGGCAAAAGATCGAGTTCTGCTTTACAGCAACATGTAGCTGACCGAGAGCAAACACTGGCGCCATGAGCTAAGACCTCATTTGTTTAGGGACTGCCCCTGCACCTTAGGCCCCTTTCACACGAGGCCACTAGTGGCCGCCACCGGTTGCCCGCCACAGCTTAAACATTGTTTTAAATGGAGGCCTTCAGACGCGGCCACTGCAGTTGCCCGACGGGACACAGTGGCTGAGCAGTGGCCGCCTCGCGCAACTGCGAGTCGGCCACCGCGGTGGCGGCAACTCGTCGCGGGGCATTGAATGAAATGGGAGCTTTCAGACATAGCCACCGGTGGCCGCCACTCCCGACTACGCAAGCGCGCGCATTACCTGTTGTCTCAGGCAGTTCACGTGCGGAGGTAGGTACAGTTGTGAAATGATTTTTCTAAACGAGTTTTAACTGTTTATTTGATTTTTTTATGAGTGAACAGAAGAAAAATAAATAAATAAATGGTATCAGAAAACACACATACTTTCTCCCTTAAATACAACAAAAATGTACAATTACTCCGCAAATATATTAAAAATATCATCGAAATCGGTTACCAGTCAACGGAGATATCGGTTTTTGAATATTTGCCATAAGCATAACATTAGACAACGTACTGCGTTTACCGCCAAACAAGAATATCAATTATCCCCGCAACCAGTTGAAGTAGAGTAATAATTCAAAATCCTGGATTATTTACTTTTTGAAGCCAAATCTAATGGTTGCAAGTATATTTTCTTTAGTAGTTATATATTTTGTGAAATTTGAAAAATATGAATTTTTTAACACTTAAACTCCCATATCTTCTAAATCTGAATTTTTACAAAAATGCGAGTGGTGTCATTTTATTTGTCATCTTAAACTCTAAAAACCATGAAATTTTTATCAAAATCGTTAGAGATATTTTTGAGAAATTTTGATTCGCCTGGATCATGGCTGTATACCTACATGCCAAATTTCATGAAAATCGGACCACTGGTGTGGTCTCAAGCTTTGTTTACATACATCCACACATCCACACACACGGAAAGATAGACACCACTCCAAAAACCGCTTTTTTGGATACAGGGAGCACTAAAACCAATATTTCCACTAACAAATCAAATTCGAAAATTTTGACGAAAACAATACTTTCTCCAAATACTATGTATTAGGAGGAGAAAGTAAAAGTGGAAAAAAGGAAGAGGAATATTCGGAAATAGTTAAAAAAAAACCTTTTTTTGTCGTCACATAGCTCGTCAAACAACTTGTAATAAAGGTCATTGTCCTTCCTTTTCGTTAGTATTGGATTAACATGGAACATAGGCTATACACCTGCGTCTCCGCCTTCTTTTCTTGATTGATGATGCGAGAAGAATTTGTTGTTTATTACTCCTCAGAATTTTCTCGGCTAAATCGGAGGTGGCTATTAGTGGAGTGGCCTGCTAGTTGCCTGTACCGTCAACTGCAGTTACCCGGGCTGATAACCGGTGGCGGTCACTAGTGGCCTCGTGTGAAAGAGCCCTTATTGATAGATAGCACATGACTCAACAGGGGGTTTGAAGGGCAACAGGGGATTCGGGTGGGTTTATGGGGTTGTCATACACACTTTCAGGTTGGTTTGTGTGCATGAACGTAAGAATGGTCTTGGGTGAGAGAGTCTGTGTGCTTGTTGTGTGTCTGTATATGTCAGAACGAATATAAGTTTGTATTAGGTAGTGTGCATGTTATACGAATGTTAGTGTTTGTCTGTGGCTAAGAGCATCCATTGGCATGAAGAAAAATTCTTTTCAACGCAGCACTATTATATATTTATTTATTATATTATTAATTATTTTCCTCCACACAATTATAAGTTTCAGTATTCATATCAGAATGTCATAGGATTCATGAGTTAGTTTCATTAGTAATGCCAGTCCAGTTAAGTTCTTGTCAATTTTTAGTTTATTTATTATTTAATTAAATTTTAGTCCGCCATCAAGATAGACTGATGTAGGATTCGGCCCCCGCGCACAGGTTGTACCTATTCGGGGACCTTTCTCCTTTGTTAAAATGTATTATTATGTGTGTTATATTTTTGAGAATAAAATAATTTTGACTTTGACTTTGACTTTGATAGTTATCGCCAAAGCGGACTCATAGAGGACGGCTGTCTTTGTAGGGACCAATGCTTAAATGACGCACTATCTCTACCAGTCTTTTCATTATTGAAATGCAACCCACCGCGATGAAAACATTGTAGGTTCATTGGTCTGAGGTTGGAAGGAGCATCAAATGTTACATGATTGTAGGCGGTTGTGATCATGTTCCTTCCAATCGGTCAATATTCGCCTTCTTCTTATTGGCATATTTACTGCACCATATCAAAAAGTAAATTGGCTCAAGTTAATAAAACTTCAAAAAACACTTTGCTGAAATGTATTGGGATATCGTAAACTACATTGTAAAACTGGGAACTACAATGTTCCCAGCCCTTTAAAAACACTTCATAACATAACCTAAATTACATAATAAATCTTTTTGTTGAAAGCCAAAGCAGGTGGAAAAACAAAAAACTTTTCTTTTCAAAAAATAAAGTGCTGCAATCTGTGGTTTACCTGTAAAACTATTTCAGAGCTTGACAGGCTTGACCATATGTTCAGTTTATAAACAAAGTGAACTACGAAATAGCGCCACTGTTCCGAAACTTCAGCCCATTACTGTACTTTAGTGACGCCCTTTTTTAAAATTCTGAGACTTGTTGACAAATCTACAGAAAATTCCCTTTAATTTGACACCTCAAACGTTAAAATCCGCCCAGCCGTTACTGCGGTTGGACTGTGAAAAGAAAACCGCTTGCGTATTAATATAAAGATATTACAGAAAAATTAATTTTGTTTCAAATTAAGTAGCCTACCTGGTGAACCGAGCCTTGCTTGGTGTTATTTCATGTTTACCAGTTCATCTAGTAACTAAAAATATTTCACTGTCATAAAATTGATAAATAGGCTAGAAACCTTTTTTATTTGTCCATGGAATCTTCATCCTACTTGCTGTATTTTCCCTTGATGGCTGTAGATTCCAAACAGCTGTTATGATTACTTCATTTGGTTACACGTTCCTTGTTTATTTTCGTTGCTATCACGGCAACCCATAAGGCCAATGTTAAAATTTTACAACTTTAAAATTCAATTTATTATGTTATTAGATTTTCTTTGGCCAAGTAATCTGCATTAAAGACGTTTTTGAGTCATAAATTACTTATTTACAGACTTTGAAGGAAATCCTCGGAGCCTTTTTTGAAATAATTGTGCAAACAACCAAGCAAGCAAGCACGATAACATTACTCATATAAGAGTATAGGATAGAATCTGCACTATGAAATAAACTTCACCTGCTGGAAGATGATAGTAATCTTATTTATTATTTTTGTAATGTTTATAAGCCTACAAAGTGTCTGGGTGTCCCGTGCATCACATAAAGATTCGCCCATCATTTATTTCTTTAATTTACTTGTGACACTCTTTTATAAAACATTCTGACGTTTTTATTTTAATATGTATGTTTTTCTAAGTCTAGATCAATACTGAATATTAATTTAAATAAATGGCAAAACAAGGAACCATAAACTTAAGACCCATGCATCATGTCCCGTGCATCACGATGTATTAAAATTTAAAAGTATTTATTAACATATCAAAATAGGAATGTTTTTAGGCAAAAATATATTTTGTAATCAAATACATCTTAAGTAAAAAATTGAAAAATTTTAAATCAAAGATTTATTACATAAATCACAGAAAAAAAATTGCAATTGCCTTAGGCCTACTTAGGAAACTTAGCACTTTGCATGAGTCCCGGTCACACTTCTAGTGATAACTTATGTGTATTACAAAAAATTAATCTAATATTTAAATGGATGGAATCTGCAGGACGAAATACACTACACTTGCATGAGGGAAAAATATTAATTCATAGTTTTTTCTATTTACAAGTGTGTAAATTGTCTGAATGTCCTGTGCATCACATAGAGAACAATAATTGTGTGTATCACGCAAAAAATAATTTTTGTTTAAAAGGGGGCAAAACCCCCTATTAGGTAAAAGGGGACGTCGTAGGGGGATGGCGATGGTTCCATTGAAATTCTCGCCCCAAAAATAGGGTATATATATACCGAGTTTCAGTCACACGGCACAGTTCTGGAACATACTAACTCCCAAGACCCCTATACGTGTGGTTCAAGGTGGTTTTTTGCCCCTAGTTCGAAAAGGGGGGGAGATAAATGGTACAAACCCGGTATATTTGTAGTCAGGAAAATAAAAGAGAACGATATAGGGCAAAGAATAATTTCTGACTTCTGGGTAGGAAAACGACCGTGGAAGCCTACATTCTTCTTTAAAGAATTTTTTTTATTTGGGGGCAAAAAACCCTTTAGGTAAAAAAGGGGGGTCGTTGGGGGACGGTAATGGTTCCATTGAATTTCTCATCCTAAAAATAGGATATATGCTTAAAATGAGGGAAAATTCCCTCCAGAAATACCCAACTCCCAAGAGCCAGAAGCCAACCCCTACCCTAACCTAACCTAGCCAAATCAACCTTCAAATTAGCTAACCTGAACAAAAGGTTTTATTATTTTTTGCAGTTTTAGCGAATTTCCCCTATAGGGAAGAAGCTATTACCGTAGGTCTCATGGTAAGACCTAAGCCCCAGACCATGATAAATTTTCGTTTTGCAACCCCCAGAAGCAAAAAACACCATTCGTTCAAATTTTTAGATATATATATATATATATATATATATATCTATATATCTATATATATATGTGTCTGTTAGCACGATAGCGGCCGTAAAAATGGTCCGATCTTGATGAAATTTGGTACAGACATGTAAAGTGGTAATCGATTGCACGAGTTCGTGAACCACCCCGATCAGACCACCGGAAGGGGGGGTAAAGGGGGATAAACCCACCCAAAAATGGGTTTTTTGATCTTTTTACATAAAAAAATAAAATTTATCAAATTTTTGTTGGCACCATTGAATTCAGCTCAAAAAAACAAACAATTTAGTACTTTGAATCACTGCTCTATGTCCATTGGTTACCGAGATATTGAAAGTGGTAAACACAGTACGTTGTCCCAATGTTAACCTTATGGGAAATAAGTAAAATTCTGTATCTCGTTTATTTCTTAACATATCTTGATAAAACTTGGTAAATGGCTTCTTCTAGTTCAGATCTACTAAATATTGAATTAAAACCAATACGTTTAAACATACCTGTAGCAGCAAACCTGCATACTCATTCCCCATGTTTATCTTATGGAGCTTACAAAAACATGTCAAATCTCGCTATGTTAGATTAAAATATATTGTTTTGCATTTGAAATTCGCTGAGTATGCAGGTCTGCTGCAACGGGGGTATTTTGTCTTAATCTTGGCTATTGTACGTTAGATCCTCAAATTCATGTTGTCCAGCATGAAATTTCCGTTAATTTAAGTACCCACATGATAGGCCTATGTTTTAGACAACATTTTTTCAGCTTTTCCGATGCTTTTTCAACCGAAGGCCCTATCTCGTTTGGATCTTGGATATTTTTGTTCAGCTCATTCTTGTAATTACCTAATTTGAGTACCCATATAATATGATCTATTTCCGTTAACAAAACAGCAGCAAAATTACCCTTGGGCCTATTCATTTCCGGAATCAGCGCAACATTTCCTACATTTATAAGTTATATTTAACGTTATTTTCAGAATCAGGACATTATAATCCTTACAATTTGAAAAAAAAAATTCATTTTGGGTGGAGTAGGCGTGACAAAAAGTAAACATTTAGGCCTACCCCCACACAGCATGCGCGTGGGCACAGCGTGCGCTGTATTGAAATTGCAAAGCAAATACTAGTTGAGTCAGGGTAATCGATATATTGTTTATATTAATCCCTACATCAGTTAGGCCTACTTTCATTCGATTGTTTCACCAGGCGTCTGCAGAGGTGCAACCTAGGTCTATCCTACATAGGTCTAAGGGAAAATGTTCAATTTTATTATTAGGCTACTTTGAAACAATTAAGTAACTTACAGTTTAGAAGGTGCTCAAAACTAAGCTTAGGCATTGTGTGGATTTGTTAAGTAGCTGGAGTTTTTGCAATCTACAGTAAAACGTTTATAAAGGCCTATTATTTGGTAGAAATAAAGTAATAGCTTTAACAAACTTACTCAGAATTAATTGCTGCTGATAATTTATCCCGCTATCTTCTGGGGATTTTCTATTCATGTGGTTTCTGTAATATCATAGGCTGACAACATCTAGTTTATAAACTAAGTGTGTTTAAGCATTTATTTAAACTGTAGGTCAATGTTTGTTTTCATTTGAACAATTTTATGATATACTCAGTTCCACGTTCACCTTTTGGTACAATTCATATAGCCTAGGGGATAATTATTCTATTACCTTTGTTGGGTATATTTGTTTACAAATATCTATATCAAAATGTTATAAAATCATCATTTGATTATAACATAATTTGGTTACTACAGCTTAAAATGCCATATGATATTCACAGCTTATGGAAATACCATACTGAAACGTGAATATGGAACTGATGAGAATAGGCTAGATTGAGTGAACACCAATCCCTACCATAAGTTAGCTGGAAACTGAGTCGAATGAACACCAAGTCGATTTATTGTAAGACAGAGGTAAAAATAATGTTTAACACTGAACTAGGACCCCTTCTGCGGAACTATAGCCATATCAAATTACAAAATAAAGTTTTCCTGCAATAAGCCCAACCAGTAACCACATGAATAGACTAGAAAATGCTCAGAAGATAATGGGATAAATCATCAACCGCGCAAGAATGAGTAGTAAGCTATTACTTTAATTTGAAATAATATTGTAATACGAACATAATAATGAATGTTAAACACTTAACAGATGACATAAGGCCAAATCAAATTACAAATGAATTTTGACTACACTTAGCCTAAATTACTCACGTGTTCAGGGTTCGAGGAACGATCTGAAAATGAACACGAAATGCTCTGCTCCCCGCTAGTCCGCTGTGGCGCGCGGCGAGCAGCGATCAGTGTTGCCACTGTTGCCATAAAGGATCGGAGATTTTACCCGCGATGATTATTAAAAAGTCCCCGCTTTTATCCGGCTTTTTCCGCAATAATCCCCGCAGGTACCAAAACGTGGCTTGTTACCCAAAAAGCCACCACATATTTTAACACTAGGCCTAGGGGGCCATCCATAAAAACATAACGCTAAAATCGGCCTTTTCAAGCCCCCTTCCCCCTTGTAACGGACATTATTACTCTATGTAACGGACTTGTAACGCTGGCCCTAACGGTCGCAATGGGGGGAGGACTCGTAGTAGAATTATGATGTCGTTACTTATTTCATATTTGCTCCGAGCTCCGAGGGCAGCGCTGTAGACAAGACTAACAGCCGATGCTTGTATAACGTCGGTCAATATCATCTCTGGTAAATGGTAATGAAATCAGCGTTGGAAGCTTACTTAAGCGTTACTAATCTCGATAGTTAAAATTCTTCAATATATTACTATACATTGCAAGCAAGAATTGTACGGTTTCAAGTACAACGGTGCTGATTTATTAAAGACAATATTTAAAAAACTCCAAAACATTAAAGATTAGCCTCGCAGACATTAATTTTTTGTTCCAACACTAAAAGGGTTAATGCTACACATGGGCCAAGCTATTTGACTCCGACTCAGGGGCGGCTCCAGGGGGGGGCCATGGGGGCCATGGCCCCCCCCCGAGAGCTCCGATTTTTTTTAATTTCAAACAAGGTTTTACTAAAATTCATTCTTGTGTATATGAAATCATTTTTGGCCCAATATCGGAAAAGCTGTTGTATACAAGATTCTCGAAGACGAAGCTTTTTTTCTACATAATTGTTACTTATGTACACTTAATTCAAGCTTAAATTTTTTGTTCAATATTAATAGTAGGAGACATTTTAAGTTGTTAGGTTGGCAGCGCATCACGATTTGCCGCATGACCATCTCTATTACTAGAGATGGCCATGTTTGCCGCCATAATTTGGGTTTGGAAAATATTATTTATGACGAAAACAAAACAATATACGTTTATTATGAAATTAGCGCTTATTTCCTGTGTGTATGGATTAAAATAATTGTATTATTACGAAGACCATCGAGTAAGTAATTGATCCGTTTGAATACTATCTGGCATTCAATACTTCGGACTATACCATATTACAGTATTCTCAACCAAACGTACAATCATAACAAAGTTGGAGTTCATTTAACCTGTCTTAGTCCTATTTAAAAAATGAACAAATTATTTAATCATCAAATTAGGGACCGTCCACAAATACTTAACGCCCTTACGGGAGGAGGGGGGGTTTCGTCAGCATTATGTACCGTTACGAAGGAGAGAGGGGGGCTTCAACGCAACGTTAAGCACCTATTAAACCTTAATAATTAATTCCATAAATTATTCCAACATCTTCAAATTATCTTCAAAGTACAGAGTTTTGACTTTTTGTGGGGGGTGGGGGTGATAGTACAGTGTTACGTAACTTTTGAGGGGGTTTACTGCCAGCAATACTAGTCCGTTAAAAGGGGGGAGGGGTTTCTGATAAGGCAGATTTTAGCGTTACGTAATTTATGGATGGCCCCTTAAGTAAAATTTTTAACAAAGTGTTAATAATCTCATAGACAGAGGTATTAATAAACACGTATTTGGGGGGGGGCAGGGGCGTACCCAAGGGGGGGACATCGGGATATAACCCCCCCACCCCCCCGACATTTTTGGGCTATGGGAAATTTTTGGGAAGATTAATAAAATCTTGTTCACAATTAAGGTGGTGGTATCACTAAACTTGCTATGAAAGAGAGAACACTACTACACTCACACTAAACTTTTATAAAGGGTTTAAATAGTTAAATTATATTATTTTAAAGATAATTGGTTTGGGGATGATATATTGGATTAGGGTATTTTTCAATTGAGGTTTTCATGAGTAATTGGTGGGAGTGGGCCTATAATAACATAAGGCAAGCAAAAACTACTGATGAAAACAGTGGCCATTAATTGTACCCGCGATATTACTACCATACCCATCGTCGTCAGATGTGGCAAAAGTCTCATTATATCACGTGAAATATTCATGGTAAAAAAATCACGATGTTAAAATGCAGCATACGAATATTGTCGTCTTCTCAGGGCCGTGTCCTTTACGCTATTCGTTTGTCGGACGATCTCGTAGCAGCATCGGGGCAGACAAAAATCGTCTGCCTACGTTGCGTGAAAACCAAGTCTCACCGTCAAACCTTCAAAGATTTATGATAAGTCTGTCAAATTTCGGAGATCAAACTTCTTCCGGTGGTCTCCACTATTTGACGTACCACTCTTATGCGATTATTATTAGCCTCCGATGCTTAGGCCTCTACGTGTACAACATAGTTTTGCGGTCCCGTTCTGGGACTTGAGAAACACTACAGAAGTATGACAACCTGCATTTTCTAACTCTATTCATCAACCTCGCTCGGATAGTCTAGGATCCGGATACTTTAGGTCCAGAAGGTCCGAGGCGCCAATAAATGAGAATGTGAAATATAGTTTTTACTTTGAAATAAAATAGAAAAACATTATTTTTTCCCAAGATTAAGAACGTGTAATTTTTTAATTACTTTCTCATCTGTCGTATTTTAATGTAAGGCCTACTAAATAAATATGCTATTCCTATGACTGTGTAAAAACATTTTGCTGAAATTCTAATGTGATCAACAATTTTTAGAATCAAATCTGTGAGCAGTCTCAAATTAGCTCAAATTTCGGGTGTTATTCTGTTTGTTGTTGTGCCTCTAGATTGCCTAAAAATGCGAATTTACAGTTGTAATTTATGAACATTTCCCGTTCCCCCTTTGGGGGTATTCTATACCTCCGGCCCCCCGGTGTATCCCCCCCCGAAAATAAATCCTGCGTACGCCACTGGGGGGGGTGACTAATATGAACCTAAGTTTCTCATACTTGGCCCCCCCCGAGAAACTGTCCTGGAGCCGCCTCTGCTCCGACTAAAATGGCCGCCTGTCTGATTATTGTTGTATTACTTATCTCCAAGATATCAATTCTTTAACAACTACACATTGCAAGCTAGATTTTTACGATCCAAACTACAAAGATCCTAATTTATTAATGACAATAATACTAAAATATAACTCCAAAACATTAAAACAAAATCAGCCTCGGTTGGCTTTGGAACATCAATAACAAAGCTAAACGTAAATAACTCATAAGCTAACCAATCATTAAAAATTTTATATTTCTACCAACAAATATTTTGATTAAGTGCCCTTGGTCTAAATTTGGCAAGATTAATGTTATAGGAAGCTAAATTATTATCTTTCAAATTCTGCACCGAAAAGCGGGTCTAGTTGGTTGTATTTTTAAAATTCATAATAGCGAAGGATTTGTAATTATTATTTAATTTGTTGGACTTTTCCTATCGCTTCTAGTGTTTAAACTACACTACGTTTCGAGAGGTATTGAAACTCCTCTCGTTTTCAAGTGACCCTACTTAAAGTTACATTAACCTACTTATGTTAATTTAACCTACTTTTTTTGGGTTTTTTTTTTGACATACAATTACATTCATCCAACATTCAACAGAAATCTCACTCACACAAAATTTCATACAAAACACATTAAACATACTTAATACAGAAAGAAAATTAAAACTAAAACATATTACATGATAAAGGGCACAGAAAATTAGCCTCATTCGAGTTGCGTATGTGAGTGTGAGTGGACGTGTGTGCGTGTCGTGCCACTGCCAGCTTGGAGGCATTGCCGGCAGTAAGGTATATGTTTTTGTTTTAATTTTCTGTGCCCTTTATCATGTAATATGTTTTAGTTTTAATTTTCTTTCTGTATTAAGTATGTTTAATGTGTTTTGTATGAAATTTTGTGTGAGTGAGATTTCTGTTGAATGTTGGATGAATGTAATTGTATGTCAAAAAAACAAAAAACCCAAAAAAAGTAGGTTAAATAAACATAAGTAGGTTAATGTAACTTTAAGTAGGGTCACTTGAAAACGAGAGGAGTTTCAATACCTCTCGAAACGTAGTGTAGATTAAACACTAGAAGCGATAGGAAAAGTCCAACAAATTAAATAATAATTACAAATCCTTCGCTATTATGAATTTATCAAGATAATAAGCGAGATATAGAATTTTACTTATTTCCCATAAGGTTAACATTGGGACAACGTACTGTGTTTACCACTTTCACTATCTCGGTAACCAATGGACATAGAGCTATTATTCAAAATACTAAATTGTTTTTTTTTGGCTGAATTCAATGGTGCCAATAAAAATTCGAAAAATTTAATTTTTCTATGTAAAAATCTCAAAACCCCATTTTTGAAGGGGTTTACTCCCCTTTACCCCTCCTTCCGGTGGTCCGATCGGGCTGGTTTACGAACTCGTCCGAATAATTACTACCTTACACGTCTATTCCAAATTTCATTCCGATTGGACCATTTTTGCGCAAGTTATCGTGCTTAAAGACACACACACACACACACACACACACACACACACACACACACACACACACACACACACACACACACACACACACATATATATATATATATTATATGAAAGTGAGCGAATGGTGTTTTTGGCATCTGAGGACCTCAAAAAGAAAAGTTATGATGGTTTTAGGCTTAGGTCTTACCATGAGACCTACGGTAACAGCTTTTTCCCTATAGGGGAAATTCGCTAAAACAGATCACGCAAGAATGATCGACTTGCGAGCTTTATCAGCTGGAAGGTATAGCCCAGGAAGTTTCAACTGGACTGGGATTTGATAGGTCGATTTCCCTGAATTCCTGGACTAGTAGATAAAATGTATGCAGCAATAATAAACAAGAATTCCTTGCTTTATCCAACTAATATTATAAATGTGAAAGTATGGATGTTTGTGTAGGATTTGATAGGTCGATTTCCCTGAATTCCTGGACTAGTAGATAAAATGTATGCAGCAATAATAAAAATGTGAAAGTATCAATACCTTTGTAGGATTTAATTGGTCGATTTCCCTAAATTCCTGGACTAGTAGGCAGTGCCGGACTGGCCAGGTCGGCAGGTCGGCAAATGCCGAGGGCCCACGGCCCTAAGGGGCCCATGGGCCTCAAAAATACAAAATTATTTAAATACCGTTTTTAAATCTTAAAAATTAAATCCACAATATTTTTATTTGAAAATAAGATTTTTGATTTTATTTATCAATAAAATAGCTGATAAATTTCATTAAGGAACATTATAAGATTAGTATACAGCACACATTTGTCTATGTTTAACACAGGCAACACATTTTGTCTTTGTTTATTCGTTATCACCACACCACTGCCATTTAGACGCCACTGCCACCCCTGCCACCAGGATCAGCTGTGAGGCGTTGTCGTCGCGATCGCGAAAAGTGGGCACGTGGTTGTTGTCTGCATGGTTTATTAGAGGTTTACTATTGCCGATGCTCTCTTTACTTCACGATCAAGAGTTTATAGGTTAATATTGCCTAGTGCTTAGTGAAATAGTGACAATACAGTAGTGAAATAGTGTGCTGTGTGTGATTGATTACAATGAATAAACAGTCTAGATTCTAGGCCAAAGTACCAGTAATTTTGATGATCAATTGCTTACTAATGATGACGAGAAAACTCTATTTAAGACCGAAGAGAAGTTACGGTGTGCTCAATGTTTATCGTGTGTCTTTGCTATGTTGTACAATCAGTCATCTCAATCAGGCCTGTTTAACAATTTGTACTCTGTTTACAAATACCTGCTTACAATACCATGCATGCACTCAGGTTTCATGCGAAAGAGCTTTTTCAAAACTTAAAACTGTAAAAAAATAAGTTAAGAAATTCTTTGGACCAAGAACTTCTAAGTAATTTAATTCAGATGAACTGCGAGAGTGACTTGTTTAAGAACGTAAATAGATAGGCTATAATCAACGAAATAGCTTGCTCAAGTGAAGAGCTTAAGAAAATGTTAAAGGCGGTGACACACTATCACACATTTGCCCGAACAAGATATTACACCACACATCAGACCGCGCAGGGAGATAAATTTTTCGCTCCACACATTCCCCCGAACAAGACATCGGATCACACATTCCTCCGAGCGCGGTAACGCGACGGCGTACGGAAAGACGTTCGGGGCAGAGTAGACCCTGACACACTATCACACATCATACAAGACACCGCACCAGACATTTCTTTGATCTTTCGCCAAAAAAACGCCTCCAGAGCGCTCGCGACGATGTGTGGTGTGATGTCTTGTGTGATGCGCGGACCCCTGACACACCATCATCCTTCCTTTTGTCCTGTGCGATGTGTGGTGTGATGTCTTGTTCGGGGAAATGTGTGATAGTGTGTCACCGTCTTAATAGTGTGATTTAGTTATGACCATGGTTTGAGATGTTGCCGTTAGACCGTGAGATAGACTACATTCAACAATCAACATATTGATAACGTAATCATATTGTTATGTTATGCACTTTAAAATAATCGTATACAGGTTTTTTGAAAATATTCATGTTTTTGAAGAAACTTGTACGGTACAATGTACATCATAATTATGGTCTTTAAGATATAATCTCATATGTGTTTCTAAGAAATTTACACACATTAACATTTTGTCTATTAATATATTAACGTAGACTTATTGTTTTTAAATAGCCTTTAATAAATCTATTTCTATGAAATTATACACGTATTACCATATTTATAACCTAATTTTGTAGAGTCAACGGGTACTTATTTTCTTTATTTCGTTGGCCTTATGTTAATATTAATAAATGTATGCTAAATGTTTAGAGAATAATGAGTTTCAAAAAAGTTTTTTATATTACATTGGGTGTAAAACATTCGCAAGTGGGGGGGGGGGCACGACAAATTTTTGCCGAGGGCCCACAGAGCAGCCAGTCCGGCACTGCTAGTAGGTAAAATGTAAGCAGCAATAATAAACAAGGATTCCTTGCTTTATCCTACTAATATTATAAATGTGAATGTATGGATGTTTGTGTGAATATCTGTTTTTCGACCACGTGAAAATACTGGATTTTGAGCTGAAATTTTGCAGAAATAGAACCACTATATCAGAAAAGGACATTTCCTTGCTTTATCTATATATAGGGTGCCCGGAAATAATGGTAAAATATTTAAGTATATGATAGTAGAGGTAAAAAAAGAATAAACGTTTATATAAACATAGGTCCTAAAGTGCTTTGTTTTCAGTCTGTGCGTCTGTTTGTGATTTTTACATATTTAATCATATCTCACGAAGCACTTAACGTAGGCTATAAACTTCAAACTTGGTGTATGGATAACCACTATTAAGGACTATTCTTGTAAGAAGAATCTAATTTCTACTTTGTATCATTTCAAAATGGCGACTGTTTTTTGTTTCCAAAGATAAATATATTAAAACCCGTAAATTTTAGCAAAATTATATAAGAGACAAAAGGACTGCAAAATTTAATCCAATTAAAGCTGATATTAAGATTATGATGATCGGACCTATAATAACGGAGAACTTTTAACTTTTCTGAATGAAAACATTAGTTAGAACATACTGTCTGAAATTTGCATGTTCTTATTCGGAAAATTTAAATTTTCCCATTAGGGGACTATAAGTTATCCGATCGTTATAATCTTAATATCATCATTAATTAGATTAAATTTTGCAAATTTTTAGTCACTTGTATATTTTTTCTAAAATTTACGGTTTTTAATATATTTGGCTTTGAATACAAAAAACAGTCGCCATTTTGAAATGGTTCAGAGAAGAAATTTGATACTTCTTCGAAAAATTTTCCTTAATAGTGGTCATCCACATACCGAGTTTAAGGTTTGTACGTTAAGAGGTTCGTGAGATATGATTAAAAATTAAGAGGTTCGTGAGATATGATTAAAAATGTAAAAATCACAAACAGACACACAGACGGAAAAAGGAGCACTTTAGGACCTACGTTTATATCAATTTTTTTCTTATTTTTACCCCTACTATCATATACTAATTTATTTTACCATAATTTCCGGAGACCCTGTATATTTATTAATCGACAAGCATGATTTTGTTATCCTTTATGCTTAACCTGTGTGCAACGCAGGAAAAATCTAAGCACACTTTAGGCCTAGTAAAGTAATTTCTCATAGATGTGCAAAATCACAGAATATACTGTACAGTTTTTAAGATTTGTTGAAAATTGAAATAGATACGTATTATTAAAAAAAAACGTGAACCCTATGAGATGCCAGGTTGGATACGGAGTAACAACAAATGTAAACAGAATGCAGACTCATGTTAAATTAGAGGAGTGAGTGAAACCTAAACCATAATATTTTCTGGTTGAGTATGTTACCAGAACTGCTCGTCTCGTAGCAGTAGACGAAACGATCGCCCAGTCCGAGCCATACAACCAATGTCAGTTTCAGCGTTGGCCTTACGGACTGCCTGGGCGTAAATAAATCTCACTCTACATTCCGCAATTATACCCAATATACAAATTATGGCATTATTTATTTAAATTTATCTATAACTCTTAAATCTTTTCTCAACATTTAGTTCCGGTCACCTGATGCCGGGTATTCACCAGGTTTTCGGGCATTTTGAAGCCCGTTCTGGATTTTGAGAGGATTAAGAAAAATCGGGTGAACCCGGGGATTTTAGATTTGAGTTGCGGGGATTTATACCCTCCATCCTAAATACATAAAAAATGGGTAAATCCGGGGATTCTTTAATCGTGATTCGCTTTGCAACATCCAATGTTAATGTAAGAAGAGAAAAATAATTTGTTTTCATTGTGTTGGGAACAATACTCGAAGTAAATAGACATAATTTAGTATATAGCGAGCAGTTTATTGATGTAACATTTCCCTCCTTACCTAGTAATTTTAGGAAACTACCTTGTGAGTGTTTTGAAAGTCATAAGGTGATTTTTCGGGTAATAACCCGGTACTTGTGGGGATTTTACGGTTATTACTGCCAAAAATACGGGTAAATCGGGGATTTTTAATGAAGTTGGCTGGTAAAATGCCAAATCTTGTCTCGCAACACTGAACATTAGTCATGGGTGTGGGCCACACCGGTTGCCTCGGTCTGTAACCTAGGGGGTGAGGTCACGTGCCAGGAGCGTGGCAGGGGGGGGTGAGGTTTTCCCGGGAGAGCACATGCAGCAGCGCGGCCAGCCCCAAGCACTTCGTGGAAGGACTACAACGTGCATGCGAAATTCCGACGTCCACGTCTGAGACGGAAAATCCCTCGGCCCTTGGTTGCCGACATCCTAGAACCCTCATTGTAGGCCTACAGTAACGTACCGTACAGTCGACTCGAACGATTAAGATAAAAACGAGTCCGCATGGAGCACGCTGACTGCTGAAATGAGGGAGCGTATTCAACTTTTTAGACGAAAACCCTCAAGGGCTTTAGACCTCCTAAAAATAGCGAAGTGGCGTCTAAATTTATTACCCGAACTAACTTGCCAGATAGATCATAGAAAATAAAATCAATATCGTTCAAAGGAAATCTGATGATAAATAAATGCGACTGCTACGGTGACTACAGTGTAAAATCGTCGTAAAACGTGTATTTGCAAGGCCAAACTGTGTATAGTCTATTCACATTTTCACCAGTCTAGGCCTACCTCAAGTAGTTCGAAAGTTGAAAGTAGTAAATTAATATTTGAAAAATACATACATACGGATTGTCGAAAAGCGAGGTGACCCTCAATCCGCAACAAAATAGTGCGAAATGTTATTTATTTTAGGAATCCAACTCAAATAGCTGACACAATTTTGCTTTTCTAAAGCTTTTACTGTTTTACATGAAAATAAGCAATTGACTCAAATTCAAAGTAGGAGCCAAACTGAAGAAAAATAAAAATGTACCATCTATTTGTGGTGAAATTCTGATAAAACTATGTATTAATCTAAAGTAAGTTATTGAGTTTATGTTTTGCTATGAAGTTTTGAAAAATGGAAATGGCCTTTGCTTTAAAATAGCACTAAGTAAAACATTATGCTTTACACAAAATGGGTCTTGTTAGGTCTTACTATAACATGCCGGGTTTGAAGTTAATACCTCAAGTAGTTAGAAAATAATTAATTAATTAACATTTGAAAAATGCAAGAGTATCCGCCGTTAAAAACTTTTCAGGATTTCAGGAAGTGATTCCTTACATAAAGTAAGAAAAAAGCTGATATGAAGGTATGACTATTCATAATGGTAAATACATGTTTAACCAGATGCCCACCATTTTGTACTTTTTACAAAATACTTTAAATCTCCAAAGTTTTTTAATCGAGTTTTTGAAACTCATTATGTACCTATATCAAGTCAAGGTTTTATTTAAAATATCAGTATGATTGAATGGTAAATTTCAAATTGGCGGCCGTTTAAAATCTTGTAGCATGGTGGGCCGATATTTAATTAATTGTGGAACGGTTCGGTCTCTAACATGATTCCTGCAGACGTAGTCGCGAGGATCTTATTCCACGAATTATATTTTCCCCCCTGGAGAGCCATTTTTAACGTTAATAGATTTAACCAAGAATAGAAAATACCAGCAAAATGAAATACTTGAACCCTTAATTTATTTAGGCTAAAAAGTGCATACGGTAATTATAAGGAACTGTTTCGACAGGCAAAGTTTTGAGCAGTGATCTTAAATAAAGAACAATAATCATACCGGGAATAATGAGTTGTTTAATTTGGAATTTAGAAGGATCGTATCGGGCCTAATTTGACTGCCAATTAGTTACTTACATACCAGCTCCAGCTCCCCCGCTCTCACCCCATGACCGTGCTGAAGAAGTCTTCTCTTGCATCGTGTGGTGGCGGATGATGTGAACTGGACGACGGTCAGCAGGCGAGAGAGCGACGACTTACCTGAGCCGCTGGGTATTCCCTCTGCACTCTGAACTTTGACCTTGGTCTAGACTGGGCAGGGCTGAGGTCGAGTTTCAAACAAAGCTGGTGCGATGGTTATATGAATGATGTCACAATCTGTAAATTAAAATACCGAAAAACTGTGGTTTTTAATCGATTTTTTAAACCTATATGAAGTGAGGGTTTCATGAAAAAATAATCAGCATGATTGAATGGCAAATTTTAAAATGGCGGCCGTTTAAAATCTGTAAATTGAAATACTGAAAAAACTACATATTACAAGAAAACATAAATAATAACAACTTTTAGTGTATATCATTTCCAATCTAATGACTGTGGAAATGGAAATGGGAAACTTTGAACTCATAAAATAGCTACTCTGGTAAACTTCAGATGATATGACCAAATTAAATTTTTTTTGTTCACAGAACAAAAAAGATTTGTTGGAACAACAAAAACATTTGCAGATATACAACCTGCAAATGGTTTTTGCTCGGTTTACCAATGTTTTTATAGGAAAAAAACAAAACAGATTTATTGGAACAACAAAACAGATTTGTAGGAATAACAAAACATCGGTAAACCGAGCAAAAAACATTTGCAGGTTGTATACCTGCAAATGTTTTTGTTGTTCCAACAAATCTATTTTTTTCTGTGTTGAACTGTAAAATCTTTGTTTACGTTTTTGAAATTTGTGTTTACTGTAACATATGATCATATAGTCGATAACTACCCAAACAAATAATAAACAATGATTTCGCCAGCAGCCGCCCTATTTGGTGCCCGCGACTCTAGGCTGTAAATCGACCTCAGTTTGAGAGCGAGGCCCCCGTCACCGGGTCCGTACCCTCCGCCAGATGTGGGGAGCGACCTTCGACTTCATTGTCGCTTTATGGCTTGTTATTGTCCGGAGTCCTGGCACACCCTGTACATGTCATTTCTTGGAGGTCACGAATTGTGGAAAGTTATGAGCGATGGCTTGTGGACGCGGTGTTCCATAGTAGGTCCATAGTAGGTGTTCCATAGTAGTAGTTCTACTTGGAGATTAACATTCGCTCGTCTGCACTACTGAGTACCTACTCGTTCCTGGGACCATCCTCATAGTTAAACCAGTTCGTAAATTGTAAACCGAGACGAAATTGCGTGGTTCAGATCCCACGTTAAAATGTAGGTCCCTTAGTTGTCATTGGCTGTTGGGCTAATAATTAACAGTCCTGTCCTAGGAATTAACATGTCGGCTGTAGTCAGTAACGAGACTACATGATCGCGCCACAATCATCCTACATACTCATCCTTCACTCATATTCCGGTTAAAATACACAGCCAGGGCTACGTCCCGGTCTTATAATTAGTCGAGTTTATATGAAGTGCTTCATGAAGTGTCGAAGTATAAAGGCAAAAGTCGAAATAGACATGTGAACGAACCATTTTTTGTAATAAAATAAAAAGCAGAGGCTTGCATTAAATAAGCGGAAATAATTAATCGGGCGATTAAATAAATCAAAAATCATACACGGAAAAAACTCTATGATTGTTTTTACAATATTTTTAAGGTTAACCTTGTTTTCAACCTTACTAAGGTTATTTGTACAATAACAATGAAATATCTGTACATGTTACCATAAAGTTACGGTTGATTTACACATTCCTTTAAGTTAATTCAATAAGGTACTAAGTACCGTAATAAGGTAATGACTACTGTAGAATGAAATTGTGGTATTGATAACCAAACACTTAGGTTGTTTTTACAAATTCCATGATATTAATGGAAAGTAATATAGTAATTACTACTTTATTTATACGTTCAAGTATAGACTACTTTAAGCTTGAAAAATTAATTACTAAGACTTTAAATGGTTTATAAATATCATTATTGGTTCATTAGTAGTAATTCAATTCATCACTAGGAGCGAAAGTGACTCTTTTCAGTGTATGCAATCGTGTTTTATGATTCACGTTTTTAGCAACGATTTCGTTCCACACAATGCGACGGAATTATACTAAAATTATTAAATAACCAAATTTATTTTTAATGACATTTTGGAAGTTATGACATTTATAACTTCCAAATAATATGACTTATATGGAAGTTCGAAAATTCGGTTGTTATGAAAGCTGTATCAAGCTGCGATATCGAAATCCAATTCAAACTCGTAGTTCCCTGGATTTTAAGAAGGGACATTGTAAATTCTTTGAATTAGTTTGACCCAAACTCTTTTTGCAATGATTACAATGCAGGATCCGCCACTGGACAGACGGCTGAGGCCTGGTTTGCACGACGACCAGTAGGACAGTAGGAGACAGTAGGGCAGTACAAAAAATTCGTTTTCTCTTTTGTTTAAAGGTGTTACTGTCCACTGTACTGGTCGTCGTGCAAACCAGGCCTGAGGGGGGGGGGGGGTATTGCAGAGGACACTGTTCTGCTATTATGCTTCTACAGGGTGTTTTTTTAACGCAACCTACATATTTTTAAGATCGAATAATGCATAACTAAAGATTAAATGAGTATTGTTTTGTTAATAATTACATTTTATACAGCCCATTATCTAAGTTTGATCACGTTTAGCTTACATTTTGTGTTCAAACAATCCGCCATTGACATTTATTTACAAAGTTGTGCTCTCTCCATAAAATTCCTGAACACGTTTTGCAAAGTACAGGTACCTCTTCGAATTTCTTGTATTAAATTTGTTAAGTTTGTTTTTAGGTGCTGATTATCCTATGAATTGTTTTCTTAGGCTTTACTGTTTTGAATCCCCAAAGAAAATAATATAATGGGGTCAAATCTGGGGTTATTTGAGGGAATAATCTTTCCCTGATAAAATAAAGCTTTGGGTTGAATTAAAAAAACACCCTGTTCTTATTAATCCCCAAAGAAAATAATATAATGGGGTCAAATCCGGGGATCTTTGAGGGAATAATCTTTCGCTGATAAAATAATGCTTTGGGTTGCATTAAAAAAACACCCTGTTCTTATTATTGTATGAGGATAAAGCGGGGGGACGTTTTTATTTTATTCTAAATTTGTTATTTTCCTGCAAATAGTATACAATATCGGGAAATTAAAAACCAAATTAATAAAAACTAAATAACAAATTATAATCAAGAAATACAGGGTGTTTTTTAACTATGCCACCATTGGGATCTTGTAAACTGTACATCTTACAGTAAACTTGAAATGGGGAACATTCCCTTGTTTTAAAAGAGGTTTGAAAATATGTAAATAATTTTTTTGTAAATGGCCCTTATTTTCTAATATGGCGGTAAACTTCAGTTTTTCTTACGGAACACCCTATATTTTATGGCATTTTAGGATTCTACCTTTAAATTCAAGAGCTTTTTATACTTAAACATTTTTCCTAAACGTATTAGTTTGAGAGATATGAGCAGTTAAAGTTTGATTTTTCCCCATTTGAAATGCATCATGTCCATTTTTCCTGTGCCTACCCATGCATTTCTTATATGGAGTAAATAAATATTCAAAATTATAAATTTCTATGAATAAATCTCGCCTAAAAAAGTATTTCTTTCATTGAATCTCAACTAAAATCACAGTTTTAGGCACTTTTATTTTTTACATGTTTTATTTAACCAACTAATTTACGACATACTGACTACCAACAATTTTCCAATGGGAAAATAGAAAACCCATTTTTCCAAATGGGGTAAAATTAAACTTTAACGGCCCATATCTTCCGAACTAAGTACGTTTAGGAAAAAATAGCCAAATACAAAAAAATCATAAAATTAAGGTTAAAATTCAAAAACGCCATAAAATACTGGGTGTCCCATAAGAAAAATCAAAATTGTCCGCCATATTGGAAAATGGTAGCCATTTACAAAAGTTGTATTCACTTATTTTTAAACCTCTTTAAAAACAAGGGAATGTTCCCCATTTAAAGTTTACTGTAAGATGTGCAGTTTACAAGATCCCAATAGTGGCACAGTCAAAAAAAAAACACCCTGTATATGTGACAGTAACTAAAATTCATAATACATTATTTTGTTTATTTTTGCTGATTCACGTAGCTAAGACTTACAATTTATTGAAAACTAATGGACATAATAAGTTAAAATGTCTTGAACTTGTTCAGACAGTTAATTTATATTAGCTCAGGTCTCCAGTAAAAAACTTATTATTCTCAGGCTGCCTAAATCCTATAAGGCCAGTGGAACCAGGTGGTTATAAGTTTCCGGTCTATAAAATACGTTACGACTTGTTTGCATTTTAGATTAAGAAAATCACAGTACTGTCATTCTTCTATTCTCTTCCCTTCTCTTGTTCTCTACAGACCTTGGGTATTTGCCCCGTTTTCGGTTATTCCGAAGATTATTCGGGGATTTTAGGGAATTAATAAAAACCGGAATTTTAGATTTGAGCTGTGGAGATTGAATGAATGAATAATGAATAAATGATTTATTTCCAATCTAAAAGTTACCAATCTAAGTGGCTAAAACTGGCCACTTTTCCGGTTTTGTGGCCAGTAAACAAACATAATAAGTTCATGACTCACTCTTATCAGTCTAGCTTCCCTCTGATAAGGCCAAGGCTCACTGTGGTGATTATTGGCTTATTGAAAAAGTACCATATTACATAACTTATGGTATCTATACAAACATATGTAAATAAAATTAACTAACAATTCCTACTTGTAACAAATAATTTATGCTGATCTTCCCCAATAGCAATTTATTTTATAAATAAAACAAAAAAACTAATACTAATTTTGTAACAACAAACAAATAATTGTTTTTTTTACTTTATGTCAAATATTACTACAAATAATTGTTTTTTTTACTTTATGTCAAATATTACTTTTGGATAGTAAATAATCCAACACGCACCGAGTCATCAGGCGGCTGGCAGCCTCGCAAAAAGCAAGGCCGAGCGAGAAGATCTTAGGCCACAAAGTGACAGATAATATAACTTCGCGAGCTTACACACAGTATATCAATACCCACGATTTGTAATACTAACTACACAAGATTACGACAACACGTGAATCAAGTAACTAACGTCGAAAATACTAAAAATCCATTCTCTTATCTTTTTAAGGAATTTATGTTTGTTATTCAATAAAGGAACCTGATTAAATAATTTTGGCCCGAAATATAGTAGAGAACATCTAAACAAAATTTTATTAACCTTGGGCAGTCTAAACTTTCCTTGAACAACATTTCTTGCAAGGCCGTAGCCAATGGGGGGGTTAGGGGGTCAGAACCCCCCCCGAAATAGTAGAAATAGCCTTGAAATAGTAGTAAATGGAGGTGGCTAGGGCGTGAAAACCCCCCGAAAATGTCGAACCCCCCCCCCCCGGAATAGCGGAAGACGGAAGACCCCGGACTCAGATAAAAAGGGTCAAAAATGACAATAAAGGGTCCGAATCTGAAAAGCACACGCGTGAGCAAAAAAAAGGTCACGACTTTTTATGAGCCGGATATTCAATCGTCGGCCCTGTCCAAACCCCCCCCCCCCCGAAAAAATTTCCTGGCTACGGCTTTGATTTCTTGTATTGTAATATAAATTTAGATTTCCCCTATTTCCACTACGGACATAAAAAAAAAAACTTTCAAAACCTTATATAAAAAGGTGTAGAACTTTTTTAAATATTTTAAATTAAAAGTACAACAGGAATGAACTTTCACGTGCTGTTTTTCTTAATATTGGTCGTAAAAAAGGTTTTGTGTTATTCTAAGTTTATCAATTAAATGTTTATATGCCCCCCCCCCAACAGACAATTCTATACTGAAATCGAGAATCCACTAAAGCAAAATACAATGTTCGAAGCAAAGCAGCAGAGTGCTGCAGAAATTTCTTAAAAAATAAGCAGCACGAATTGAAGCTCTCATTTTTCCATGCAATTCACTAACATGTTTTTCCCATGTCAGCTTTTCATCAAATATGACTCCCAAGTATTTTATACTATCGACCCTCTCGATAACCTGACAATCACAAATAAAATGAGGATCACATGCTAGAGAGTGATATTTTGTGTCGAAAAGAAAGCAAAAACCTTGAAAATCAAAATTTACAAATTTAGTTTTACCTACATTGACTTCCATTTTGTTTGTGTCGCACAACCTCCTCAGTAATACCAGATCTCGCATCATATATTCACCAATTGTTCGTTCTTGGTCATGGCAATAAAACAAAGCTATGTCGTCAGCGAAGACGTTAACGCTACCCTTAAATGGAAGATTAAATAGGTCATTAATAAATATATGAAATAAGGTTGCAAATACCACCGATCCTTGAGGAACTCCGGATTTAACAACACAAGATTACTGAAACTGTTTCCAATTCTAACGACTTGCTTTCTTTCTGCAAAAAACTTTCAAACCATTTTAATGCAACCCCTCTAACACCTACTGACTCTAATTTGCAGAATAGAATGGTTCACTAGATCAAATAATGCCTTTTTGAAATCAATAAAGAGCCCGGAGGTTTTTACTTAAATTTAAATTGGCATATATTTGGTCGGTCACATGGATCAAGGCATCTTCTATGGATTTGTTTTTTATGAAGCCAAACTGTTTACAGCTAAAAAATGTAAATTGTTTAAATATCTTAATAACTTTACTTTAATAATTTTCTCAAACATTTTTGAGAACACTGACAACAGACTCTACTTAGACTTAGATTTACTTGACACCCTACAATTTAAGAACCAGGTGAAGCCAGGGGTTTTTAAAAATTTCAATCCAACATTTCGAGATTTGACATGTTTTTGTAAGCTCCATAAGAATAACATGGGGAATGAGTATGCAGGATTGCTGCTACGGGTATATTAAAACTGGGTGGTTTTAACTCAATAATTAGTAGATCTGAACTAGAAGAAGCCATTTACCAAGTTTTATCAAGATATGTTGAGAAATAAGAGAGATATAGAATTTTACTTATTTCCCATAAGGTTAACGTTGGGACAATGTACTGTGTTTACCACTTTCAATATCTCGGCAACCAATGGACATAGAGCAGTGATTCAAAATACTAAATTGTTTGTTTTTGGACTGAATTCAATGGTACCAAAAAAATTCGAAAAAATTATTTTTCTATGTAAAACCTCTAAAACCCCATTTTGGGGGGGTTTCCCTTTACCCCCCCTTCCGGTAGTCCGATTGGGCTGGTTTACGAACTCGTCCGAATAATTACTACTTTACACATCCATGCCAAATTTCATTAAGATCGGGCCATAATGTGTTTTGTATGAAATTTTGTGTGAGTGAGATTTCTGTTGAATGTTGGATGAATGTAATTGTATGTCAAAAAAACAAAAAACCCAAAAAAAGTAGGTTAAATAAACATAAGTAGGTTAATGTAACTTTAAGTAGGGTCACTTGAAAACGAGAGGAGTTTCAATACCTCTCGAAACGTAGTGTAGTTTAAACACTAGAAGCGATAGGAAAAGTCCAACAAATTAAATAATAATCTTGATAAAACTTGGTAAATGGCTTCTTCTAGTTTAGATCTACTAAATATTGAATTAAAACCACCCAGTTTTAATATACCTGTAGCAGCAAACCTCCATATTCATTCCCCATGTTATTCTTATGGAGCTTACAAAAACATGTCAAATCTCGCTATGTTGGATCGAATATGTTGTTTTGCACTTGAAATTCGCAGAGTATGCAGGTCTGCTGCAACGGGGGTATTTTCTTTTACAAAATTCGTTAGCCTTCTCGTTATTGAGCAATGGGTTTTATCACGATATTATTACCTATCATTTCCGTCCTCGGATGACACGATTGTCGATGTACGGATAGCTTAAGTCATCTTGATAATCAAGCTCGGGGAATTGATGGTTAATGGTATAGATCAGTGTTTCCCAACCTTTTGATGCTCGCATACCACATACCATATTTTAAATATTTTGGCGTACCATCGCAAAGGACCCCCCTCCTCCCATCACCGAGGGATCCCTCCAAAAATGAATGCTTATAGTTGTCCTTTGGTGGTTTTAATTTTGCCAGCTAAATTTATTCAATTTTCCTTTTCAATGTAAATATTTAGATCGTATTTGATTATAAGGACATTCTGACAAATTATATGTTCACCCCAGCTCTGCTCAATAATTTTACAGTCATTTTGGCGAAAAAAACCGTATGAATTTGAATATGAATTTCGTTGATGTAAAAAAAATGTCTAGGTACAAGAGGAAAAATAATTTCTGTCTGTTATTTGAAAGTGTACATATTTATAATATTTTATGTTGAAAAAGTTAACATAAATTAAACAATTCCAAGTCATTCACTTATGTTTATTTTGTAAGCATATTACAAAACCTTTTACAACATATCGACAACTAAACCATACGCTCAAAATAGAAAACGATTTGATTTGTAAATCGTACAACTGACAAATATAGCAATACCACCGAATTAACACTGTAGTATCTTTTAATTGAAAGATCATTTTTTAATGATAAAATGTTTTGTAAAAAGAATAACTCTTAAAGTTAAAGGGTAGCAATATTTCCTAAAATATGGTACGAAAGTGACATATTATTACCAAAACAAATACTGAAAAAGTTAATAAAGCGACTTAAATGTTCGTGCGGAAACCTAGTAGGCCTATTTTGTTTGGTACAACTTCTTCAATCTCTTGCGTATACCACCTGAATGGCCTTCGCGTACCACCGGTTGAGAAACAGTGGTATAGACCTCAAGTACATCGATATCAGACATCGGTCGGTTTCCACCTCTCCCTAAGATCTCTCGGGTAAAGTTTCAGAGAAAACTATTTTGGGGTGATAAATTTATGGCCTCCCCTTTGAGAGGCCGCGCCGCCGACAATTTCGCTGGAAATCCCGAATTCCGACGAGTGGACGATTTGCAGTGCAACGCAGGACTGCATTGTTCTCAGTCTACTGTGCGACAATTCGAAATCGTTGTTAAAAATATCAGATTTTTGTAAACTTATATATGATAGATTTACTGAACATTGGATTTAAAAAAGCCGGTAGTGCAATAATCTACCTCACGGATCCTAGACGGATTTAAGGTAACTTTATACCATTGCAGAATTCAATCAGTGATCCTGGGCCAAATAGTAGCGATATGAAATTAAAAATACCCCCGTTGCAGCAGACCTGCATACTCAGCGAATTTCAAATGCAAAACAACATATTTCAATCAAACATAGCAAGATTTGTCATGTTTTGATAATCTCCATAAGAAAAACATGGGGAATGAGTATGCAGGTTTGCTGCTACAGGTATATTAAAACTGGGTGGTTTTAATTCAATATTTAGGAGATCTGAACTAGAAGAAGCTATTTACCAAGTTTTAACAAGATATGTTGAGAAATAACCGAGATATAGAATGTTACTTATTTCCCATAAGGTTAACATTGGGACAACGTACTGTGTTTACCACTTTCAATATCTCGGCAACCAATGGACATAGAGCAGTAATTCAAAATACTAAATTGTTTGTTTTTTGAGCTGAATTCAAAGGTGCCAACAAAAATTGGATAAATTTTATTTTTCTATGTGAAAAACTCAAAAAAACCCACTTTTGGGGGGTTTATTCCCCTTTACCCCCCCCTTCCGATGGTTCGATTGGGCTGATTCACGAACTCGTCCGAGTGATTACCGCTTTACACGTCTGTACCAAATTTCATTAAAATCGGACCATATTTACGGCCGCTATCGTGTTAACAGACATATATACAAATTGTATTTCTTTCTATATTCCTGCAATAAAGAGATTTCTATTCTATTCTATATATATAAATTCGAACGAATGGTGTTTTTTGCTTCTGGGGACCCCAAAATGAAAAGTTAACATGGTCTCGGACTTAGGTCTTACCATGAGTACTACCGTAATAGCTTATTCCTTTAAGGAAATTCGCTAATATTCCTTTAAGGAAATTCGCTAAAAAAGTTATAATATTGTTCATTAAATGTTAAAAAAGATATCAACCTATATTTCAACAGACGATTTTTATATGTTGAAGTTTTTGGCTTCGTCAATCTTCAATAACATATCAGAACTGTGTCAATTAAGTATAATTTTATGTTAACCATTAGAGTTACTCGAAATCCGCTCCGTTTGGTGACTTAGGCTCTTATACTAAGCCCTTTATGGTGACTTAAGCCCTTCTGATACTAAAAGATCAATAAATTCAAAGATAAAAAGTTGCAGAGTAATTATAGCTCTACAGGATAGGATAAACTGCAGTCAAGCCCGACATGGTGTTTCATACTGCAAACAGTGTGTGGAGTCCAGCCCGGCATGGTGTTTCATAAGTAGAACTGTACGTAAATGCTGTTTATCCATGACATCACTGGTTGTGACGTCATGAAAACAAGTACTGCTGTACGAGTAAATAGTGTAGTGTAGCCTTGGTAAAACCATCGATGTACAAACAAACATTAGATACTTTACTTTGAAATGGCGACCTACAATGGTTAAAACACACTGCTTCTAAACTGAAGTTTTACCATGTTTTGGCACGGTGAAACGTACGGATGACAGTCTGTCCTCGTCTTAGCACCCTTTAAGTAGGATTCACACGGCTTTTTCTCTCAGTGTGTGATAAAGTTAACTCACTATTCATAATTTGAAAACTCAATGAATTAAAGTTCTTTTTAGTTATTAGGAATGGGTTGCTTATTTTGTGTGTTAAAAAACACATCGTATGCTACCAATAGTGACGTAAAGCGCAGTTTAACGTATTTATAGTAAGTGTCCAACGTCTGAGCTGGACGGATATAGTGTAAAAGCAATAATTATGCTTCAAGAGTCCAACGCCCGTTGGGCACTTGCGCCCAGTTTTGACGGTCACATATACTACTGTAATTTTTAATTAAAGCGCACAATTAATTATACTATGTGCCTAGGCGAGCTGAGCACTTCATGAAGTGCCCGGGTAGCGCTGGACACTTCATGAAGTGCCCGATTGCAGCAAGTGGCTAGACATATAGGCTCTCACACATGGTTACAATAGTGACTAGAGTAAATTTAACTAAAATCACATGGCAAAAACATTAAAACAGCACTGCAACCTCACAAAGCAATAACAAACCACGCAAGAAAAAGAAGCTTATTAACAGTAGTTTTTATCACAAGGAATAAAACTGGTAATTTTTGGCGCGCAATCGTGTTTTGCAAGCGACGAAGAATTCTTTGAGACCATGAGGTCAGAACCAATCATGTTGTAACGAGGCTGTGACCAAACAGTTATGTGCATGTAGAGGAAGGTTAGTTTGCATAGCACGGTTTTGCATGGCTTGCTGTGCAGTTAATTTAATGATTTTCGCTTTGTTTACTCCTTCATCAAGTCAAGGTATGTATTTATTTGTCATCGTACTACGAAAAGTTAGTTTTTCTCTAAATCGTCCGCTAATCTCACTTTTTAGTACTAGCTCTAAAAAATCAGTTACGCTTTTTTCAGCGCGTTTCCCTAATTTTTTTACTGTTTCATTCATTTTTATATGCTGTGCTCGCGATAAAAATATGCTACCTTTATTATGTGTTAGGATGATATCGGACCGACTTTTAAATATTAATAAATACGTTTATTTTATATTACTATATTCATGTGTTTCGACAATTTTTTACAAAACAAAATACTCCTCGGTCACTACTAAGGT
Source organism: Flexamia atlantica (assembly GCA_035578135.1). NCBI lineage: Eukaryota > Metazoa > Arthropoda > Insecta > Hemiptera > Cicadellidae > Flexamia > Flexamia atlantica. Next base: position 4,496,964 of record JAQJVK010000033.1, read on the forward strand.
AACTGAATCTATCAGAAAAATAAAAAAAATCCTTCAAAATTTATGGATAGCACACGAAATTTCCCTTTTAATTTTTAGCGAAAATATATATTTTTTCGTGATTTAGAACTGCACTATTCTACAAAACTTTAATTATTAACATAATGATACGTTTTTGGAGTATAGTTTATCCCCTGATTGCGCCAGGATTAGAAATAAGTTATCATCAATTATCAAAATTGCTGTTTTTAATTTAAATTAAACATTAGTGCAAGAGTCATCTACCCTCACGGTATCGGGTATATAGCCTCTCTAACAACAAACAAAGTCTATAAACCTCATTTTTATGTTTTATTTTATAGCTCGTTTACTAATCTAGATACGACCTCGGACCTAATAACCGTTATTGTTGGCCCATACTATTGCGATCAACATAACGTTCTAACCGATGTTCTCTTTTTCCGTTTTCGAGATATCTGCGGTTTAACGCATAGCGCCCCCCGCTATGTTTACCCCCCTCCCCCCACGTTATTGGTCACCTGGGAAATAGACAACATACGTCATTTTCATCACCTCGGTCCGTATAATAATTTACAAAAATATTTCGTCACCCTTTCTTGTTTGCTCAATCCCCCTCAGCTCCTGAACTACCCGGCAAACAGCATGCTGGGGATTCAGAGGTGCCTTGCTTCCGGAAGTCGGTTTGGTTGGATAAGAAAGTTACTGGGGATATTCAATCGATCTTGAACTCACACGTGACACCGTTTCCACAGGCGGAAGTTGTTACTGACGAGTCATTTTAACTATCTTTCTTTTTAAATAAAGAATGGTAGGGGTTAAAGTAAAAAAAAAACAGTAAACCTTAAAAATATCAGACAGAACTTTTCTCGTTACTGTCCAAAAGATTTTCACTAGTATGTTTTTGTTTGCTGGAGCAGAAGTCATTATTATGAACTACGGAAAAAATCATGCTCAATAATGAAAATCTACCGCCATTTTGGTATTTTAATCGAGCGCATGTTTTAAATGTAAAATTTAATTGGCTGTTAATAAAAAGTCTTAGGCCCGCATTACACTATCAAATATTTTATAAAAGATTTTTATTTGGCCAATCAAAGCCAAATGACAGCTGATTTTTAAGCCAGCTGATTTTCAAAACAAAATCTTTAATTTTGATTGGACAAAGAAAATCTTTTATCAAAGAATCTTTTATAAAATATTTGATAGTGTATGCGGGCCTTACAACACTTAAAAATATATTTACACTAATACTGTATTTACATACAATATGGTAAATATACCCAAGCGGCTGGAAATTGCGATCGATTTCGATTGGTCAAACCAATCATCATCACCAGGCGACTCTCATTCATATTTAATGCCAATTAGATAAGTCCGCTTCCTACGTGAACTAAATTTTGATTATAAATTTTGGTTACAGTTTAGGTTGTATCTAGTTATTAAAAAATATCCTTGCTTAAAGGTGACCACTCACGTACGTGCTTTGCACGCCGTGCATTGCTCGCCGTGCAATTCGTCAACATCACGCCATGCCGATACGTGTGTGGGCTTTTTTACTCATAAGACCAATGTTGTAGAATTGCATGACGACGTGCAACGCACGGCGTGCAAAGCCCATACGTGAATGGTCACCTCAATCTTACCGTGTACTTTGAGAGACTCTCTTCGGGCCTGATGGTGATTGGACCAATCAAAATTGATCGCCGTTTTCCACCATTTGTGTATATTTACCATCTAGGGTACCTTGCACAATATTGCTAATACAGTATTATCAATTTTTTTCAACAAGTTACAATTAACTGCTATTACATTGTCTTGCATAACAACAGGGTGAAAGTTACAATATACTAGTTTGGTAGATGAAAAACTATTAGTGTTAATGTGAAGCAACGTTAATAGCTTTTCATAAATCTTACAGCTTTATTAATTACTATTTACAAGTACTATTATATTGCATTGCATAACAGTTAAAAAGTTATATCAGCATGATATTACAATTACTCTTCGTATTTTACTAGTTGTAAACAATGAATCACAGGGATGGTACTGGGAGTTTTTTTAAACCACAACCCACTTTTAAAATTGAATAATGCACAAATAAATATGGAATGAATATTGGTTAATCTTTACATTTTATACAACCTATTATTTAAGTCTGATCACATTTAATTTACGGTATGTGTTAAAACAATCCGCCATGAGCATTTGTACAAAGTTGCGCCATGTTGCGCTCTCTCCATCAAATTCCTGAACACGTGTTGCAAGGAAATGTATTTGAATTTCTTGCATTAAATTTATTATGTTTGTTTTAAGTTTTAAGGTGCCAACATAATGTTAGTGTCATGAAAAATAGATATACATAAAATGTATGACATATTTGAATTAAGGAGGAATAATTTCAAGATCGTGAATTTATTTACGCGAGCCAAACGATATCCTTTGCGTTTTCAGTTATGACGATTCCATTGTCTTAATGACTATGAGAAGAGGACTGCGCTAATAATAAAAGATTCATAAGGGCAATATTACTCCAATATAGGTTTAATTCATGCTCTTGCGTTGGTGTAACTGCAAGTGCACGACTTCCGTTCCTTAGTCCTCTTTGAACCTCTAACCTCTCAAGTCCCAATCTCTCTCTATTATCTACTATCACAGAGAAAAGCGTATACATGCGGCTGTGAGGTATGTAATTTTGATTCTTATCAGCTTAAATCACCTTTATTACATTTAATTTTAGTTATAGCTTATTCCTAATTCCTTATTAATCACTCTTTTGTATTAAGTTCTCACAATTTTTCACGATACGAATATCTGAGTTGGAGTAGATAAAATGTTTGCTAAGGTTAAGTCGGAGCGGTTTCTTTTTAAGCATTTGCTTGGTTCGGCATTTAATTTTCATTGAAACCAAGGTATTAATAGTCCAAGGCTAGCAGTTCGCTATCGTCAGTGAATTTATTTGAGTGAATTTAATGTTGTTACCAATCGCTAGCCAAAGCATGCTCTGACCCTAGTCTGGTGTAAGTTATAATTCTGTAGACTTACCAGGCCCGGTGACAGGATTCTTGGGCCCCTGTGCAATTGAGAAGTCCGGGCCCTTGATGACCTTTTAGCGAATTTCCCCTATAGGGAAGAAGCTGTTACCGTAGGTCTCATGGTAAGACCTAAGCCTAAAACCATCATAACTTTTCTTTTTGAGGTCCTCAGATGCCAAAAACACCATTCGTTCACTTTCATAAATATATATATATATCTATATATCTATATATCTATATATCTATATATATATCTATATATATATATATGTGTCTTTAAGCACGATAACTTGCGCAAAAATGGTCCAATCGGAATGAAATTTGGCATAGACGTGTAAAGTAGTAATTATTCGGACGAGTTCGTAAACCAGCCCGATCGGACCACCGGAAGGGGGGGTAAAGGGGGGAAACCCCCCCAAAAATGGGTTTTTTGAGATTTTTACATAGAAAAATAAAATTTTTCAAATTTGTATTGGCACCATTGAATTCAGCCCAAAAAAACAAACAATTTAGTATTTTGAATCATGGCTCTATGTCCATTGGTTGCCGAGATATTGAAAGTGGTAAACGCAGTACGTTGTCCCAATGTTAACCTTATGGGAAATAAATAAAATTCTATATCTCGCTTATTTCTCAACATATCTTGATAAAACTTGGTAAATGGCTTCTTCTAGTTCAGATCTACTAAATATTGAATTAAAACCACCCAGTTTTAATATACCTGTAGCAGCAAACCTGCATACTCATTGTAATTGTAATTCACCTAAAAATACAAGTTTTGGTCAGGTTTTTTAACCTCACAATGTGTTTACTCCATTCCATTGTCATGAAAATTATTGTGTACCAACTTGAAACTGTACTTAATTGAAAAAATATAACCATTTATATATTTTTTGACCATACATATTTTTAAATAAAAAATTTTAAATGTGACATTCTGCTACAACGCGTGACCTCAGTTTCATGGATATGACTTCCATTACATGTTTGTTGTTTAATTTTTTTTTTAAATATAAAATCTTCATCTGTTCCATTCATAGTCTGAAATAGGAAGAATTTTATTTCTAATATAGGCCTTTTTCAGTAATTACAAGACAATACAATAGTGTTAAAATAACCTTAACTGAATCATTAGGTGCATAATACAAAATTTTTTATGACTTATGATGTAGAGGATGTTCTATTTCCAAAATCATTCATTGTTATTACTTAGTCATGAAAAATTATTTTGAAATTCTTCAAAATTTCATTTAAATGATCACAGTATGTTTAATGTGGTTATGTATCAAAACGTTTCAACGATTAAATGAAGGCTTCATTACAAATTTCTAAAAATAGGCTTAGGCCTGAATAAGTTATAGTTTAGAGCATAAAAATAAAATTAAAAAAGAAAGAAACCCCGCTTAGCTATTCTTTGAGTAAGTTCAAACACATTAAAATCATTATATTTTTCAAAATGTATTAAATTGCTTTTTAAACTGCAGCAAAAACAGATGACCAAACGGAATTAAAAATCTTTTCATTAAAAAATTATTTGTCATAATTAAAAAATGCTACTCACAAGTTAAATTTCAAAATATATTATTAAGACATGCTGTATTTTAATTAATTAACTTAATTAAAAAATGTTTAGAAGCATTTAAAAAAAATTTTGTTTCAATGTTGGACATGTTACATTTTTTATGTATCCAACATTTTAAACAAAGGTTAGGCCTAGGTGACAAACGTCAAAAAAGCTATGGAACTTAATAAATTAATCTAAAGCATATATAGGCCTAATACAAACTTAAAAACAATCAATCAAAAACTTTCACCCAAATTCGATTTTACATATAGGCTACTTTAAAATACCTTTATCATTATTTTAAAGATTTATACCGTAAAATCAGAAACAAGGGCAAATACTCCTAAAAAGAATAAGCTATAAAAAGAATATAAAGAATTTCTATCAGCTAATTTCATTTTCAGATTAAATAAAAGTATAACAGTTGTAAAAAAATTGCTTCTGGAACTAAAAATGCCCGCACAATTAGATTTTCCCTGTTGGTGGCAACCCTGCATCATTATTTTCATAATTAACACATTGTTTACTAATTCATTTTACTCTATTAAGTATTAAAATCGGCCGTAATATAAAAAAAACATCACCATTAAGAATATAAGGTATATATCAGTCAAATGGAAAAACCGGTCACAAAATGTAGCGGATCTCACGTTAAATTAACCAAAATTCACGACCGTCGCTTCCCAGACCGACGCTACAATTTCGCTTGTGTCCGCTAACCTCAAAATGGCGAACGCTATCGCTAGTGACGAATCGGCATTTGAAACCGGGCCGTATTACGCACGAATTAAACTATTACGATGGACAGCGATTTACTTTTGATTAAGAATAAATCATGTACCGATGCTACATAAAAAATGAGACACGGCAATTTTTATGAACAAAACTATTTTCCTCCACGTCCAAATTCATTTAACACGACGAACTCCGACATCCGTCGTTGTTTGCCGCCATGATACTCCTGAATTAAACTCGTTGTCGGCTGCTACTAGCGCTAGTGTCGCTGTACGATGAGAAACAGACGACACCACCGACGCTACTGCTTAAGGTGGGGACACGACTTTTAACCTAGCTCGGCGTCGTAATAACATAGTTTCATCCGTAATAAGCGCTATTTGATGATCTCCCTGTATCCGACAATATAAACGTGGGTTTTATATTCACTTATTTGATTGGTGAACTTGTTTAAATCGTATCTATAGCGGTAAAACTGGGATTGGGGACACGTGACCGTCACTACTTTGGCCAGTTTTTTCTCAGAATTTTGCCCCAACCTCTTCTTAATTCATGATTTAAACAGTATAGACAATAAGATTAAGACCTAAACTTCAAAAATAAAACATTTTTAGCAATAATTACAGTAGGCAACATTATTTTTTATGAAGGGACAGTGATTGTACCCTTTTCAGATTTTGACCCATATGTAAAAATGTTGTTATATCGTCGCAAGTTCACCAGTTAACAATCGCAGGGCCACCCCAAGGGCAGTAGGCGCCTGGGGCGAAATTAACATAAGCCCCCCTCGAAAATCAAATTGTCCTAAAAACTTTATTATAAAAATAATTATAATTGGGGTTAAAGTCTACTCAAATATTTTTGCTTTTTGTTAGTAGCCTAGTAACAATTTAGGCAAATGGATACTTTATTTTCATTACTACCAGTTTTGTTTTAAATCATCAATTAATTTGTATTATTCCTTAAACAAAACCTTGCCAATAACAGCCCTGTACTTTTTTCAAATCGATTCTGTACTAAATTTGATCTGATAAAAACAAAGAAGACACACATTCTATCAGTTCACCAGCCAGCCAGATCCATCCGTCAAAAAATCATCTTGGCCTTATTTCAAAACGTATTTTACAAGCAAGCACTATAGTTCTGGACAGCCTTACTGGCGGGTGGCGAAAATTGTAATCTCCCAAAATGTCTACTAAATAAACACATGTTTTGGTAGAACTGTCAAAGCTTTGTTTACGTTTCACCTCATGTACACTACAAAAGAATGCCCTGTAATTTTTCACCGAGAGATTTCTGACGTAATTAAAATTTATGGAAAATATTTGCGCAGTGCATCAGCTGGTCTTTTTGTTTTGGCAACCTTTAATCTTAAATGATTTGTTTACATTTAAGAATGTGTTTCCACACTTTTGTCGTCGTACTTCATGAATTGTGTTGTGAATTGTGTAGCTTGCAAGCATATAACATTAGTTGCACTTGCGGTTGCAGCAAAATATGTTCTTGTGTAAAGTAAATTTCCATAAACAAATGACCATGTGATTTATTACCAAGACATTGCAGATATTAAACACCAATTACGACAATCATTAATAATTTCCATAGTGTTTAGTTTAGTTAATAACTTCTTCCTAGAGTTTTGGTATTCCGATTCAGGGTTACATTCGCATCATCACAACCTCTCCGCCAAAATTGCTGACTAAATGGATACTAAATTTAGAAATTAATCCTATACAAAGTAAGTAAGGGGGTGTCAGCCTTAACAGTTAGTAAAACTCAATACAGTAATGTCATGATTTAGTAAAACTCAATATAGTAATGTCATGAAATATGAATTGATACCATGAATAAGTTGATATAAGTACTCATCTACGACTTTCTTCATCTGGTTTTAGTTATAAGTTATGAATAGGGTAGAATCGAAGTTAAAGAACAACTTATTTTTAACAGCCATTTTATTAAATTTTTCTGACTCTTTCCTGTGAACTATTTGCGCCCTGCAATGTGTCGGTGATAATTTTTTTTCCCCTTAAGCGGCCACAAGCGCCTCCAACTAAAGCGCCCGGGTCGCCCCAGTCGTTCTGCCCTTGGGGCAGCTCTGTGCACTTGTTTTACAAAAATAAGAAGAAATAAAAGGAAGTATGTTTAAGCCAAAAACTATTAAGGCCTGTCCATACTATACCATGTTTGAAAATAGGGGTAGGGGTCCAGGAAGGAAATGACAATAGGATGATGTGTATGGGAAGGTAGATGCTAAGATGACGTAATTTTTAGAATTTTTATTTAAAACTTTTACATAGGTAATGTTTTTCTGTGTAAATCATCGAAACAAAATAAAAAAGCTGAGAGCATTCATTAGAAACTATATACTAGATTTTTACATTATCCGTTTAAGTTGCCATTTTAGCATTAGGTCAAAACAGAGCTGTAGTAAATGCAGATTTTAATGATCAATGTTTATAGATATGCAGGCACCATCAGTATCCTTTACTACAGTGAAGAAGTACTTCAAAGTTCCAAAAAGTCTGGCTTGATTCGTTGATTAACATCAAATTATTCCGAAATGGGTTTAAATCTTAATTTGATGGTGTTAACAACCCAATAGAATGAAACTTTAATGGACCTTCCTCTTTGACTGGCAATATTTTAAGAGTTTATTGTTGTATATTATGTGTATTCTCATTATAATTATTTTGTTATGTTGGTAATAGTCCCTGACAAAACTTATGTATGTTTTTCTGGGACTTCCGGGCTCTCTCGGATTTGACCATGTTCTTTGTAAGGCTACAATGTCGAAGTATTAATCCAATAAATCCTGATAAATAGTATAATGTGGTTTTATTTAAAAGGACCCACAGTGAAATGACAAGGACATGCAACATGGCGCTGCTGGACCGGATTTTCGATGAACTTTGTGTTGTGAGTAAAAGTGATGTGACTGTGACTATAAATAACCTCACTAGAGGTTAGGTTTCTAAAAACCATGTGAAAAGTACTCAGTGACTGTGAGACTGATTGTTTCATTTTAAGCTTAAGTAAAAACTAGGTTCATGAAGGCCTAAGCCTATCAATAGCTTAAACACCTATTGAACTAATAATCTGCTTTGAGTTAGCCTAAGTGATTTCAAAGTGATAAGTTACAGTCAACTTTTGCTCTAACCTAAAGGCCTAATTGCAGTAATTAAACTAAAATAAAAAATGGATTTTAGACCTCCTAACCCGATGTCCCTCAGTGGGAACCTTAATGATAATTTTAAAAGGTTCAAGCAGAGCTTCAATATATATATGAAGGCCTCAGGTCATGAGTCGAAAGATAAAGAAGTGAAATGTGCTATATTGCTAAATTTAATTGGGGAAGAGGCTGTGGACCTGTTTAATACGTTTGACTTGACGGATGCTGATAGAAAGGACTTTGACAAGGTTCTTCAATCATTCGAAGATTACGCTAGTCCTAAAACTAATGTTGTAATGGAACATTTTAAATTTAACATGAGATCTCAAGCACCTGGTGAACTGTTTACCAGCTTTCTTACTGATTTAAAGAAGTTGGTTAAATCGTGTGAGTTCGGCGATCAACAGGACAGTTTGCTCCGTGATAGAATCATTCTTGGAGTTTCGGATAAAGGACTACAAGAAAGGATGCTGAGGGAGGTAGACTTAAGTCTGGACAAGATCATCAAATTATGTCGTGCTACCGAGATGGGCAGGGAGCAGGCCAAAGAACTGCAAGGTCAAACTCAAAATTCTGCTGTCGACATAGTTAGCAGACACCAAGGACATTCTCCTCGATCTTCAGAACATCAAACATCAAGTAGGCCTAATTCTAAGAGTGAATTCAACAATGGACCAACTAGTTTTAAGTATGAAACTAATCAAAGGCCTAAGCCTAGTTTAAAACAAGATGAGTATACTTGTAAAAAGTGTGGAAAAACCCATGGTCGGAAAAATTGTCCGGCCTATGGTAAAAAATGTAATATTTGCCACAAAAATAACCATTTTGCTATAGGGTGTAGAGTGCCTAAGTCTGGTCAACGCACTAATAGTCAAATAGCAAGTGTTGGTCCAAGCAATGAAAATGAATTAAGCTTAAGTGCTAATCTTGAAAGTAATTATCTTTACATAGATTCTATTCAGAGCCCTAAGCTTTTGCCTAATCGTAACCAATGGTATGAAGTTCTTGTCTTCAACGATCAAGAAAATGTCTTGTTTAAGTTAGACTCAGGCGCGGAAGTAAATACATGTCCTATTGAATTGTATGAAAAGTTAAAGCAAAATGACAGTTCGATTAGACTCGAACAAACTAAAGTTGCCCTTGAAGCCTATGGTGGTTCTAAAATTGAGTCGATAGGTGTAGTTAAACTCAAGTGTAGGCCTTTAACAAGAAATAGCTGTGAAATAGTAGAGTTTTTTGTTACCAAAACTAAGAATGATGTTGGCATATTAGGCCTAGATAGTTGTAAGAAGTTCAACCTAATACAAAGAATTGATAAGGTGTCAACTAGAGGAAGATCTGAATTAAATGATGTAAACTTGAGTGTAGAAAAACAAGAATTCATTAAGTCAAATATTGATGTTTTTGAGGGAATAGGTAAATTTAAAGTCAAATGTCATTTTGATGTTGATCCTAATTGCAAGGTTACGGTCAAGCCCCCACGTAGAATACCTTTGACAGTACAACCTAAAGTAAAAGATGCACTCAGAGACCTGGAAAATCAGGGTATAATCTGTAAGGTAGATAATCCATCTAGCTTTGTAAGCAATCTTGTTGTTGTTGAAAAACCTAACGGTAGTGTTAGGCTATGTATCGACCCTACTGATCTAAATAGAGCAACAAAGAGAAAGCCCCATTTGATCCCTTCCATGCAAGACATTTCACACAAACTTAGTAATAAGTCTGTATTTTCTCTTTTGGATCTTCGAGATGGTTTTTATAACATAGTTCTTGATGAGCAGTCGTCTGAACATTGTGCATTCAGTTCCCCATTTGGTACATATAAGTTCCTACGTTTGCCTTTTGGGTTAAATATTTCTCCAGAAATTTTTCAAAAGTTCACAGAACAGATATTTGGTAATATTGAAGGAGTTGTCATCTATTTTGACGACATTTTGATAGCGGGTAGGGATGACAAAGAACATGATCTTATACTTAAGCAAGTTATTGAAAAAGCTAGAGAATGTAATGTAAAATTTAACCAAGCAAAGTTTCAATACAAAGTCAAAAGTGTAAAATACTTTGGTGAAGTATTTTCTAAAGAAAGTCATACACCTGACCCGGACCGTATTAGAGCAATCACAGGTCTTGAAAGCCCTAAAAGTAAAAAAGAATTACAACGGTTGCTAGGATTGTTTAACTTTTTGAGAAACTATATTCCTAATATGGCGGACATAACTAGTCCCTTAAGAGAGCTCTTAAGAAAAGATGTTGCGTTTTTATGGATGCCTAAGCACGAAGAATCGCTAAATAAACTAAAGGAGCTAGTAAGTAAATCACCAGTACTTGTTCATTTTGATGATAGTAAGCCAATAGTAATTCAGTGTGATAGCTCTAAAGACGGAATGGGTTTTTCTTTGTTTCAAAATGGTCACCCAGTAATGTATGGCTCAAAAAGCTTGACAAATGCACAGATAGGCTATTCACAAACTGAGAAGGAAATGTTAGCGATGTGTGAAGCTATTAAAAGTATCATAATTTTGTGTATGGTAGGTCCAATGTGGAAGTACAAACTGATCATAAGCCATTAGTTTCAATCATGTCTAAGAACATTGCAGATATTCACAATGCCAGATTACAAAGGATGCGCCTTAAATTAGTTAAGTATGATTTAAAAGTAAAATATGTACCGGGTAAAGAGATGTATGTTGCTGATTGTCTCTCTAGGTCTTGTTTAAAAGATGAAGTGTTTGATGACCCAGAATTAGTTGAAGTTGTACATACTCTAAGTAAAAATGCACAAGTTTCAGAAACTAGAAAATCTGAAATTCGTAATGCTACAGAAAGTGATGAAACTCTAAAATGTGTAATTAAATATGTTCAAGAAGGTTGGCCAAATGACAAACGAACAATTCCCTGTCATGCATATTTTTACTTTCAGTTAAGAGATAGGCTATCTTTTGATGATGGATTATTGTTTTTAGATAATAGAATAGTTGTTCCTAACTGTTTGAGAAGTAAAGTTTTAAGTCTTCTTCATGAGTCGCACATGCGTATAGAGAAAACTAAACTTAAGGCTAAAATGACAGTTTATTGGCCAAAAATCAATGATGAAATAGAACAAGTTGTTAGTAAATGTTCTCTGTGTGAGCAATTTAGGCCCAACAACACCAAAGAACCTATGATTCCTCACTCAATACCTGATTTGCCTTTTGAAAAGGTAGCTGTTGATTTGTTAGACTTTAAGGGTAAACCTTATTTAGTACTAATTGACTATTATTCAAAATGGTTGGAGCTTAAGTCACTTAAAAATAAACAAGCAAGTGAAGTTATTTTAAAGTTAAAATCTATTTTTTCTCAACATGGTGTTCCGAAACAAATGTGTAGTGATAACATGCCATTCAATTAGTATGAATTTATCCAGTTTTCTAAGGAGTGGGATATTGAGTGTATATATAGTAGTCCTAGATACCCCAAATCAAATGGTATGGCTGAGCGAGCTGTACAGATTGCTAAAAACATACTTAAAAAGTCAAGTAATGAAAGTGAAGCACATTTAGCACTCCTGGATTACAGATCCACTCCTGTAAAAGGTACAGGCCTGGCACCATGCCAAGTACTCATGAGTAGAATGCTTAGATCTAAAATACCTATAAGTAAAATTGTGTTAGAGCCAAAAGTTGAAGTTGATGTTAAAGGCAAAATCTTAAAAGCACAAACTCAATCCAAAAAATACTATGATAAAAACTCTAAGGTTAAACCAAAGTTTACAAGTCAAAATGTTGTGTATAAAAAGGATGGTTTGTGGAAACCAGCTCTAATTTTAGGTAAAGCATCAGGCCCTAGATCTTATCTAATAAGGGAAGAGAATGGTAGAGTGCTTACAAGAAATTCAATTCACTTAAGAAATTCTTTCAATACCCCTGTCTTTAGAAATGATGTATACGATGAGCCTTTTGAGGATAATAATATTGCTGTTGACCAAAATGTAAACATACATGATCCAGTTCAATCAAATGTAAATCAAATTGTAAATATCCCTAATCACATTAACTTTGGTGTAGGCCTAAACAATCAAAATGATCCAAATGTTTACCATACAAGAAGTGGTAGACCAATCGGGCGTCCAGCCAGATACCAGTAGGCTATCTTAACTTAAAAGGTTAAATAAGGGAGATGTTGTATATTATGTGTATTCTCATTATAATTATTTTGTTATGTTGGTAATAGTCCCTGACAAAACTTATGTATGTTTTTCTGGGACTTCCGGGCTCTCTCGGATTTGACCATGTTCTTTGTAAGGCTACAATGTCGAAGTATTAATCCAATAAATCCTGATAAATAGTATAATGTGGTTTTATTTAAAAGGACCCACAGTGAAATGACAAGGACATGCAACACGTCACTGTGATGTCATTTTTCAAAGGTTGGTGGAAGGGGGGGGGGGTCCTAAATGGATAAAAAGCAATGACGTAATTTATGGACAGCCCCTAGACACAAATATCTGTGTTAGCATGTAAGATATAGACTTTGTCTATTGCTATGTATTGGCCTAATGACAATAAAATCTTATTTAATTATTTATTATTTATTTAGTTTTCTTGACGTTAAGTTGGGTATTCGATAGCAAAACATCATAATACACAAGTTGGACAAATGTCAGCGAATGGAACAGTGGACACCGGTCTGACACTTAAATGGAGCCAAGTGGTAAGCTTATTTGAGCGGGTTAGTTCGAAGCACTTTAGTTTGTCGTTGTAAAACATGGATTTCTTCTTCTTCACTGAATCAGCCAATCAAAACCACGATAACGATCTGCTAACTTCCTATTCCGTTTCCCCTGATTTTCTGTCACGACGTATACACAACCAAAACGAGTTGGAATAATTAGAGTGTGGGAAAATACCTTAAGTACGTTTGCCACTCCACTAGTGCAAGTTTGTTTCGTGAAATACTGTACTGAGTGATTCATATTGTGCTTAAAGTGATTGATAGAAAGTAAATACGTAGCTGTTTACATAAAAGCACTTAATAAAAATTAAGTGCTTTTATGTAAACATCTACGTATTTATTTTCTATCAAACGTTTTAAGCACAATATGAATCACTCAGTACAGTATTTCGCGAAACAATTTTCACTAGTGGCAAATGTACTTAATCAATTTAATCTAAACAAATCGGTAAAGCCATTAAAATTGAAAGTTTAGCAAACAAAACAAGAAAACGAAAATATAAACAAAGCAGATGACGACGACGATCGATATATCGCATCGATATTTTTTAGTTTGTAGCACTTTTATCAGACAGCGCTACTGTTCCCTTACCACCGAGTTAACATGGAAGTGCTGCTTTTTTTACGATTGTCCTCTTGTCCTCCTGGCTTTCAGAAAATGTATTAAATGTCCAGCTTTGACCAAAACCTTTAGCCTTTTGCGGAATTATAATTTCGTTGTGTTCCCGTGGTCGGTAAATTTGCTCGTTCGTGACTATTTTTGTCTATGGTAAAAAAAATAGTTGCGTCTACCCGCGATCATCTACGGTCGCTTGCGTCTATTCGCCAATTAGGTCTATTCGCCAATTAATTTCAAGTTATTAAAAATGTAAAAAAAACCGTTTCATCCGTCCGTTTCCTTATAATACATTGACACATTACAAGGGAAGGTATAACCGGCTGTTCACAATACATTGATTCCAAAATAGCATTATTGATTGCTATCCCATAAAAATTAGATAATGCATTTTTAATTTTGCCGACTTGTGAAGTTGTAGGCATACATGTGAAAATCCGACTCTTATTATCAATAATAGGTAAATTTAAAAAGCCAACAGGGTATTTTTAAACTTTTCTGCTGTTTTTGTCTTACATAAACAAAAAATACCAAACCTTGGAAGGTAATCAGAAATATATTTATCACTGTCCTCTTTCTAAAATTGTCCTCTTTTTTAACTCAACCGTCCTCCCTGAAAAAGTTTTCATCTGGTCATCCTGCCCGTGTGTATGTTACCCAATAATGAATCTGTCATCCTGATGTTGGATATAAGAGGTCCTACTAAATTTTTATTGCACATCTTGGACCAAGTGAAATATATTTCTCGGATTTATCAGCCTGACATTTGAATTTGATCTTCGAATTTTATCTGGATCATCTCACTTGACCTAAGAGGGCTTGAATAAAACTTGTTAATTTTTCACCTGTGTTTTTTTTACTACAGTAATGTCCATAATTTTTATGATTGACAGCCTACTAAATCACCTTTTGAAAGAGATATTTTTGCTCTTGCATACAACATGCCAGTTATTTGATGAATCTCCAGGCAGAATTTTCCAAACAATCAATATATTTTTAAAATTATGCATAATTGGTTTCTTTGTAACAAAGTGGTTTTGAGCCGGACTAAAACAAAATTCATTGATTTCGATTTTCACAGCATATATATTCATTTCCCAATATAAGAATGATCTTACTGATAATAATACTTCCAATTGTACAGTTTTATAGAAAGACAGTGACCTCAAGTATTCAGGGGTAAAGACATTGACATCAAGTACTTTGTAGAAATCCTAGAAAAAAAGTCTTATCTTGGAAAAACATTTTTCTACATTACATAATCAATTACAATTTTGCCCAAATACATTTTAGACCGCAGTATGCAAAAACATGTTGGTGAGGGGATTGAAAATCCTCTTAAATAATACAAGAAAAATATAAAATAAATTTAGCCTATGCATCCTATTATCAAAAATCTCAAGTTTGAAAACTCTATCCCATTCCACCAACAATTAGAAATTTAGCCTACTATATTTTTATTGCACCCTGTAAAACAATACTATATGTTGTAGTATTGCACGAAAGGTGCATACATCAAAAGTCTAGACAGAGGTGAAAAGGTCAAGATTCATTTGGTCTTTGGGCTTGTTTGCCAAGTGAAATATCTGACCTGGCTTTGTCATACTAACATAAAAATTTACAACAGTATTATATAGTTGACTTTCACTCTATACTCTCCTTTACTAAATTTTTAACTTTTTCTGGTTATATTATCGTTTGCAAATGGAGAAGCTAAAAAGTATGACACAGACAAGGAGGTGGCCAGTGACTTGGTATGTGTGACACGGTGGACAACATGCGAGCTACAGGGCCGGATTTAAGCATAGGCGCAATAGGCGCGCGCCTAGGGGTGCGCGCGCCTAGGGGCCCGCGCCACACAAAAATATATATACATTATTTTTCAGAATCCAGGAATTAACACATTGTTTGGTACTCAATAAACTTCGACCAAGAATAAAAAGCTAATTAAATAAACTGTTATCCCAACTGAACGTGAAACATAAACAACATAATTTCATCCTTAAATAGCAGACAGCTCAAAAGATAAAATATCGTCGACTGCAGGATAATAATATTCGTAGGAATAATTTCAGCATTTTGATTGGGGTGGGGGCTAGATTTTCAGACCTTTGCTCTATAGGTCAATGTTAACCCCCCTCCCCCTTGAAAATGTGCCAGATGCTGAGTTTTGTTGAAAAAGCTTTGCCAAATAATATGCGATTTGCTGGCCACGGAAACACTGGACGATTTTCCGGCCGCAATATGACCGAGAGATTTGGTACAAACGACCGCGATTTGACAGCTGTAATGTGACCAACAGATTTGCCAGCTGCGGTATAAACAAAAGCAATAGATTTCCCGACCGCGATTTGGTCAGTAGATATCCAAAAGTGCGAGACTTGTCGGTCGCGAAACGACTGAGAAATTTTCGTCTCAGCTGCTGTAGAAACGACAGATTTTCTGGCCACAACAAAAGGCCAGATGTGACAGCGACAACAAAAACGAGAGGCTTGTTTTTGTCGGCCGCATAATGTGACCGGCAAGTCGGAATGAATGGAGGACAGTGGTTAAAAAGGAGGACATTTCCTCTTAAAAACTGACATTTGGTCACTCTAGCCCTGGGGGCCCGCACCACTGAGGGAGCCTGGGGGCCCAAAAGTACTAAATCCGGCCCTGGCGAGCTAATGTCCAGTTTCATGGCCTCGGGCCAGATAGATAACATTGTGTACAACACCTCAACGAACCCTGCATGGCTTGTAAGAGGTTATTTTTTAATTTTTTGTGTTTCTTTTGGGCCTTTACTTTTTCTTAAATTTTAAATACCTTGAATACCTAAATACTTCACTTCGGTCACTTCAGATAGTTGTGTATTATTTATCGTTACCGGTGGGCAAGAATTCAGGTTTAAAGTGAACGTAATATGAACAGATTTATTTTCATTAATTTTGAGTCTCCATATCCGAAACCAATCTGTGATCGTATCTAAGCTTCGTTGCAAATTATTAGAAGCTTGAGCTGGGTCCTGATGAACGGACAAAATTGCAGTATCGTCCGCAAAAGTAGCAATTTCGGTAGACATATCTCCTGGGAGGTCGGAAGTATAGAGAATATGCAAGAAAGGCCCCAGAACACTGCCCTGGGGAATTCCAGACTGTATAGGATGCAGATCAGTAAGGATGTCTTGATATTTAATTTGAAATGTCCTCCCTGTAAGATAAGATTTCAAAATAGCAAAAAGGGAATTTGGTAGGTACATCTTAATTTTTAAACAGTAAGCCAGGATGCCACACTTTATCAAACGCCTGGCTTACATCTAGGAACGCGGCTGAACAATAAGATTTATTTTCTAAACATTGTCGTATCGTCCCAACAACCCTGTGAACTTGATTATTTCTTGAGAAATTATTCAGCTTGCTAAACTATCAATAGTTTAACACCGATAGTCTCACTATCGGAAAACTATCGATAGTAACAAACCATCGATACTATCGATAGTATTTCACCACTATTTCAAAGATTCAGCTGTCAGTCGCAGGCCAATTAGTCCAGTACCTATAGGGGGTTGAGTATGCACTGAAAGTGTATCTTATTTTGACTTTTGATTGTTGTTGGGGGCACATTGGAGATGACCAAAACCAATGTTGTCGCCCTCTCAGCAGGTGCACAACTTAGGGGGGAGGGGGAAGTAGGGGGAGGGCACTCTCTAAAGAAGCACTCATATCTCGCGAACTAGGCGCGATAGAAACATGCTATAAGCGGCATTCGATTACACACGTTATTCTCTAAAAAAATTGTTATTACAAAAACCACCGTATCTGCTATATAAATTGAGTTATTTAACTTTTATTTTAATTTATTTAAATTAAACACGCAATAACGTTTAATTGTTAATAATAAACCTTCAAACAGCAAATAATATTGTTTGTTATTATATATTGTGTGCTTTATAATTTAAATCCACATCACATAGCACTTATTTTAAAATATGAAAAAGTGTCTTATTTTACAGGCAAGAATGAAAATATACGAAGATTGAATGAGTGTTTCAAATGGGAACCAGAATCTCCCCCACAGTAAGTAATAAAATATTAAAGTAGTAAGAATAAGATTTTTTTATTATTTTTTATTTATTTAACTTTACAATCTTTTCTATGCTAATGTGAACAATGAGTAAATATTATGTAGGTTACAATGTTAGTAATAGAAATTTATCCTCAGTTTACAAAACGAAAATGCAAGTCCAAGATTGAAGACCTCTTCAGTCTGTAAACAGTGTCTGTATTGTCGAGTAGGTTCAAGGCTAGGTGATTAGGGTGGTTTTCTAATTTTTCAATCTAATTTTCATTAAATCTTGTGATCTCTTCTTTCACTGTAGGTATTTTAAAGTCTTCATGTGAGGTCCTGTTGGAAACATACCAAGGTGCGTTGGCGATCTTGCGTAATAATTTTGACTGGTACCTTAGAATTATTTCAATGTTAAGAGACACTTGCAGAACCCCAAAGCTGCACACCATATGTCCAAATTGGTTTCAAAATAGTCTTATAGAGAAGCAATTTATTTTCCAAACTAAGTTTTGATTTTGATCCAAGGAGCCAATTCATCCGATTAGTTTTTCAATTAAGTTGCTGTCTTTTAGTCCATATGTGGGTTTTCCACGTTAATTTGCTGTCTATATGAATACCTAAATACTTCACTTCGGTCACTTCAGATAGTTGTGTATTATTTATCGTTACCGGTGGGCAAGAATTCAGGTTTAAAGTGAACGTAATATGAACAGATTTATTTTCATTAATTTTGAGTCTCCATATCCGAAACCAATCTGTGATCGTATCTAAGCTTCGTTGCAAATTATTAGAAGCTTGAGCTGGGTCCTGATGAACGGACAAAATTGCAGTATCGTCCGCAAAAGTAGCAATTTCGGTAGACATATCTCCTGGGAGGTCGGAAGTATAGAGAATATGCAAGAAAGGCCCCAGAACACTGCCCTGGGGAATTCCAGACTGTATAGGATGCAGATCAGTAAGGATGTCTTGATATTTAATTTGAAATGTCCTCCCTGTAAGATAAGATTTCAAAATAGCAAAAAGGGAATTTGGTAGGTACATCTTAATTTTTAAACAGTAAGCCAGGATGCCACACTTTATCAAACGCCTGGCTTACATCTAGGAACGCGGCTGAACAATAAGATTTATTTTCTAAACATTGTCGTATCGTCCCAACAACCCTGTGAACTTGATTATTTCTTGAGAAATTATTCAGCTTGCTAAACTATCAGTAGTTTAACACCGATAGTCTCACTATCGGAAAACTATCGATAGTAACAAACCATCGATACTATCGATAGTATTTCACCACTATTTCAAAGATTCAGCTGTCAGTCGCAGGCCAATTAGTCCAGTACCTATAGGGGGTTGAGTATGCACTGAAAGTGTATCTTATTTTGACTTTTGATTGTTGTTGGGGGCACATTGGAGATGACCAAAACCAATGTTGTCGCCCTCTCAGCAGGTGCACAACTTAGGGGGGAGGGGGAAGTAGGGGGAGGGCACTCTCTAAAGAAGCACTCATATCTCGCGAACTAGGCGCGATAGAAACATGCTATAAGCGGCATTCGATTACACACGTTATTCTCTAAAAAAATTGTTATTACAAAAACCACCGTATCTGCTATATAAATTGAGTTATTTAACTTTTATTTTAATTTATTTAAATTAAACACGCAATAACGTTTAATTGTTAATAATAAACCTTCAAACAGCAAATAATATTGTTTGTTATTATATATTGTGTGCTTTATAATTTAAATCCACATCACATAGCACTTATTTTAAAATATGAAAAAGTGTCTTATTTTACAGGCAAGAATGAAAATATACGAAGATTGAATGAGTGTTTCAAATGGGAACCAGAATCTCCCCCACAGTAAGTAATAAAATATTAAAGTAGTAAGAATAAGATTTTTTTATTATTTTTTATTTATTTAACTTTACAATCTTTTCTATGCTAATGTGAACAATGAGTAAATATTATGTAGGTTACAATGTTAGTAATAGAAATTTATCCTCAGTTTACAAAACGAAAATGCAAGTCCAAGATTGAAGACCTCTTCAGTCTGTAAACAGTGTCTGTATTGTCGAGTAGGTTCATGGCTAGGTGATTGGGGGGGTTTTCTAATTTTTCAATCTAATTTTCATTAAATCTTGTGATCTCTTCTTTCACTGTAGGTATTTTAAAGTCTTCATGTGAGGTCCTGTTGGAAACATACCAAGGTGCGTTGGCGATCTTGCGTAATAATTTTGACTGGTACCTTAGAATTATTTCAATGTTAAGAGACACTTGCAGAACCCCAAAGCTGCACACCATATGTCCAAATTGGTTTCAAAATAGTCTTATAGAAAAGCAATTTATTTTCCAAACTAAGTTTTGATTTTGATCCAAGGAGCCAATTCATCCGATTAGTTTTTCAATTAAGTTGCTGTCTTTTAGTCCATATGTGGGTTTTCCAAGTTAATTTGCTGTCTATATGAATACCTAAATACTTCACTTCGGTCACTTCAGATAGTTGTGTATTATTTATCGTTACCGGTGGGCAAGAATTCAGGTTTAAAGTGAACGTAATATGAACAGATTTATTTTCATTAATTTTGAGTCTCCATATCCGAAACCAATCTGTGATCGTATCTAAGCTTCGTTGCAAATTATTAGAAGCTTGAGCTGGGTCCTGATGAACGGACAAAATTGCAGTATCGTCCGCAAAAGTAGCAATTTCGGTAGACATATCTCCTGGGAGGTCGGAAGTATAGAGAATATGCAAGAAAGGCCCCAGAACACTGCCCTGGGGAATTCCAGACTGTATAGGATGCAGATCAGTAAGGATGTCTTGATATTTAATTTGAAATGTCCTCCCTGTAAGATAAGATTTCAAAATAGCAAAAAGGGAATTTGGTAGGTACATCTTAATTTTTAAACAGTAAGCCAGGATGCCACACTTTATCAAACGCCTGGCTTACATCTAGGAACGCGGCTGAACAATAAGATTTATTTTCTAAACATTGTCGTATCGTCCCAACAACCCTGTGAACTTGATTATTTCTTGAGAAATTATTCAGCTTGCTAAACTATCAATAGTTTAACACCGATAGTCTCACTATCGGAAAACTATCGATAGTAACAAACCATCGATACTATCGATAGTATTTCACCACTATTTCAAAGATTCAGCTGTCAGTCGCAGGCCAATTAGTCCAGTACCTATAGGGGGTTGAGTATGCACTGAAAGTGTATCTTATTTTGACTTTTGATTGTTGTTGGGGGCACATTGGAGATGACCAAAACCAATGTTGTCGCCCTCTCAGCAGGTGCACAACTTAGGGGGGAGGGGGAAGTAGGGGGAGGGCACTCTCTAAAGAAGCACTCATATCTCGCGAACTAGGCGCGATAGAAACATGCTATAAGCGGCATTCGATTACACACGTTATTCTCTAAAAAAATTGTTATTACAAAAACCACCGTATCTGCTATATAAATTGAGTTATTTAACTTTTATTTTAATTTATTTAAATTAAACACGCAATAACGTTTAATTGTTAATAATAAACCTTCAAACAGCAAATAATATTGTTTGTTATTATATATTGTGTGCTTTATAATTTAAATCCACATCACATAGCACTTATTTTAAAATATGAAAAAGTGTCTTATTTTACAGGCAAGAATGAAAATATACGAAGATTGAATGAGTGTTTCAAATGGGAACCAGAATCTCCCCCACAGTAAGTAATAAAATATTAAAGTAGTAAGAATAAGATTTTTTTATTATTTTTTATTTATTTAACTTTACAATCTTTTCTATGCTAATGTGAACAATGAGTAAATATTATGTAGGTTACAATGTTAGTAATAGAAATTTATCCTCAGTTTACAAAACGAAAATGCAAGTCCAAGATTGAAGACCTCTTCAGTCTGTAAACAGTGTCTGTATTGTCGAGTAGGTTCAAGGCTAGGTGATTAGGGTGGTTTTCTAATTTTTCAATCTAATTTTCATTAAATCTTGTGATCTCTTCTTTCACTGTAGGTATTTTAAAGTCTTCATGTGAGGTCCTGTTGGAAACATACCAAGGTGCGTTGGCGATCTTGCGTAATAATTTTGACTGGTACCTTAGAATTATTTCAATGTTAAGAGACACTTGCAGAACCCCAAAGCTGCACACCATATGTCCAAATTGGTTTCAAAATAGTCTTATAGAGAAGCAATTTATTTTCCAAACTAAGTTTTGATTTTGATCCAAGGAGCCAATTCATCCGATTAGTTTTTCAATTAAGTTGCTGTCTTTTAGTCCATATGTGGGTTTTCCACGTTAATTTGCTGTCTATATGAATACCTAAATACTTCACTTCGGTCACTTCAGATAGTTGTGTATTATTTATCGTTACCGGTGGGCAAGAATTCAGGTTTAAAGTGAACGTAATATGAACAGATTTATTTTCATTAATTTTGAGTCTCCATATCCGAAACCAATCTGTGATCGTATCTAAGCTTCGTTGCAAATTATTAGAAGCTTGAGCTGGGTCCTGATGAACGGACAAAATTGCAGTATCGTCCGCAAAAGTAGCAATTTCGGTAGACATATCTCCTGGGAGGTCGGAAGTATAGAGAATATGCAAGAAAGGCCCCAGAACACTGCCCTGGGGAATTCCAGACTGTATAGGATGCAGATCAGTAAGGATGTCTTGATATTTAATTTGAAATGTCCTCCCTGTAAGATAAGATTTCAAAATAGCAAAAAGGGAATTTGGTAGGTACATCTTAATTTTATACAGTAAGCCAGGATGCCACACTTTATCAAACGCCTGGCTTACATCTAGGAACGCGGCTGAACAATAAGATTTATTTTCTAAACATTGTCGTATCGTCCCAACAACCCTGTGAACTTGATTATTTCTTGAGAAATTATTCAGCTTGCTAAACTATCAATAGTTTAACACCGATAGTCTCACTATCGGAAAACTATCGATAGTAACAAACCATCGATACTATCGATAGTATTTCACCACTATTTCAAAGATTCAGCTGTCAGTCGCAGGCCAATTAGTCCAGTACCTATAGGGGGTTGAGTATGCACTGAAAGTGTATCTTATTTTGACTTTTGATTGTTGTTGGGGGCACATTGGAGATGACCAAAACCAATGTTGTCGCCCTCTCAGCAGGTGCACAACTTAGGGGGGAGGGGGAAGTAGGGGGAGGGCACTCTCTAAAGAAGCACTCATATCTCGCGAACTAGGCGCGATAGAAACATGCTATAAGCGGCATTCGATTACACACGTTATTCTCTAAAAAAATTGTTATTACAAAAACCACCGTATCTGCTATATAAATTGAGTTATTTAACTTTTATTTTAATTTATTTAAATTAAACACGCAATAACGTTTAATTGTTAATAATAAACCTTCAAACAGCAAATAATATTGTTTGTTATTATATATTGTGTGCTTTATAATTTAAATCCACATCACATAGCACTTATTTTAAAATATGAAAAAGTGTCTTATTTTACAGGCAAGAATGAAAATATACGAAGATTGAATGAGTGTTTCAAATGGGAACCAGAATCTCCCCCACAGTAAGTAATAAAATATTAAAGTAGTAAGAATAAGATTTTTTTATTATTTTTTATTTATTTAACTTTACAATCTTTTCTATGCTAATGTGAACAATGAGTAAATATTATGTAGGTTACAATGTTAGTAATAGAAATTTATCCTCAGTTTACAAAACGAAAATGCAAGTCCAAGATTGAAGACCTCTTCAGTCTGTAAACAGTGTCTGTATTGTCGAGTAGGTTCAAGGCTAGGTGATTAGGGTGGTTTTCTAATTTTTCAATCTAATTTTCATTAAATCTTGTGATCTCTTCTTTCACTGTAGGTATTTTAAAGTCTTCATGTGAGGTCCTGTTGGAAACATACCAAGGTGCGTTGGCGATCTTGCGTAATAATTTTGACTGGTACCTTAGAATTATTTCAATGTTAAGAGACACTTGCAGAACCCCAAAGCTGCACACCATATGTCCAAATTGGTTTCAAAATAGTCTTATAGAGAAGCAATTTATTTTCCAAACTAAGTTTTGATTTTGATCCAAGGAGCCAATTCATCCGATTAGTTTTTCAATTAAGTTGCTGTCTTTTAGTCCATATGTGGGTTTTCCACGTTAATTTGCTGTCTATATGAATACCTAAATACTTCACTTCGGTCACTTCAGATAGTTGTGTATTATTTATCGTTACCGGTGGGCAAGAATTCAGGTTTAAAGTGAACGTAATATGAACAGATTTATTTTCATTAATTTTGAGTCTCCATATCCGAAACCAATCTGTGATCGTATCTAAGCTTCGTTGCAAATTATTAGAAGCTTGAGCTGGGTCCTGATGAACGGACAAAATTGCAGTATCGTCCGCAAAAGTAGCAATTTCGGTAGACATATCTCCTGGGAGGTCGGAAGTATAGAGAATATGCAAGAAAGGCCCCAGAACACTGCCCTGGGGAATTCCAGACTGTATAGGATGCAGATCAGTAAGGATGTCTTGATATTTAATTTGAAATGTCCTCCCTGTAAGATAAGATTTCAAAATAGCAAAAAGGGAATTTGGTAGGTACATCTTAATTTTATACAGTAAGCCAGGATGCCACACTTTATCAAACGCCTGGCTTACATCTAGGAACGCGGCTGAACAATAAGATTTATTTTCTAAACATTGTCGTATCGTCCCAACAACCCTGTGAACTTGATTATTTCTTGAGAAATTATTCAGCTTGCTAAACTATCAATAGTTTAACACCGATAGTCTCACTATCGGAAAACTATCGATAGTAACAAACCATCGATACTATCGATAGTATTTCACCACTATTTCAAAGATTCAGCTGTCAGTCGCAGGCCAATTAGTCCAGTACCTATAGGGGGTTGAGTATGCACTGAAAGTGTATCTTATTTTGACTTTTGATTGTTGTTGGGGGCACATTGGAGATGACCAAAACCAATGTTGTCGCCCTCTCAGCAGGTGCACAACTTAGGGGGGAGGGGGAAGTAGGGGGAGGGCACTCTCTAAAGAAGCACTCATATCTCGCGAACTAGGCGCGATAGAAACATGCTATAAGCGGCATTCGATTACACACGTTATTCTCTAAAAAAATTGTTATTACAAAAACCACCGTATCTGCTATATAAATTGAGTTATTTAACTTTTATTTTAATTTATTTAAATTAAACACGCAATAACGTTTAATTGTTAATAATAAACCTTCAAACAGCAAATAATATTGTTTGTTATTATATATTGTGTGCTTTATAATTTAAATCCACATCACATAGCACTTATTTTAAAATATGAAAAAGTGTCTTATTTTACAGGCAAGAATGAAAATATACGAAGATTGAATGAGTGTTTCAAATGGGAACCAGAATCTCCCCCACAGTAAGTAATAAAATATTAAAGTAGTAAGAATAAGATTTTTTTATTATTTTTTATTTATTTAACTTTACAATCTTTTCTATGCTAATGTGAACAATGAGTAAATATTATGTAGGTTACAATGTTAGTAATAGAAATTTATCCTCAGTTTACAAAACGAAAATGCAAGTCCAAGATTGAAGACCTCTTCAGTCTGTAAACAGTGTCTGTATTGTCGAGTAGGTTCAAGGCTAGGTGATTAGGGTGGTTTTCTAATTTTTCAATCTAATTTTCATTAAATCTTGTGATCTCTTCTTTCACTGTAGGTATTTTAAAGTCTTCATGTGAGGTCCTGTTGGAAACATACCAAGGTGCGTTGGCGATCTTGCGTAATAATTTTGACTGGTACCTTAGAATTATTTCAATGTTAAGAGACACTTGCAGAACCCCAAAGCTGCACACCATATGTCCAAATTGGTTTCAAAATAGTCTTATAGAAAAGCAATTTATTTTCCAAACTAAGTTTTGATTTTGATCCAAGGAGCCAATTCATCCGATTAGTTTTTCAATTAAGTTGCTGTCTTTTAGTCCATATGTGGGTTTTCCAAGTTAATTTGCTGTCTATATGAATACCTAAATACTTCACTTCGGTCACTTCAGATAGTTGTGTATTATTTATCGTTACCGGTGGGCAAGAATTCAGGTTTAAAGTGAACGTAATATGAACAGATTTATTTTCATTAATTTTGAGTCTCCATATCCGAAACCAATCTGTGATCGTATCTAAGCTTCGTTGCAAATTATTAGAAGCTTGAGCTGGGTCCTGATGAACGGACAAAATTGCAGTATCGTCCGCAAAAGTAGCAATTTCGGTAGACATATCTCCTGGGAGGTCGGAAGTATAGAGAATATGCAAGAAAGGCCCCAGAACACTGCCCTGGGGAATTCCAGACTGTATAGGATGCAGATCAGTAAGGATGTCTTGATATTTAATTTGAAATGTCCTCCCTGTAAGATAAGATTTCAAAATAGCAAAAAGGGAATTTGGTAGGTACATCTTAATTTTATACAGTAAGCCAGGATGCCACACTTTATCAAACGCCTGGCTTACATCTAGGAACGCGGCTGAACAATAAGATTTATTTTCTAAACATTGTCGTATCGTCCCAACAACCCTGTGAACTTGTTCTATTGTGCCGTGTTTTCTTCTAAAACCAAATTGATGGCCGTGCATTATGGCATCCTCATAAATCATTGTTTGTATCCTAGTGAGAAAAAGCTTTTCAAAAACTTTGGATATGACAGGTAAAAGACTGGTAGGTCTGTAAGAGGTCAGTTGAGTGATAGGCTTTCCTGGTTTTGGAATTACAATTAGTTGAGCTCGTTTAAATTGAGCTGGAACATATTCTAGACTCAACATAGCATTAAATAAAAAAGTTATAAAGATTATCCCTTTCCTCGGAAGTTCTTTCAGTATTTTACCTGTAATTAAGTCATAACCAGGAGATTTGTGGGTACTTAAGACGTCATGTATTACAGATCGCACTTTAGATAGTCTGATTTTTTCCATCGGGAAATCAAGCTGTAGTGGAGGATCCAAAAACTCTTGTATGTCATTATCGTTATTAACAGTGGCCAAGTTTGGTTTGAAAACATTTGAAAAGTATTGTGCAAAGGCTTCTGATTTTTCAGTATTACTCTTTGCCCAGCTTCCATCGGACTTTAAAATAGGCGGAATCGGTGTCTTGGGTTGTTTTAACCTTTTAGTAGCTTTCCAAAGGGAATAGCCCGTTGCTTCGGTAGGTGACAGAGATTGGGTATACTCCGCAAACCACTGGTTTTTTACACGATACAATAACCTCTTCAGATTTTGAGATGCCCTGTTGAAATTTGCTTTGTCAATTGGATTTCTGCTATTCTGCCAAATTCTTCTTAGCCTCCTTTTTTCGGCAATCTTCTTTTTAACATATATAGGGTAATGCAACACAGACTTCGATGAATTTTGAAGTACAGGCGTTGATGTTCTTGCAGAATTTTGAAGACAATTTGTAAAGTAGGAGATGCATCCTCTAAATTTTGATTAGTTTGTAAATCAACTTTTAAATGTAAGTTTTCATTTATTAAACTGCGAAAAAGATTCCAATCAGTATATTTGTTGTATAACCGTTGAATTGCTTGTTGTTGAAAAATTTGAGTGCTAATTTTCAATATAACTGGCGAATGGTCAGAGGATAAATCGAGACAAGACTGGACATCAGTGTAGTTTTGGTGAATACCTTTGGGGACAAAAAGTCCAACAAATCTGGGATTTTCCTCATATCAGTCGGCCAGTATGTGGGTTCCCCTGTTGAAACATGATTGTAATTATTATTATTTATCACTCTTAGTAGTTGTCAACCTCTCGGTGTGGCCAATCGTAAACCCCACTCTTGATGTTTGGCGTTGTAGTCTCCTCCGGCGACGAACGTGTTTCCGAGAGTGGCAAAAAAACTGTCAAATTGTTCATAAGTTATAACATGTCTTGGAGGACAGTAAATAGCAGAAAGAGCAATAGGTCCTCGTCCGCCTTCGATAACAATGGTTGTAGCTTGCAGGTATTGCTCTTTAAAACTAGGAAGTTCGTAATGTTTAATCGAGTTTTTTACCAAAATGGCACTACCCCCATGGGCCGTGTTATCAGGATGATTAGTATGGAACAATGTGTGATTTGGAATTTTGAAATAACTTCTGTCTGTGAAATGGGTTTCTGAAACAAGGATGACGTCTAATTTGTGTTGTTCGATAAAAACTCGAACCTCATCGCTATGTTGAGATAAGCCGTTGGCATTCCAGAGAGCATTTTTGAGTAGAATATTCATTTTAGCCGAGCAACGACAGTGGTTAACAAATTAAGGAGAGAGCTAATTTGTTCTGCATGTTTGTTCAAAATGCTTTCAAAACGTTTGAAAGATTGTAGAATTATATTAGATAAACTTTCTTAATCTTGAGTATTGAACTGTTTCATTTTTATTACGTGTAGCTTGCGCAAAGGTCACTCCTTCTGCGACCAAGCTATTCCTATGGGGCCGGTGGTTAGGGTTACTGGTAGAAGGGCTTTGTGGTACTGCGGGGCTGACGTCATGACTTACTTTTAAGGATTTTTCCCTAAGAGGAGGAAACTGTTTAGATTGAATTTCCTTATACACAGGGCAACCCTTGTAGCTAGCCGGGTGTTCGCCAAAACACAATACACATGTTGGGGGTGTTGATGGAGGCTTAGGGCATGCTCTTGTGTCGTGCTCCTGCGAGCATTTGACACAACGAAATGCGTTATGGCAATATGACTTAGTGTGTCCATAACGCTGGCAGCGTTTGCACTGGCCAATTTCATTCTTTTTATTAGGGGACTCAAATGAAACTTTTGCTTTCAACAAATACTTGATTTGAAATATGTCCTTGTTATAAGCTTTAGGTTCTAAGTCAATAAAAAACAGGGACATAGGTTTCTTGGTGAATTTATTTCTGACATTAGTGAGGTATCTTACCTGATGACCGCTATCTTCAATCGCGCTTTTCAAATCCTCAGTGCTTACAGAATAATGCATGTCTCTTAGAGCAACTCTATATGCACGTTCCTGTTTTAATTGGTAAGTATGAAAGGACACATTTAAGTCTCTTAAGCCTTTAACAATTAGTCTATAGTTGTTAGAGGATGAAGGGAATACTTTAATGTTGTCTTGATTAAGACACTTATATGAATAGCCGGACCTAGTTACAATTGAGTCTAGAGCTTTAATCATTGGACATTGGAGCTACATTCGTAACACCAGAGAGGAAAATTGGAGGTGGCTTAGACTCACCTGAACCGGAAGCCAAGGTTTCGTGGTCCATTGAGCTGTCGAGCGCGGAGGACAAGGGTTCGAAGGAGTTTGTAAGCTCAATTGGTACATCAGTAGCCTGCCTGTTCCCTGCGTTTGTACCAACTCGATGCCGTTTACGTTCTTGTCTTTCTGACGAAATTTCAGATTTTAGATTTCTCTTGCTATTTCTGTTCGAAACCGTTTGCCAGGAGTATTTGAGGAACTTGGTGACTCGATGTCATCAGAGAGTTCTGACTGAGTCGTTGGTTCTATGGGTTTAGAGGAAGATTCATAGTCGTGATCGTGGTGATAGTCTGTTGTCATGGTAGCAAAACAAAAAACAAACAAATAACCTTACTAAAAATTAATTGAACGTGTTAAAGAGGAAAAAAGACCTAAAGGAAAGGAAAACACTGACACAGAACATTACATTATGAAGTTAATAACTTTACAGAAATACAAAACACAAACATAAAGAGATAAATCAATAAAACACGAAAATATATTAGTATTTCACAGAGAAAAATGAAAATGTTGGGTGTATGTTTGCTGCTACCCAACAGCTAAGAATAAGAATAAGAATATTTTATTGTCAATCAACACATAATTGGTTACAGACAATGTCAACATCAACTCATCATACTTTTACATTATCATTACATATAAATATACAATCCAACAGTTAATTCTAAATAAATAATCTAAATAGAAATATCACTCGTTGGAAATTGAAAAACTTCTTGCACTGAATAAAATAGATTTTCAATCAGCCAGTTATAAAGGTGTTTTTTAAAAACATTTAAAGATGAGGAAAAAATGGACTTAGGAAGTTTATTACAAAGTTTTACACCTACTACAAAATGACTAGATTGCATTTTCTTAATTCTACAATGGGGTATTTCAAAATTTGATCGATTTATAGTGGAGTAGGAATGAATTTCACTTCTTTAACAGTAATTACTTTGGTTATTGACAGTGTACAAAATTAGGTCATATATAAATAAATTGTAAACTGTTAAAATCTGTAATTTTTTGAATAGGGGTCTGCAGTGAGCATCCCATGACGAATTTGTGAGATGCCTAACAACTTTCTTTTGAATTAAGAATATATTTTTACTTTTGAAGAATTACCATAAAAAATTATTCCATATCGTATGAATCGTATTACATATCGACTGGAAAAAAGCAAAATAAGACATAATTAAGCATTGAAAAGGAACACAATTTTGAAGTTTTTTTTAACAAAAAGACTACACGGGAAATTCTTTTGCACACCAGATCAACATGCGGGGCCCAGTTCAGCTGAGTATCTAGCATCATTCCTAAATATTTTACAACTGATGTCTGAGGTGCGGATTCAAAACCTGACATATTTTTCAGCGTGAAAACTACAGATTGGATTTTATCGTTGTTTAAGAAAAAGTTGTTGCATTGAAACCACTGAGAAGCCAGATTAAGTGTGGATGCTGCTAAATTTTGAAGTTCCTTGAAATCAGAATTAAAAGACAACAAGACTGTATCATCCGCATAAATGCAAGTTGGTGTACTTAAATTTTGAGGGAGATCGTTAATACAAGTAATAAAAAGTAATGGGCCCAGAATGGACCCCTGGGGCACACCACAAGTGACTTCAGCGATTTTCGACCACTCACCCCCTTTAAAAACAGACTGTCTCCTACCCTCAAGATAACTTGCAAAAAAATTTAGCTCATTTATTACAATCTATATAAGTTCAAGATTTTTTTAATTAATTTTAAAATTATTGTAATGTATTTAATTACTGATTTAAATAATTATAATTTCCAATTTAAAAATGTTTTATAAATTAAGTCATATTTGTGAAAAATTGTAAAATCTCCAGAAATCAATTCAGTACTGTATCACGCCATGTATCAGGCCACATATCATACGATGTGACGTCATGTGCATCATGCGATTTTTAATAAAATCCTATTGGCTGCCGAGATCACCTGATGCCTGTGCAGACCTCATCCCTTCCTCCGACCATCGGCATCGGTCAGTCTATCGTGTTTTCATTTAACTCCCGATCAGCCTTTAGTAATAAGTACCGTACACTTCAATTATGAAGACAGTTTTATTTGTATAACATTGCTTCATTTTGTATTAATCTATGTTTTGAACGAAACATTTTTTTTTTGCCAACAGATCTGCACGGGAAATGTTCCCAGATTTGTGGGGGAGTAGTAAGAAGAAGTATCTGAAGAAGATATTTAAAAAAAGAAAAAAGGCCTACGAGAAGGAAATTAAAAAATTTATTGATGTGAGTTTTCTACTATGATTAAAAACTGAGAAGCGTTATCTCCTCTGATTTTTAAATATATTTCGTGAAGTTTTGATTACTTTCATGAATTGTAAATGAGTATTAAATTAAGTTGACAAGTTTTCGTAGGTAAATCTCTGTTACATAGCAAAATATAACTAGATAACACGTAGCTCGAAATCGAGCAGAAATAATATAGTAAAAGAATTAAGAACAATCAGCCTACTTATATACTTTTAAAGTTTAATCAAAGGGCTAAATTCATTAACAAAATAATGGGTTAACTACTGAAACTTTTAAAGTTGCTGTTTTAGTTAATTTGTTATTTATTAGATGGGTGATTTCGACAAACTGAGTTCTGTTGGTGAGATAAGAATTAAACCACTGCAGTGAATTCTTTGATAATCCAAGGTATTCTTGCTTTTGCAGAAGAAGTGGGTGACTGACACTGTCAAAAGCTTTTGACAGGTCCATGAATATGCCGATAGTATCGCAACCTCTATCAATAGACTCGATGATAGATTCTAAAAAAGAAACAGCTGCAGTAGTAACTGATCTTCCCAATCTAAACCCGTGTTGAATTTTGTCAATCAAATTAAATTTTTCAAGGTATGTACTTAGCTGTAACTGTACTACCTTTTCATAAACTTTTGAAATGGATGGCAAAACAGACACAGGTCGATAATTAGCAATATTTTTTTTGTCATCTTTTTTATGAACCGGAACGATTCTTGCTTTTTTTAACTGATCTGGAAAGTGCCTGGAGATGAAGGAAGAATTTATTAAATGAGCCAAAACTTTACTAATTTCATATTTTATGTTCTTAAGAAGCGTAACTGATATCCCATCATGGCCACTTGAATTTTTATTTTTTAATGAGGTAATTATATTTTCCACCTCCTTCTCATTAACAGGTTTTAAAACAAATTTATATCCTCGTCAGTCCCTGATGACTCTGTTCCATGCAAATTCTTGCTAACATTAGGGTCAATATCTCCAACCATATTAATGAAGTACTCACTAAACAAATTAGAAATAACAGCAGGTTTACAAGTTGTTTGTTTGTCATTTCCTAACGTAATATTATCAAAAGATTTTTTACTTTTGTTCCCCACCTCAGAGTTTATGATATTCCAAACAGTTTTTTGTACATTAGAAGATTTACTAATTTTGTCCTCAAAATATTTTTGCTTTGGCCCTGCTTAGTTCAGTTCTAAATTCAACTTTTTTCTCTTGTAACATATTTTTTATCTTATATTGTTTACATTTTCTGAATTCTCTTGTCATTTGAATAAGGTTGTATTGTTTAATTTTAAGTTCTTTAGTAATCCATTGGTTATTTTTGTATTTTTTTGTTATTATGACTTTTGGAAAAGCTGTATTGAAGTAGAAATCAAATACTTTTTGGAAAGCGTTATATTTATTTTCAACAGGGGAAAAATATACATCCTCCCAATTTTCTTTTTTTAAAAGATTGTGGAAATATTCAATATTTTCATGAGAAAACTTGCGTATCTCCTGTTTTATCGAACTTTTCTGTTCATTTTTAAAACCTTTTGGTAATATTTTCAAAATTTGTCCATCGTGATCAGACAAACATGTTATTATGCCTTCAATTTGAAAATCACACGATGAGGTAGTTTTAATTAAAAATTATCAATAGCTGTTTCTGATTTTTCAGTTATTCTTGTTGGAAAATTTAACTAGATACTTCATGTTATGGCTTTTTAAAGTGTCTTATAGCAATTTGTGATTATGATCCTTTTTCAGTACATCAATGTTAATATCTCCCCCTATAACAATATTACTAAATTTTCTTACTAAAATATTCAATCATAGTACTCAATCTCTCCAGAAATATTTTAACATCTGAATTTGGGGATCTATAAACATAGATAGATAGATAGATAGATAGATTTATTTAGATCATTGAACCTAATACAGGTAATAGATCATGTCATACATTTACAACCCTAAATGTATAATGTGGATGTGATACAATTCACACATAATATTCTTAGCTAGAATCAATAAACTAGACATAAAGGCCATTCACAAATTTCATAGAATAGTAAATACATAAATTTGTTATTTTGTCATAAATTAAAACAAAATTCTGTGAACATCAGACCGAAAAAAACTCTTCCCAAACAGTAAAATGGTCATCACAGATAGCCATTCAGACACTCTTTTTCTTAAAAATAGATTCAGGTACATTACGTGATCTGATGGGCAGTTTGTTAAATAATTTAATACCAACTGATTTAAATGAAGACTGTGTTACATTTAATCTACAATATTGCTCATGAATAGAATTACAATTTCTT
The DNA here is from genome assembly GCA_035578135.1 of Flexamia atlantica. NCBI lineage: Eukaryota > Metazoa > Arthropoda > Insecta > Hemiptera > Cicadellidae > Flexamia > Flexamia atlantica. The sequence continues at coordinate 4,530,669 of JAQJVK010000033.1, forward strand.
GTATTGTAGGAGTGAATCTGATTATTTTGTACTGTGGCTTCAATGTTGCGCTTGGAATGCATGAGGCATTCCAGAATGTATACATTTATTACAGTTGGAATTTTTTCATTGGCAAAATATGGTTTACAATGTGCATTGTAATGTGCACTGGAAATAAGCCGTACAGCTTTTTTCTGAAGAATTAAAACCCTGTTAACACCTGTAACACCTATAACCAGAAATTTAAAACTACCATCGACATAACTAGAGGTACAAAATTCAAACTGCCTCTCTTCTAAACACTTATTGCTTAAATAACTTGGGACAGCCACTTGCTTCCATTTTTTGTTTTCCTCTGACAATATCATAACACCTCCTTTAGCCCTATTTTTCCTACAAAAGTAACCATTTATTTTATATTTATTTAAATTGAACCGAGATATTTCCTCCTCTTTCATATCATGTTCAGTTAGAATAATTATGTTAGGTACTAGCATAATTAATTCATCAAGATATGTCTGTGAAGAATCCCTGACAGTATTAATTTTAATATTTTATGATCGAGTGAAAATCAAATGCGTTTACAAAATGCATTGAATTTGCTAACCCCTTTCTACATTCATTGCAATTATCTTTGAAACACCATTAACTAGATCATTACTGAACTGCTGAAATAATCTCAAAGGAAAAACATCAGAATGTTTTTGCAACCAAGTGACGATTGACAATTGAGAATCCTCAGACGCTGATTTGTTCTAGCAATGTAAGCAATTTACATTCATTTCAATTTTTTTTAGTAAATTGTGACATGAAATTTTTTACGAATGACTTAAAACTTTGAATTTAAATTAACTATTTTATCAATCCATCATACATCTTCTTAGATGTGCAGGCCTATACAGTTCATTAAACAACGGGAATTAACTAAATGATAATTATAATGAGGCAAAATTAATCTTCACTCTGCAGGTAAGATTAACAGAAATTCAGATTTTGATGAATTATAAAATACTCTCCTTCCCAAACAAACCTGTACTTTGCAGCGTCTCTTGACGAGTTCAATAGTCTTATTTAAAGTTTTTTCACACTTCTAATTCAATTTTAACATCTTTCTTTAGTTGTTGAGTAAAATGATGAACTATGAAAGATGCATTTAAAATCAACTTGGCATAGTACAGTACCAGACCGAGAAAAGACCTGACTTCTTCCACATTTTTAGGATGAGGTGCTTTGTAACAGCTTCTATTTTATATTGACATTCATTGAAACCTTGACAAGTGACACGATGCCAAAGGTATATAATATCGGTTTGAAATAATTTACGTTTGGATATGTCTAATTACCCATATTTTCTCAATGTCTGGATATACTTTCAAAGTCTTTGATGACATTCTTCAAAAGAATTACCTTAAATGAGAAAGTCATCAAAATACGCATTAGTTCCATCCAAATTAGCTACTATCTGGTCAATAATCTTGTGTAATTCTGTTGGTGCATTAGTAATACCTATAAACAGACATTTTGCATTATAATACCCCATGGAGTGGACACTGCAGCATAGTTTTGACTTTCCTCTTCTAACTGTATATATAAATACACCTTATAAAGATCTAGAACACAGAAGTATTTTTCCCCATTCAGTTTATTTAAAAGGTGTTTGATTCTGGGAATAGGATAAAGAGTATGAGTATCCCATGCTGAATGATCGACTTTTTTAAGGACCCCTCGTTCAACTTAAGATCGAATTTCCTTTTAGCGAATTTTCCCTATAGGTAAGAAGCTTACCGTGGGTCTCATGGTAAAACCTAAGCGCGGGACCATCATTACTTTTCGTTTTGGGGCGCCCAGAAGCAAAAACACAATTTGTTCAATTCTATACATGATTGTGTATATATGGTGTATGTGTGTGTGTGTGTGTGTGTGTGTGTGTGTGTGTATATATATATATATATATATATATTCCTTATGGTATACCATGTACCATATATACATGGTAGCAGCCATATTAATGACATCACTGACAGTGTTGTTCTTTAAAAAATGAAAAGGCCGGCATTTTGAATTTTATAACTAACTCTGTTTCAGCCTTTTGAGAGGAACTATTTATTTTAAAATTATATGTTAGTACCCATCTATAGTTTATAAATATTTGTACCAAGTTCCATGGCCTTACTGATTTTGAGAAAATAAGTTTTGAAAATTAAAAATGGCCACCATTTTGGATTTTATAATGTACTCTATTTTAGCATTTTGAGAGAGAATATTGTAAAATCCTTCCTTAGTATGCCTTTTCCAGTGGCGTACGCAGGATTTATTTTCGGGGGGGGGATACACTGGGGGTCGGGGGGGTATGGAATACCCCCCAGCGGAAGGGGGGTCGGGGGGCCCTCCCCCGGAAAATTTTAATAAATTACAACTGTATATTCGCGTTTTTAGGCAATCTAGAGGTATAACAACAAACAGAATAACTCCCAAAATTTTAACTAATTTGAGGCTGCTCACAGATTAGATTCTGAAAATTTTCGATCACATTGGAATTCTGGCAAAATATTTTTTACAAAATAAAAGAAATCACATATTTATACAGCAGGCCTAATAACACTAGATGAGAAAGTAATTAAAAAATTACACGTTTTTAACCTTGGTAAAAAAGATTTTTTTATATTGAATTTCAAAGTAAAAACTATTTCTCACATTCTCATTTATTACATGCCTCGGACCTCCCGGACCTGAAGTAACGGGATCCTAGATTATCCAAAAGAGGTTGATGAATAGAATTAGAAATTCAGGTTTTCTCACTTGTCTAGTGTTTCTCAAATCCAAGAGCGCAATAGCAAAGCTATGATGTACATGCAAGCATCAGGCTAATAATAATCACATGATGGTACGTCGAACGTTGAATAGCGGAAACTACCGGAAAAGTTCGATCTCCGAAATCTGACAGAGTTCGATCTTTGAAATTTGGCAGACTGACAGACTAATCACAAATCTGCCCTGATTTAATGGCGAGGCTTGGTTTTCACCAACGCCAACGTAGGCAGACGGGATTCGTCTGCCGCGATGCAGCTACGAGATCGTCCGACAGCCGAACAGTGTACACGGTCGTGAGAAGACGTCAATATTCGTACGCCACATTTTAACATCGTGACTTTTTACCATGAGTATTTCACGTAATATATGATGACTCTTCTGCCAGAACTGACGACGATGGCAATGGCGGCAATATTGCAGACACCATTAATGGCCACTGTTTTTATCAGGAGTTTTTGTTTGCCTGATGTTCTTATATAGGCCTACTCCCGCTAACAACAACTCACGATAACCGCAATAGGTAAAAATACCTTAATCCAATATAATATAATCCCCGAATCATATTTAAAATAGTATAGAATTTAACTATTTGAAAACCTTATAGTGAGTAATTTATTAATAGTGTTCTCTGTTTGACGGCAAGTTTAGTGATACCACCATATTCATTATGAACGAGAATTAATCTTCCCAAAAATTTCCCAAAATCCCCAAAAGTTTCGGGGGGGGGATATATCCCGATATCCCCCCCCCTGAGTACGCCCCTGGCCTTTTCGTATACCTGCCTCTTAAGTTGGTTATCAGGCGGTTTGCACATACCACCGGTTGAGAAACACCAAATACATAATTTAGAAATTTAGTTATAATTTTTGTGGTCTATATTACGATAAAAGCTAAGAAACTAGCCGTGCAATGGTTTGCGATGGTGATATTCAATTGAATACATACAGGTTATGTACATATACAGCCTTTATTTTTAATGCTTCTATCAATGTAAAATCCCTTTTCCAAAATTTGATACCTTGACACCCTTAAAGACCCCTTTCAATCTATTGAGAATCTTGTTGTAACAGTTTGATGGAAATAAAATGAATACTGTTAAGCTGACTGGGGCCTGTTCCACAAAAGAACAAGTTACATATTCACAAGTTTATACTTTTTGACACTTGTGAAAAATAGTTACAGTTGTTACTTTCATAGTCACAAGTATCAGGATTTGAGGTTATGGATTCTAAAATTAATAAATCCAACTTTAACGACACTAAAACCAATATGGAATTATTTTGTTAATATTTTAAGGAATAATCAAAGGATATCTGATTTATTATACTAAGTAGAGATTTTAATACATCTATTAAATGAATGGTCTTTTGTTGACAAACATTGAACATATGTGCTTGTGGACAAAAATGTAAGAGTAAACAAGTCTTGTTGTATCTAGTGAAATTTCACCTATTCACCTACACTAGTTAAAATAGCTAAAATTTTTCACCTAAACCAAGAGTTAGGTAACTTTGATTTTTTTACCTTTGATCCGTTATACTTCATAGTTTCTCATCCATAGCAATGATAAGGCGTTGAAATGACATTTTACAAACAAGTTTTCCACCGTGGTCATCGCATTTAACGCTGATATTAATTAGTAATCTTATTTTTCTTAAAAAATGGGTTTTTGGCCGTTCTTTTCTGCCAGGATTATGCATTTTATTAACAAATTATTGACATAATTGTGCTTTGCCACATTGATTGTCATTTACAACTGCATTAGCTAACGCCTTTGATTTGAACTATGCTGGTAGCTCAGTATCGCCGAGGCCCTTCACCAAAAAAGGCAAAGTTTTTGAAAAATGTGACTAGATTAGAGGGATACAATGAGGCATACCGAGCGCACCATTATGATACAAGTACACTCTTGGAAGACAGGGCCTTCTGGACAAAGCGAGTTCGAGAGTTTTTATGGTGCAGACAGCATGCCTCATTCTATACATCCGTTTCATTAAGGCCAAGGCTTCAATGTCTTCCCCAAGATTCGCCTAGAAGATGTAAAAAAGACTCGCCTGATCCCTGCGAGAGTTTGCTTATGCTGAAGACATTAACTGGCTAGCCGAGTGGATAAAGTGCTCACATCATAACCTGAGGGTCACCTGTTCGAATTGTGACCACGATCGAAACTGAGTCCGGTCGTCATTTGTCATGATAGGGCTATGAATTAAAATTGCTATCCATCAAAGGGTCGCCGATAATACATAAACAGTTGCAACGGCCTTGACGACCATTTCATACTATTTTGAATGTAGTTTCATACACATTTTATAGATTAACTTTAGAGAAAAAGTTGGTATACATTGAGAGGAACACGGTAAAGCTCGGATGCTTACAAGTAATTGCGGTTAGAATCGGATTTTTTGGGAGTTGAAGGAGAACAAAATGATATTCAATCGATAATGTAATGATTTTTTTATGAAATACTTATTATGATTTACTTTCAATGTACTTTCCTCTTTTAATCCTAGTAACACAACATTCTAAATGGCAAAGGCAAGTCTACTTATGTATCTAAAGTCAATGGTATAAACGTATTATAAAGAAATCATCCATTTCAAAATATACTATTTCATATAATAAATCACAGCTGTACTGTATTTCTCATATGTTTATATTTTTGGGTAAGTAAATATGTAAGACTTCAATGGTGAATGGGTGAAAATTTGCTGGTTAAAAAAGAAAACAATTGTGAAAAATAAAATCACAAGTTTATACAGCATTTATACAAACTCACTTGTGAATATGTAACTTGTTATTTCGTGAAATGGGCCCCGAAGGAAAATTTGAAACAAAATAAAATATCAATGATTAAGTTAACAACAATTTATTTATACGAATTCAAATCGAAAAATAGACAACATTTCTTTGGAAGGCCTGATGGCAGGCAACTTTTACGGTCAGTAATCGATATTCTTGGTAACCAGAAATGAAATTTTCTCTATTTTTTGGCCGGTACCCCCGACAGAGAGGTAAACGCGATGGCGGTTTTTAGTCACGCTATTGGTCGATGTGTTTATGAATACACGCAGGGCGGGGCGAAGGCGGGAGTCTATGAGAGAAGAAGAGGTGGTAGGAAACAATATTACCAACCTAAGTGAATATTAAAAATAAAATCCCTTTGGGGGGAAATCTGAGTAATTCGTGGATTAAAATGCATAAACAATCGTCATTGCTATAATTAGCCAACACTTAATAATCCTGCTCCCTTATTAGATCGTTATTTATATAATTAACCCTGCAATAAGATTGTATTAGCTGTAATTATCTCCCGGTTCCTGTATTTTCACGAGTGAACAGTTGTACATAGCTATATAGATGTTAGCGCATTTCAATATATGAAGGCTCTAATACTGTCTCCAAAATTTATTATTATTTGTTATTATACTCGCTAAAAGTTTAATCTTCAGGGACGATTGTGGTCTAAAAATGTAAGTAATTTTGTCACTTTAAAATAAATGTAGGTAATTTTGTTGTAGTACGGTATCATAGAAGTTTTTTGTAGACTATAGATAAAATGTATTTGTAGATTCAACTGGTTGCGGTTTATTGATGGCCACAAAAAATTTTACTTTCTTGTTATTTTCAGTAAACCTGAATTGATCAATTTAACCACTAAGTTTATTTTAAAGGAGCAAAGCATACGTACCTTATAGAAGACGATAATAAACATCTGGCTTCATATTCTAGTCAAATTACACAAGAGATTTTCATTTGGATAATTCGCTAGGGGTTCTCACGTTTGTTGAGACCGAGGTATTTTTTCACAAGGTTTGAAAACTCGAACAATTACACATTTCTAAATATTTTTTGTTGTTGAAAGGAGGGGAGGGATAGATCATACTTATTAAAATACTGTATTAAATAATGTTTCTTTACAAAGCCAAAATTATTTGAATTGGTTTGAAATGTACAAGGAGCAGTTCTGTTCATATCACTACCCTCAGCACATTAGATAGTTATAGATTTCCTGATAACCGTAAACCCCAAGAAATATCGTGGATTACCAAGTGATAGTGCACATCTAAAAGTAAAAATACCATTCTGACGGAGTGCTCAGATTTTATCAAATGTTCAAAACTCACGAGCTGAAAAAACTAGGACAATATTTGTAAGTATGATGAAAATAATCATACTTGAAGCAATTTTTTAATATATACGACGGTATATCTTATAATATTGTTCTTTTAGCGAATTCGTCACACTGGCACAGTTTTTACATAGATAAATGAAATTTATATAAATGTGGTTAAAGCCATTGAATTCACCTTGGAAAAAAAAACAAATAACTTAGTGTTTTGAATTCCTGTCATATGTGCAGTTGTTACCGAGATATCGCTTGCGGAAAATACAGTACGTTGTCCCAATGTTGACCTTATGGGAAATAAATACGACTAGGGGTCCCATGCGCAAATTCCAAACATTTTAATATGGTTTCTGTTGTGAGAAACTCATTTTCAGTTAGAATCCAGTGTATGGTTTCAAACTCATCTTTATTAATCAAATTCAGCTTTTCAATTGAAATTTTAAGATCTCACCTAAATAAACAAAGGCCTAACGAAACAAAACGCATTCACATTATTAATCTCCCAAGCACTTTGTATTTGAATTTGGTTGCCTTCTCGCACTAAAGTAGGATAGTGTATGTTTTTTTAGGGGGCCCATGCGCAAATTGTGCATTTTAATATTATTCGTTTTTATTTTTATTTTTATTTATTTATTTTCGTTTTTATTTTTATATTATTATCCGTTTGTGAGAAAGTCTATTACGATTAGAAGTAGGAGACATATTTACTATTAGGAAACAAACAAACACTAAGATGGATATTAAAATTAAACGCAAAAACTCACTTTTAGCGAATTTCCCCTATAGGGAAGAAGATATTACTGCAGGTCTCATGGTAAGACCTAAGCCCAAGACCATAATAACTTTTCATTTTGGGGTCCCCAGAAGCAAAAAACACCATTCATTCAAATTTCTAGATATATATATATATATATTTATCTATATATATAAATGTGTGTGTCTGTAAGCACGATAGCGCTCGCAAAAATGGTCCGATCGGAATTAAATTTGGCACAGATGTGTAAAGTAGTAATTATTCGGACGAGTTTGAAAACCAGTCCGTTCGGACCATTGGAAGGGGGGGGGGAGGTTAAAGGGGGATAAACCCCCCCCCAAAAAATGGGTTTTTTGGATTTTTCACATAGAAAAATAAAAATAATCTAATTTTGGTAAGCACCATTAAATTCAGCTCCAAAAAAACAAACAATTTAGTAATTTGAATCATTGCTTTATGTTTATTGGTTACCGAGATATTGAAAGTTGTAAACACATTACGTTGTCCCAATGTTAACCTTATGAGATATAAGTAAAATTAACAGTGATGCTAAAAGTATGAGGCATCATCGGGACTCGATCCTGCGACGCTGCCGCCACAGAACCGGGGCCGAGTGCGCTACCAACTGCGCCACCGACTCACTACCGAGATACTGAAATTGGTAAACACAGTACATTGTCCCAATGTTAACCTTATGGGGAATTAGCAAAATTCTATATCTCACTTATTTCACAACATATCTTAATAAAACTTGGTTTGTGGCTTCATATAGATGAGATCTAATGTATTTTAGTATAAAATCCCGGATATTACCGTTTTTATGGCAGCAAACCTGCATAATCATTCCCCATGTTATCCTTATGGGAAATAAAAATGCAATATCTTCCTTATTTCTTAACATACCTTGATAAAACTTGGTGTATGGCTTCTTCTAGTTCAGATCTACTAAACATTGAATTAAAACCACCCAGTTTTAAAGTACCTGTTGTAGCAAACCTGCATACTCATTCCCCATGTTATTCTTGTTAATGGAGTTTAATACACGTGTCAAATTTGATATTGGATTGAAACATGTACTTTGCAATTGAAATTCGCTGAGTATGCAGGTGTGCTACAACGGGGGTATTTTAAGTTTTCTGCGCGTTATGGCTTTGAAATCGCCGTTATTAATCAGGTGAAATTTAATGATATCCACCTAAATTGATAAAAGTTAGCTGAAAGAAAACACACACATACACATTGTCTATCATCTCTAGCATTATGTATTTTAGTTTGTCTTCTGTCATAGCAGTCATATACCGGAAGTTTTTCTTCGCGTATTCATGCCATAATGTCATCTTTAAGTCGCTGCAAGTAGATAGGTGGTGCAGTGTCCCACCGTTAGTCTCTCGGCTATTCTCTATAAGGTATAAGCTTATATGGTAACGTTTCTACATTATAAGCTTTAAAATGACACCTCAATCTTAAGAGTCGGTTAAGTGGGACAGCTGAAAAAGGGATCTAACAAAGAAAACCCTTACTGTATTTAGTATATAGTTTGTATATCTCGCTTATTTCTCAACAATTAAAGTAGGAATACAGCTTCATTTAGTTGATATATACTGGACTGTGGCAGAACATTTCTCAAACTCAAATTTCCATGACAGCAAACCTGCATACTCTTGTCCCAAGTTATTCTTTGGGAAAAATTGTTGTGTGCTCAAATTAGGAATTTAAGTTGATTTTAGTTGGTTTAAGGCCCCGTTTGAATGATTGATTCAAGCATTTTAAATTTTCTGAGCATGCAGATATGCTGCAACGGGGTATTTTATTTATTGTGCGATACAGTGTTTGATTTGTGGCGGAACGGCGTTCCGGGACCTCTTTCTGCCGCAAGAGTCGATCTTGTAAATCTTAATCGGTCGGAGAATTTTTAGTAAGAAACGATCACGTGCAATCGGACGGATAATTTGCCGTAAAATGCAATCACGTACAATCGGCCGGAGAATTTCGCCACGAGAGAGGATCGTGTGTAATCGGGGAGTATTTGTCGTATATAAGAGACAATCGCGTGTAATCGGCTGGAGAATTTGCCGCCAATGACGATCGCTTATGAACGGCCGGAGAATTTTGACGCTTAAGACGATCGTGTAAGATCGGCCGGAGAATGTGCCGCAAAAGACGATCGCTTATGAACGGCTGGAGAATTTTGACGCTAAAGACGATCGCGTAAGATCAGCCGGAGAATTTGCCGCAAAAGACAAATCGCGTATAATCGGCCGGAGTATTTTTCGGAAGAGACGATCGCGTGTACTCGACCGAACTTTTACTGAAGTTACGCGCGGAGTTTCGGCCCGAAATTAGCGCACTTTTGTGTAGTCTTGAGCTAAGCCGAATGTTGAAAACGCTAAAAAGACCCGATACTCGCACAAGGCATCATAAAAAATCTAGAATTTCTTTAGACTATTTATTTTTTGTTAGTTTAATGCTTGTTAGTAATTCAAATAAAATAATGCTTTGTTAGTTTTTAATTTACTTATTCAAAAATTTGAGTTAGATAAAATGTGGCTTTTTAAATTGACCTAATCATTCATATAGACAAATAATACTTTGTTGAAGGGAATAATTATAAGGGGGGGGGGGTTATATACAAACTGGCAATTACAGTTCCGGTACCTCAATTTTTACAAATCAAGCACTGGCGCGATATAAAACATTTTGGAGTAAAATGTTTGTATTGATTTGAATTTTTGTCTATACTAAATTACACATTCACCTTTCAGTACAGGCCTTGTGTGAGACAGCTATTCTATTACCTTTGCTAAGTTTATTTGATTACTAAATCCGTATCATGTAATGGTAAAATCATCAGCTGGTTATTATTTCATGTGAGTAGTACAGCCTAAATTACCACTTGTGAAACACATTGTTTATGAAAATTCCATTCTGAAAGGTGAATGTGGAATTGAGTATAAGAGTGTTTACTTCTCGGTGATATATTTCTAAAGAGCGTAGGATACCCTGTATGTTCGTTACCTTAATAATAACTTATTAAAAACTATATACGTATTCAAACGGTTATAACATATTCATAATTTATAATAGCATATTATATTATTAATAATGTTGAAATTTATACTACTGTATATGCTTTTTGTGATAGTATGTTACATATAATATATATGTTATAAAGCGAAGTAACATATGATAATTTATTAAAAGGGAGGTTTAAAAATCATTTTTTATGAACAAGAAACTGTATTAAAATAATTTACAAAATTAAAGGGGTTTGGCCTATTTACAAAGATCTCAATTATGTACATTGCCTCTTGTTGGCAGAGTGGGCAGCGTAACCCGTTGGGGTTTTCCGCTGCCCAAGCCACCAGCTGCTCTTTGCAGTCCCGGCAAATACACTGGTGGCCGCACGGAGCCACGACGTGGGTCGCTGGCGCGGCCCGACAAGCCACACACTCGCTGTCGGGAGGAGGTGGCTGAACCTGAACAAAATTAACTATAGACAATAAAAAAAAACACACAAAACTTGAACTATGCATAATGTGGCATGTTTTTCTGTATACTTTGTTGTTTCCAAGCAACATTTAACGCAAGATTAATAATTAATTTAACCCATATATTTAACGCATAACTACACCAGTTAACCAACATAACCTATATGACCCTGTCAAGGCCCGATAGCAATCATTAAAATCAATTTTAATTCATAGGTGACGTAAAGAGTGGACCAATAAGTAATAGCTTTGGCTATATTTACGAATAAGGAGACCTCTCATGCATTACAGAATTTTTTCATCATTCCTCTCAGTCACACAGTTGTGTAGCCAATTTATTAACTATATAGGGGGATAATTCTTAAACCTAAATAAGGAATTTTAAATGTTTTGTATAGAAAGATATTTGTAGTTGGTTTTAAATAGATTGTTTGACATTTCCTTCATAAATATTTATTCTTTTCTCTCCGCTAACTTACTATTTACAAACCAATTTTATCCAACGTGACAGTGATTTCCATGAATTTTTAAAGCGTTAAACTAGTTTTTAAACCTGGGGTAATTTACGGTAGTTCCAGGGAATTTTTATGCCATCAGGTTGAGCTCCCTTCATACCGCAAAGAGATGACCAGGCTTCCGGCTTCGACTCCCCCCGCCCAGCCCCCCTCCAGTCCACGCCCACAGGCACGGATTGGCTGCTGGACTGCAGATCGCCATCGTGTTTACCTCTCAGCCGGGGTACCGGCCAAAAAATAGAGAAAATTCCATTTCTGGTTACCAAGAATATCGATTACTGACTGTAAAAGTTACCTGCCATCAGGGATCCCATTTCTTTCCATAGACAATCCAAATTCACAAATGTTCTAGAGTTTGCCACCAGCCCTGAAGAGGAAGTTAACAGGTTTCACGTCGCAGTGTATCCACCCAGACACAGTTGTGCAGCTCCTGGATACATCGCGACGCCTTTTGAGAAGTGACTCTCTGGTTGTTTGGTATCACTACTTCCTTTTGCATTATGTCGGCAACGCTGTAAACACAAACCGTGTTACTAATCAAGATTATGTATGTAAATGATATATTATGTTTTCAATAGGGGTGTGCGAGTACTCGATTATCGAGCTTTTTTCGAGCCGAGTTTACACTACTCGACTCGCCTCAAAGTTTTGAAAAATACTCGGATATTCGAGTCGAATAGATACTCCCGCCGTTTACCCGGAATTGGTACGCGCGGTACGCGCGATCACATTTTACGTCGTTTTTCACATAGTCAACACCACTCATCACCAGCTACCATAAAACTTTAGTTATTTTTCCTGAATTAAAGTGGTTTTTGAGTTATTAATATCTATAAATTTAGTCTTGTCTTTTTAATTTCTATAATCTGATATATTTTCTTACTTATGGTCAATGAGACTGCTTTAACTTTAATTTTTAAACGTATAACAATATGTTACAACTAACCCTTTTTTAAAGCAACAAGCGCAGATGCAGCTTAGCTTTTACCTCCTAAGGTTGAAAGTTTAATAAAATATTGAGTAATGATATAAAGTTATGTTAAAGATGGCCTGAATTCTCGTTTATTTTCATTTGAAAACAGGTTTGCTTTTAATGCTTAGGAAAACAACCAGTTTAGTAAATATAAAATATTGCCTTTTATGTGATCAATAATAAACTATTAACTTATACTATTCAAAATACTCAACTCGAAAAAAACTCGAAACTCGCGGGTATTTTTTAAAACTCGACTCGACTCGACTTGACTTCAAAAATCAATACTCGCACACCCCTAGTTTTCAATAAATAGGAAATAAAAATGCATAACGAATTATAACTTGCGAGGTAAATGTTGAAGCTACTGTACTGTAGCTGTACTTGAGGTGTTCAGAGCTACTGTAGCTCAGAGTGTAAATAAAACTGTACAAAGGTCGCGTTCAGTCGCACTCACCGTTGAGTCATAGGTCACCGTTGTCCAAAGGCAAATCCACCCTATCTTGACAATCAACAATTACTTCCATTCCAAATTCCAACCGAACTCACCAAAAAAAAATTGTCATTGGATAAACAACAGTAAGTGAAATCCAGGTGGTGGTAAATCCACCATTTAACATTGGCAGGTATTCATCGGCGAGTGGGGCTGAATGTGCCCAATGGAGCCATCAGTAAACAATTTTTGACCACATGGTTTTCAGAGTCATGACGTGGTATTTTTCATCACATGGCAATTTTGATATTTAAAGGCTGAATAAAAGTTGAGCTTTTAACCACCCGTTATTGTGAAAGGTGTGGTATTCTTTTAATTTAACTAAAGAGAATACACATTTGCAATATTTTTTTTGATGGCATATTATAGAGCTGCTGTATAATGTTACAGATGTAGATTTAGTTCCCTAGTCGTATATAAATAAACAGCAGTAAAAATTCAAACTGAATTAAATAACCCAAGAACAAATTAAGCCCATCAGTGAACCAAATTGTTGTTAAATGGTATTCAGATAATGTGAAGGAAGTTTTTGATGTGGCAGTGTTGATAGGGTAATATTCTTCTTTTTAATCCTCTTTAGACTAGTTTTCAAATTTTTTTAAACATAAGCATTAATAAGATCATCATCAGTAAAGACAAAATTCACTAGTGAATTTTGTTCGCCAGTGGAAAGTTAACAGTAGTAAAAATTTGAAGAGGGTTGGAATAACCCAAGAAGAGCCATCAGTGAATCATTTTCATCACATGGTATTCAAATGGTGAGAATGTTATTTTTGAACATCATATGGCAGAATTGATACTTATGTGAATATAGAACTTTTACACATACTTTTTTGAGGGAGTTGTGATTTTCTTATTTTTAGTCCAGGCAATGAATGCTCAAAAAGAGGTATAGAGGGAATTGCATGGATCACAATTTTTGAAACGTAGTGTAGTTTAAACACTAGAAGCGATAGGAAAAGTCCAACAAATCAAATAATAACAATTTTTGACTTTGTAACTTTGTTTGGACTAGTTAGGAGTAAAACATATCAAAAGTCCCCCGCCCTTAGCCCTTGAGCCGGCTGGGCTAAAGGGGCCTAAAGGTACAATTTTTTGGTTTTTCCTAAATATCTTGAAAACTATCAACTTTTAGTATTCCTTATTAAGTTTGAAAATTACAGAAGATTAAATTTCCTGTGAGAAAAATATATAATATGTCTGCTTTGGTCCAACCGTTTACAAGGAAAGCACTAATTTTATTAATAATTTAAAAAAATATCCCTTCCATAAGAAATACATGTAAATTTGTGGGTAACTTAGATGCCCAATTGGGCAACGTCTTTTTCACCAAAAGGAAAATGATCAGCATTCAGGAAATTTTGTCATTTCCTGAATGCTCTTCATTTTCGTTTAGGTGAAAAAGACGTTGCCCAATTGGGCATCTATGTTACCCACAAATTTACATATGTATTTCTTGTGGAAGGGATATTTTTTTAAATATTAAAAAAATTAATGGTTACCTTGTAAACGGTTGGACCAAAGTAGACATAATATATATTTTTCTTACAGGAAATTTAATTTTCTTTAATTTTCAAATTTAATAGGGAATACTAAAAGTTGATAGTTTTCAAGATATTTAGGAAAAACCAAAAAATTGTACCTTTAGGCCCTTCAAGCCCTGCCGGCTTAAGGGCTAAGGGCGGGGACTTTTGATATGTTTTACTCCTAACTAGTCCAAACAAATTTAAAAAGTCAAAAATTGAGATCCATGCAATTCCCTCTATAACCTTTTGTTGCCTGGACTATTTTCTTCATTTACTAGATTACTTGTTCAGCTTCACTTGCAATGACATATTTACTTAAATATTTATACTCCCATCTCATGAAGAAATAGAGAACTAAGGGCATCTAAAGGGCTCTTCCCATTCACTTAAATGAATTTAAGCAAATTGTATTTTGTACTTCTTCACCCCTTAAAGATGGCTGCAATTTTGAATTCTATAATGGACCCTATTTTAGCCTTTTGAGAGAAAATATTTCAAAATAACACATCTAGAGCTTTAAAGAATATTTTTGGCGAGTTTCGCGGCCCAAAGCATAACAGTTTTTGAGAAACTGCGATCATCGAGGAAGAGAGCCATTCAACCGGATTTTGCTTTTTTTGCATTGATTCACTTGGAAAAATCTTCAGTTTGGTGTCCTGCATTAATGAGAAAAATGTATGATCAAATAAATCCCACAATTTTGAAGCTCTGGATATTACGATACGATTGTCTGGGCCGATCAGAGGAAGAAACCAATAAGAATAACGATGGAAAATTGGATGAGGGACAAATTAAGCCTGCTAACACACTTAATAAGAATAACAGAACAGCACATCAAAAGAAGCCTAATACATATTCATGGAGAAACCCTAATTTAAGATCTAAATATGAAAATGAGAGTGGGAAAACACTAGTTATTGGTGACTCCATGATTAAATATGTTTCTCTTCACAAAACGAAAGTCAAATGTTTTAGAGGAGCATGTTCTGCGCTGATACTTAAAAAACTTGATGATGTTTCCAAGGAAGACACTAAATCTAACGTGGTATTTATTCACGTGGGAACAAATGATCTTGACAAAACGAGAAATCCAGATGAAGTGATAGGCTCAATGACAGAAATTATTAAAAAAGCAAAGACCTTGTTTACAATTCTCAAATAGTTGTGAATGGTATAATGCATAGGCGAAATGTACCTTACCAGATAAGACATTGCGCAAATCAAAATATAAGATGGATATGTAGAGATAACGGAGTCATATTCCTGGATTTTGATAAGTGTATTGACAGTTCATGCCTAGGAAGAGATGGTGTGCATTTGAACCAGAAGGGGAACACAATTTTGAACAAGGTCATCAAAAGGATATCTGCTGTATGTGTGAGGGGTTGCCTAAATAATAAAACAAAAAGCAATAAAGAAAATAAAACATTGAAGAAAGATGAAATTACAAAACCCAAACAAAATAACATTGTAATTATTGAAGATCACTTGGAGAAATTATTTGAAGAATATCGTCACAGTGCCAGTGTTGCATTTGTCCACTGTGCTTCCTCTGATCTTAATGACAAAAAAAATATGAGTGCAGGTGTTGCAACCATTTTCAAAAGACATTTTGGTAAACCGTTGGTATCACAGTGCTTAAATAAACATCTGGCTTGCCAAGAAATCAGCAGTGGACCTGTTGTTTACACACTGTTAACCAAGGAGCGGTATTACAATAAACCTGACAAGAAGGATTACGACTTGGCTTTCGAAAAACTAGCAACTGATTTTCATAAGAGGAAACTGAAGTACCTATTCTGCCCCCCCTTGGGCTGTATGCGTGACAGGATATCACTGGACCACTTCATCACCAACTTAATTTCTTTGGAGAGTAAAACAGAAGCTGAAATTAATATAGTGGTACACAATGGAAAATCAAATAGAATACTGAAGAATGGTTTAAGTGGTAAAGAATTCATGAAACAACTTTGAAAAGTTCTTACAGTTAAAACATCACAACAAAAAGAGAAGGCATACGAGTGGAACAAGCAAGTAAAGAAAGCAAAAAATTTACATGGAGACATTTCATCCACAACCATTGTAACATCAGCTGATTTTCCTACACAGCCAGCATCTTTGTCACCTAAACGCCTGATGACTGCATGGGGAAGCATGAACCAGCCTGACCGAGAACAGCCAACACAACCACCGTCTCCGCGGCAACAATCTTCCAGCTCAGCAGATTCAGCGACCAGCAGCCATCCCGCCGTCAGTGCAGTGGCTAGTGAAGTGAGTACAGAAGTCTCTGTTGTTCCAAATTTGTCAGTGATCCAACCAGAAAGTGATCTAATCATAAGTCCAATTGTAAATAATAATCTTTATCCTCAGCCTCTTGCTTCTTTAAACTTGAAAGAAAATACAAAAACCCCAATAACGTAGTAGAGAAAAGAAATGTATTAAAAATATTTCATCAAAATATTCAGCACCTTAAGTCCAGAGTAAACTCATTAGAAGCGACTGTGATGACGCCAAGGAATTATAATATTTGACGGGTAAACTTTAAATATTGCTACGTAAGGTTTGCAAATATATCAGGTTTTAAATATTAGCACAAATTATGTAGAATGAAAAGCGACATATCCAAAACCAGGGCTATTCGTTGATCCTTCAAACTCAATTCATTTTATTACAATTAACCATATGAACGGTTTTGATTAATATGTAATTTTACATTAAAAACACCAATATTTTAAATAATTTTTTATTTCGTGAGGCCTTTCGCCAGCTATGCTGGCACCATCAGACACATCACAAACTGTTTGATTTAGTTCAATTCTGATGATGCCAGCATAGCTGGCGAAAGGCCTCACGAAATAAAAATTATTGAAAATATTGGTGTTTTTAATGTAAAATTATATATTATATATCCAATATAAACCAGTTCATCAAGAAGAAGGTTTTGAATGGTTGCAATAGTTAACAACCTCCTGCAGCACTTATTTCCCGGATAAAGCTACATCACAAGCTGGTCAATGACCTCACCCAACACTAATTTTCAACACTCGGTTTATTTATTTTATTTTCAAAAGCGAAAGGTTTTTCGTTAACAAAATCATTTTTGATAGCTAAAACTTACGAATACATTTTATACCTGCAAGAAAATTATTTTACATTTCAGATAATATTATAACAACTTCAAGTTATTCAAAGTACATCAAGAATTTAAAGTACCGACTCTGTTTCATATATATTTTTCGCAATATATTTTTATTTACTTTCAGTTGCTTAGCTTAATTTATTCAATTCAATCTAAGAGTATACAAGTATCTGCAAATTAAATGCATTTTCTGCACATGACTGTTGTTTTTGTATTCAACTTGTACTGTTGCGGGGTGTTTTAAGACCCCTAGGTCAGTAAATTTCGCTCTGGCGGCTGAAATAAGTTAACAGCAATGCTGTGCGTCCTAGTAGCTTCAAGTTACATCCCCACTCATTTTGTTGGTCCAGTTTGTGTTAGTTCATCACATTTTGTTGTGGGTAAAATTTGCCCTGGGGTGCCTCTAGACCCCCACGCCAGTGGTTGAGTTCTAGTGTGGTTGTGATTTTTACATGTATTATTTATCATTAGAAAGAAGAGCTTAGCTTATTTTTTTATTTTTGTTAATTCTTAGTAATTTTCAATCATGATTAACAAAAAGCCGTTGTGTGTGAGCCACAAGAAAACTGATTGCCTAAAGTATTGGAATGCCAAGATACTTCGGAGTAGTATGGACTTAGATTCCAAAACCTGTTTCTTGTAACCAAAAATTTAAAGGGTTCCTTGTATTTTCTAAGATTTTGTTGTGTTTGTTCACAATAAAAACCTAAAAATAAATTTTAAAATATATATATGGTGATTGTTTTGTTTTCTCACCAAAAATTGCCATATTTTAGTAACATTTTAGATGTATAAGTTTAAGTCCAAAAAATAAGCAATCTATTATTGATATAATAATAACATCATTTTTTTCCATATTTCCATCACTAATTCACAAGAATATAAGGGTTAAGACATTTTCAATTGCACTTTAAATTGTTCATGCAAATTGAACAAAACCCTTACATTTTTAACCACAATTTTAAAAATTTTCAATTTTTCTTTTTTTATGATTAAATTTGTGTAAATCTACTTTTAAGTGATAAATAACAGTTTAAAACATTCCAAACTATAAGGAAATCAAAGGTTTAGAAAAAAAAGTTAATAACTTTTTTATAAAAATTTAAAAAATTTTAAAATGGCAGACCCCCGCCAGTGGTAGTGTCACAAAAAACCGCGCCAGTACTTAAGGGCTAATAAAACTAAGGCTGAGGAAAATAATGGGCATTAATCATAGACTATAGACAAATTTAAGGGAATTATCAAGATGAAAAGGTAATAACAGTCAATTCTGTAAAACATTTGACTTTGTTTAAATTTGACCTATTTTTGGTTTGTTACAAACCACAGAGTTGTGTGAGATAGGCCTAACATAAAACTACAAACAAGTCAACAGATAACTTTATATCTAAGAGGTTCCAGTTCATAGGATTTTTCTTTCTCTTGCCTAATCGAGTGAAACATGATATAGTAAGATTCACCTTTTTACTTCTTGTCAATTGTTACGTGGCTACTTATTTGTTACTATTACAAGGATGTACTTGTTACTTGAAAAATGACTTCTTAGTTGTTGCTTGTCACTTGACTTATTTACCAGAGGCACAGAAGAATCAGATCCAGAATGGCAAGGCTGGCTAATATCTTGTAACAGATTTCTTGACGCCGCTACAGCTAGTTCGCGCGGCGTTGGGAGAGAGTGCGCTGAGTGCGTACTGTTTTATCGACATTCTAACTGTAGTGCACGGTTCAAAGCGTGGCGAGCGTTGTCCTTTACAACCTGCTGTGCCTCTCCTGTTAAATGTAATCATAACAAACCCTGTATATTTCTTTTCACAAAAAAATGTAGCATCCAGCGGTATACATATTTTATGGTTA
Organism: Flexamia atlantica; assembly: GCA_035578135.1. Lineage (NCBI taxonomy): Eukaryota > Metazoa > Arthropoda > Insecta > Hemiptera > Cicadellidae > Flexamia > Flexamia atlantica. Next base: position 4,550,327 of record JAQJVK010000033.1, read on the forward strand.
AAATTATCTGTAATTTATAAACAATAAACTATTTTAAGTTTGGATTTACAACACGAAAATGACAATAAAGTAAGATTGTTTTGTTTTATCGGTACAAAAATATTATCAGAAAGAAAAATATCGATGATTAGTTCATCTAAATTGTAGTCACAAATTTTATTTTCAGAAACCCTAAGTTTTGTTTAATAATTTAGTGTAACACGCTGGGAAAAGCCATTTATTGTTGCACCAAGCGCGGTGCGGCGCAAGCTCAACTATCGCTTTTATTTTAGATTCAAAAAAATGAGCAGGAGGAACATTTATTTACTTCGAAATATTTTTTATCAATAAGGTTTTGTGTCAATTCCTTACAAAGATAAACCGCAATGTTATGTTTATTGCATATCATGCTATAAGCTTACGGTGTCAAATGTATACATATACGAGCTCATCGTTGCATGTATTGAATGATCTTGTAAAATACCAAAGCAGATCAAACTTGGCCAGCTTATTCTGTAACATAAGATGAAGTAATGCTCTAATATAAGTAAATAACAAATGGCTTTAATCGGTTTTTTACTGGCAACAAATAATCTTTTTTTATAGTCAGCACATAAATACTTTAAGTATTCCCGCAGCAGTAAAACGTTTAACAGCCATGATGCCAAGATGACAAAATTACATTACATAGTAAAATGAAAATGGAAGAAGAGTAAGTTAAAAGCATCGGGAAGTTTACAAATCTTACAACTACAAATTGAAATCATACCAAACCTTACCTAATTTCTAAAATTAGAAGTAACAATGCAAATAAAAAAAACACATTTACATCTTTCATTCGCTAATCAATTACGAAGGTACTTTACAAATAAAATTAAAGGCACAAAAGGTTTTCACCAAGAGCATATCTGTAGTTACACATTAATATAATAAATAACATTCAAGATTGCTTAATGACAATTTATAAATGGTTTTAAAAAAACAAATCAATTAAAAATGTTATACAATGACCATACAGTGATTGTAAATTTAAATTGATCGTTAATAAATGAAACATTTTATTTCTAAACTGTTATAACAATTTTTAAATTAAAACGTGTAAAAACTAAAATTTTATCTTAAATTGCAGATTTAAAACTTTATATAATAATAGAATGGAATATCTAGGAAATGACATATGTTTTACATTTACACTTAATGGAATATTAATTCCCGATTTATGAATATTTTTCATATCAAATATACCAACATTTGTATAATTTTATTTTAATATATACAACACTTTATCTTCTGGTTATTTGATTTTAAAACCAAAATTTTATTAAGTTATGGACATTAAGTTTTATTCTGTCCATAAAAAACCTGAAATACCTATTACAACAATACCTTTTATCGTATTCATATGAACCTTGATAAATCTAAGACAATTAAATTAATAGTTAACTCCCAATATGCTGTTAATTCTTTTTAATAATGCACACAAAAACTCTCAAGTTAATAACAAGCACATATTCTGAATAAGACAAAACCCAAGTTTTGCAGATCTGGAAACAATAACTCGATCAGTAAAAACAATTTTCATATTATTAACTAAGTTAACGTGGTATCCCAGGTACAAAATATCAAGGAGGGATAATATAAATTATATTATATAGAATATCTTTAATGTACATGAATTGGCAGATAATGATAAATAGTTTTGAACATATTTATAAAAAGAATGACCTTAACTACACCTGTAAGCTTTTTGTTTATGATACAACATAATAATTTAGTATTAAGCCTACACTTTTAGCAGTAAACCCTGCTCTTTGTTTGTAAAAAATAAAAACTCAAGAGAAAGTGTTTTTTTGTTTAGTTTTCTAAAAACAACAAACTCTCTCTCATCTTTTCATCTTTTTCAAAATGGATTTTAAAATCTAAAACATTTAACATAGGGCCTTGTGAGTTGCCATGCTAGCAAATGTATAGCGAAAATTGAAAAAAATTCAACCAATCATAACAGCTGTTTGCAATCTACAGCGGTCTAGGAAAAAAGGGTGTGTGAGTTGAAGATGGCATGGAGTAATATTAGGGGCGTGGGAGTAGTGATTTTTTAAGTTTAGTCGAGCCGAGTTTTAAAAATTACTCTGAGTTTCCGGATATTTTTAGAGTCGAGTATTTTTATAGTATAAGTTAATAGTTATCGTACTTATTCTGTAACACATAAAATGTAATATTTTTTAGTCATTAAACTGGTGGAGTCAGGTTACTTCTATGAGTTAAAAGCAAACCTGTTTTCAAATTAAATGTAACGAGAATTCAGGCCATCTTTAACATATTTTTATATCATTACTCAATATTTTATTAATCTTTTAGGCTGAGGAGGTAAAACCAAGCTACATCTGCACTTGTTCGCCTTAATAGAGTTTTTGTGACAAATTTTTATAGGTTTGAAAATGATAAGTTAAATCAGGATCATTTAGTATAAATGAGTAAAAAAATATCTAAAATTATAGAAAAAAATTAAATCAAATTTATTGTTATTAATAACTGAAAAACAACTTTAATTCAAGTAAAATAAAAAATGTTATGGTGGCTGTTCATGAATAGTTTTGACTGAGTGAAAACGGCCGTAAAATGCGATCGCGCTTACCAACTTCGGGTACAAAGTGGGAATAACAACTCGACTCGAACTTCTATTTTTTTAAAACTTCGAGTCGAGTATAGTAAACTCAGCTTGAAAAAGCTCGATATTCGAGTACGCTCACACCCCTAAGTAATATAAAATTTTATTTACAAATAAATTTCGATACTGAAATCTACCAGGTATTAAGTATTGATTTATTATACTAGATGAGTATGCATAGGTCTGAAGATCGCTGTAGAAGCTAGTAATTAAGGAAAATTTCAGTTGCATAAATTATCATGTCTTAAATTTAAACCTTACGATGTTGCCTATTTTTGACAACTGGATTGCTCTGCAGTTGCACTTACCCCAATTCACGAATTTACAATAAAACGGATCAGCACACAAGGTAAATACTAAAACACATTTTAGAGATGGGTTTGTACACTACAGAAACGCACGCAAACACCACTGACACTCCTATGCTCCACTCTGACTGACGAATTTTGAGGAGTGCTAAGATACCACCCCTTACAGAACTTGAATCATTGTTGAGGGATGCGAACGGTCGGTGTTTATAAACAACTTTATTTATAAATATGTCATCAGCTCTGAACAGTGGAGTGTTTTGAGGGTGGGGTAGAGTCAACCCCTAAACCTTGTTGGTGATAAGAAAGAAGGACGCCGCTGGGGTTCTGTGGAAATTAAGACCGTCGCAGCCGCCGCGCTGGCGTTGTGCGTTGTCGTGCTTTTCGTTGTGCACTTACAGACAGCAAATTCGTATAATCAATATGTTATTTTGAATGAACTGACCAACTGTCTAATCATTCTTCGGTTCACATTTGTTATTGAAAAATTTAGCAGCTCAGTAACAAAATAATATTTAAAAAAGATGTTACCGGATGGAGAAAACAAACAACTGCAGCCCACCATTGAGTACAGCTATAAAATTCCCTAACACTGTGCATTAAACTCTTAAAAAACACAAGTGTCATAGTGCACCGCGATTTTCCGCGTGAAGTGCGCGAGAAACGGGCGTGTCTGTCCGCGGTAAGGCGGGAAATCGAAAGAGTCGCGGGTGAGCGCAGAATGCCGCTGATATTTGACCACCTTGTTGTCGAGGGAACCAGGCTAACGTGGGAGAACGGCAATTTGAAGGCTGGGAAACTGGACGGTGCGACCAAACTTAAGGCGTTATTTAAGCATGATTTCGCAGACTTTCTAAGAAACGTAAATCGAGGTGGCGGAAATCGTGGACAAGCGCCTAAACGAATGGGAGGAGCGACAACGGCAGCGGCGTCAGGGGCAGCAGGGACGACGGAGACCATCCCAGGCAATGGTCCGCCGGCGCCGGCCAGACCGACGCAGCAGCTGGGGCAGGGCGACGGACACTGAGGAGCCAACGCCAATCCTTCGACGGCTGAAGATGAGGACCGACGGGCGACGACTTCGGACGAGAGATTTGGTACAACTGGACTATTAAAGGTTTTATTTTACAACGTATGTGGTCTAAAAAGCAAACTAAATGATTCAGATTTTTCAAATATTTTAAATGAGTTTGATATTATAATTTTAGTCGAGACTTTCTTGGCTGAAAAGGATGTAAATTTAACAAAGAGTCTACTGTGGAATTTTAGTGTGAAAATTGATTACGCCTCAAGAACCACTTGGTTAGGTAGAAATTCGGGGGGTGCAATTTATGGGATCAATAAAAATAGTAAGTGGGCTCACAATCTATTGTTTATCGAATATGAGTTTCATACCTTGATAGAAATTAGAATCCAAGGTTTTAGAGATCCTTTCGTTTTGCTGCCTCTTTACATGAATTATAATGAGTGGGATAGTGATTTTAGAAATTTAAGTTCGATTTTACTGGAAAAAACTTTAATAATCTGATTATAATGGGTGACATAAACGGTAGAACGGGGTCGGAACAATGTATTAGCGATGGCATCTTAGAATCAATTAATTCAAATATAGCTGGTAATAGGTATTCCAAAGATGCTGTAACGAATGCAAGGGGTCGTAAAATTTTGGATATGTTTGACAATTTGGGGTTAATAATTTTAAATGGGAGGTGTGAAGGGGATCTGTGCGGCGAGTTTACATTTATCGGTCCAATGGGATGCTCAGTCATTGACCTGGCAGCAGTAAATATTAACTCATTAGAATTTGTAAATGATTTCAAAGTGAAAAGTTATCCTGGGTCAGACCATCTCCCTATAGAATTGACACTTAATTTCAATCGAGTAGGAAGTGAAGGTATGCGGGGTCAGGAACGTGATACGGGAGATAAGCCGATACCGTTGCTGCCAAAATTGAAATGGAGTGATAAGACCGCGACGGATTATAAAACGCGAGTCAGGGCGTTACTGCCGCCACGCGCGGAGGTAGCCGATAGCCAGGTTAAAGTGGAGGAGTTGACTAATTGTATTAAACTTTCGGCCAGCCATAGTCCGAATAAATCAAAGAATTTTTTTGTAAGTAAACAGCCATGGTTTGACAGGGAATGTTTTAAAGCAAGGGAAAAAATGTTCAAATTGCTAAAATTTTTTAGGAAGACTAATTCGTCCGAAATAAAAAACAATTACATCGAGGCGCAAAAAAATTACAAAAATGTATGTAAAATTAAAAGGAAGCTTTTTTATAATCAGAGGATATCTGATATGAACAATATTTCCGATTTCAAGAAATTGTGGAAGGCTATTAATTCATTTTGAAATAAAAATATTCAGCGAGTCGGGGATATTTCAACTGAGGACTGGGTCACGCATTTTAGGAAACTTTTAAATTTGCCTTTTACCGCAGCTCACATTTGTTACGCCGAACCTTTAGTAGAAGTCGATTATTTAGATAATGAATTCACAATTATCGAATTGAATTATGTTTTGGGAACATTAAAAGACAATAAAGCGCCGGGATTTGACCGGATCCCTTATGAATTTTACAAGCACGCTCCTGTAGAGTTTTTAAATTTGTTAGTTCGCCTGTTTAATAACATAATGGCTACGGGAGTGGTACCTGAAAGCTTCAAGAGATCAATTGTCTTCCCGTTGCATAAAAAAGGTGACAGTAATAATGTTCAAAACTATAGGGGTCTCTCTTTCATCGATAGCATAAGTAAAATCTTTTGCTCTTTGGTTAACTTTCGTTTAAGCAATTGGGCGGAGGAAAATAAAATTATTTCGGAATTTCAGGCGGGCTTCAGGAAAAGATATTCCACAGTAGACAACATTTTCAATTTAGCTAATATCATAAGTTTAAGACTAGCGATGGAAAAAGGTAGACTTTTTTGTTTTTTTTGTAGATTTTTCAGCGGCGTTCGATACTGTAGATAGGAAAGCACTAATTTTTAAATTATCTTGTATGGGGGTCTCTACAAAAATGTTGAACGTCTTAAAGAATTTGTATGACGGGACAGCCGTGGGGGTGTGGACAAGGGAAGGGGTTACGGGACTTTTTGACACTACAATTGGCTTGCGCCAAGGCTGCCCCCTCTCCCCCCTCGCCTTCACACTTTTCATCAATGACCTGCCGGAGGTGTTGGAGGGTGGTTGTAAGGTTGGGGAAGCCCGAGTAAATATACTGATGTACGCTGATGATGTGGTCCTCTTGTCTCCAACGGCAACGGGGCTCCAACTTATGATAAATAAACTCGAATCCTATTGCGACACTTGGAATTTAAAAGTTAATTTAGATAAGTCAAAAATAATGGTGTTTAGAAAAGGTGGGAAACTGAAAAATAATGAGAATTGGCGATATAAGGGGAATCGAGTAGAAATTGTTAATAGGTATAAATACCTAGGAATAACTTTCACGTCAACATTAAATTGGGAAGCTCATTTTTCAGAGAAAGCAAGAATTGCAAAATTGGCTTTGAATTCGGTTTGGAATAATTTAATTGATAGTAAAAATGTTCCGTTGGATGCCAAGTTTGCCTGCTTTTTTGCTGTAATTAGATCAATTGTTTGTTACGGGGCACAAGTTTGGGGATACACAGAGAGTGATAACGTGGAATCGGTGCAAAGACTATTTTTGAAGCGAGTTTTTCGTCTGCCATTTAATACTCCTAATTATGTACTGCACATAGAAACAGGGCTAGTAAAACTTAACTTTTTTGCTAAATTGTTGAATTTAAATTATATTATTAAAGTTTTGAATTTGCCCCAAAACAGATTGCCTAGGATTATAGCTAAGGAAATTATAAATAAGAGAGCTAGTTGGTGTAGGAGTTGGGAAACAGAGGCCAGGAAACATGATGTGGTGTTGGACTGGGGGGAGGGGGAGGCGGGCGCGGCAGGCCTGGGCGAACAGCTGATGGCGATATTGGAGGCAGAGCGGGCGGCGTGGTGGAGTGAGTGCGTAGGTCGTGCACTGACATCGCCACATCGCACGCAATATCTAATGCTGGAGTTTAACCTTGGCGATAAGAGCGTGTTTGCATCTAAAAATGATATTTCGACGATATCTTGGGCAATAAAGGCCAGGGCAGAATTGGTCAATCTAAATTATAAACCTTGGTTTGCTGACAATAATTACCTCTGCTTTTTATGCAATTTACATCAACCTGAAACTGTTTTTCATTTTGTCGCGGTTTGCCCGTTGCTTAAAAGTATAAGAAAATTCTATTTTGGCCGTGATATTTTAAATGAAAATGATTTCTTTGAATATCTTAATGGGAAGGATTGGCGATTATTCGGGAAATTTATGTCAGACGCTTGGAAATATCGTTGGGAATTAGTTAACGAATTTAATTATTAAAAAAACTCTCAAACCAAAAAAAAAATTGAAACAATGTTAGGTTTGTTTAGGTGTTTTTTCCATTGCTAGCCGAAGACTCCATATCAGAAATTTGATATTGTTTTTAGGATTTTTCAGATTTGGTTGTTATTTTATCTTATGTTAGGCGCGGTTCTGTAATCAAATTGCATTTTAAAATTTTGAATTTTTTATATTAGTAAATTAATTATTTTTTCAGTGACCAAAAGAAAAGAACAATGTGGTGCCAGCCAGGCAGACGGTCCAAGAGACCATAGCTTTTGTGCTGTTGAGACAATGTTTTGATTTGTGCGGTACTGATAAGTCAGATTATATAAAAATGTAGTGAACTATGTATTTTCTTATATTTTATTTGTAAAAATAAAGCACTTTTTCTTTTTCTTCTTCTTCTTCTTCTTCTTCTTCTTCTTCTTCTTCTTCTTCTTCTAAACTCTTGTTTGCCACAAACTAGTTAATTTAGTTGTTAACCTTTGAATGTCATGTATTATAAAAGTGAGTAGAGGAAAATATGTACTCTAATACTCCGCACATTACATTCAAAATGGACAAAATGTACCCAACGCGTGATATTTGTTTAGAATAATTCAATTAAGTTATCAGCTTACACAGACTCTAGTCTCTTGTAGTTTGATCACATAATAGTTTTAATTTGAGAGAGTAATAATAACATATTACACAATGTACTTATATATATATGTATGATTAAACATGCACATAGACATTCTTAATTTGTGAATATACACAAATCATACGCATATGTCTCACTCTCAATAGCATGATGCAAAATAAAAACTAACAATTATAAATTACAGCTCATTAAATCTAAAATAATAATGAAATGGCGGTAATAACATGCAGTAATAATGTTGGAAATTTAACAAACACAAGTTAAAAATTATTGATCAGTTTTCTGTACCTTAAATACGCGTGTAAATAACTCTTGAATAACTATTTAATCAGACAAAATACCAATTACATTAATTAACTATTAATTTAAATACTTATCACAGTTACATATATTATTCTGCGAATATTTGGATTATACATCATCGGATGAAAATATATCTTACTTTGAAAATAAAATAAATCAAAACAACAATATATTGTAATTTTTCTTACTTAGAGAAATAAGGTACTTTTTAAATTAAAAACTTTTTTATTTTAAACGGTGTAATGTAGAAAACGGCATCCAAGTATTTGCCAAAACCACGCCAAAACACTCAATTTGTGGCGCAGTTAGGCATTCCAGTGTGGCGGAGAAGTCGGACCATTACAGTGGACCAGTCAGACCCAAATATTGTTGTTGTGACAGCGACAAGACAGGAGGCAGTGATAACACGCGGCAACGTCGCGTCACGCAAAATTTGGCAACGTTTAGTTCCGTTCCGTGGTAAAGCAGTATGCTTGGTTCCCAAGGTCTCCGGTAGGTGGCGCAACGTACTAAGCGATATTACCGGTTACCAGATGTCCCATATGCTTGCTTATCTGTAGTATACTTCATCTGTGCCAGAGGTTCTCAAATGTTAGTCACATGGTCACTTACTTGTTACTTACTACTAAATATGTAATAAATATGTAAATATGTTCATTTAGCTTACAAGGGTCTAAATTAATATCATACAATGCCGCCTGAGTTTTTTCATAAATTTACTTAGTCTCATAAAGTAGTTAATTTTCAGATACATTAGAAAATTATCTCAAAATAAATAATCAATTTAACAATAAAGACAAGACGATCCAACAAAATCAAAAATGTTAAAGTTGATCCTAAGAGTATTTAATTTTGCGTTTATCATAAATAGAACACCACATTTATAAGTTAAAATTATAAATATATGTATACCTATCTTTAAAGTTATTTAGGATTCTGACTGAGGAGTACACTAGCCCTTAGGGATCTCCAAAATGTAAAATCTGTTGCAGTTTACAGTTCATTTCAATTGAATATTTCATTCATCCTTTTCTCAACTCCAATATCTGGTTTTAAAATCGTTAAGCTTTAAATATAAATGTGGTCGTATTGGATTTTATCAAGTCTTTATCTGAATACCCATTGTTTCAATCAAAAATAATAAAAAAGCTAACGATTCTTTTCACTCAGAAGAACATACTGTAGTTGTTGCCATTAGTTTATAAAACTGCTCTGAAAAATTCTACATACGAAAATTGCCCCAGGAGGCGCACTTTTTGAAATTGAAACTCACAGTACTCGGGACTAGATTTTAGTGTCCACATAATAATTATTTAAAGGGTGCTGGTTTGATTGATTTATTTATTTATTTAATTATATTTTTTGTTTCATCATTTAAATTTTTTTATTATTTATTATTTATTTGTGGTGTGAATAATAAATCTGTAGATCTGTAGATATTCTTGCAAGGCAATTCCTCTTAAAAAAAAAAACTAAAAACTGTTTGCTTGATAAAATGTTGAGTTTTTTTCTTCTAGTAGCTGGCTATCCTATTTGATTTGATCTTTTTAACTATAGTATATTTTTTATTTTTTCACTTTTTTAGTCAAATTTATTTATACTTTGGAGTAAGACACTATTTTCTTTGAGATAAGAACGTTCTCACGCACAGGTCTTTTATATGACCTATGTGAGAATTTTTTTCCTGTAATGTAAAAGTGTATTTTATGTTTTTCTTTCTTGGAAATAAATTTGATTTTGATTTGATTTGAATCGTGGCCATTTGTCACTGGAGAGTTAGTTATCAATGCTAGACATCTATCAAAAGGAATCGTAAGATAGTAACATAGATACATGTATATAAACACATTCTGTTACTTGACAGAATTTGATTTTTTTTTCTCAGTTTGATTTAGTTCAAAAGTATTTTCGTCCTTTGCATTAACTTTGTAACGTTATAGAATGAATAAGTATTATTCATTTTCCATGCAGCAAATTAGGCAATGTTTGTAATCAGGAAGGAACTTTATGACTCTGCAAAGTACTTTAGCGTTCGGTTTAACCAAACCTAACATCTTACATCTTAAAGCTCTTAAGTAAAAAGCAACAGTAAATAAAGTGACAATGGTTCACTCGGCTCGCTTTCAAAATACAAATTTTATCAAAAAATACAGGGTATGGCAAGCATATCCTGTAAAATTGTAAAACTTCAACCTCTTTACTCCGTTCCAAACAAACATTTTGTAGGTAATGTTGGACAAACAATATTTCATAGAATTATAAACCTGAATTGGATATTTATTTCAGCTCTAAAATTAAATTAAGGGTTAGTTTTTTGAACATAAATATTTGTAATGAATTTTCTTACTTACTGTCAGCAGATTTTTTGTTTAATGCCCAATTTTAATGAACGCGTCACCATTAAATCATTCTAGTAAGATGAATCAACAACTCTCTTGAACAATGAATGAGGAATTTCTGTGTTTCTAGATAAAGGCTCCCATAAAAAATTCCTTAAGGCATTCTATTACAGAGTTATTGAGAAAAATTCAGTATTTGATTTGATATTCTCATGTAAGTAGACTACTTTTTTAATTTTCAAATTTTTTGATGTTTTTCCTTTGTTACAGAAACAAATGACAACATGACAACAAATAACTGAGACAGACTGTCACAGCTCTACGATCGTTTATACTGCAGTAGTACTTTTACTTCAAGAGATTTGTCACTAAAAAAGCTACATGCCAAGCTCATCCTGTAACACCGTTACTTAGGTGTAAATAAAGACATTCCATTTCGACCGATCATAACAAGCCACAGACATGTTTTATATGTGACAAGGCTTGTTCTCGTCTGTGAAATTCGGCAAAACACACTAATGACCGAATGCAGAGTAAAGAATTCCTTTTGAATTTATTTTGAAGTTAATAAAACTCCGTTATTTTTCATTAACTGTATTTTACACAAATGCAGAAACATTGACTTAAGTTGAAAATATGCCTATTTTAAAATTCAATCGTAACTAAAGATGATACATTTATTTAGCCGCTTACTTAAATGCTAGGATTTATAAAATCCTCAATTAGGGATTTCATACATTGATAAAATTTATCTTAGGAACAAAAAGGAAATCCTGTAATGAAGTAAAAGATTTTCGGAGCTAATTTTGGGGTTTTGAATGAAAAACAGCCTTTCCAATGACATAACCTCCATCTGTTACTCACAAAGTAATTTTATTTTTCAGGTTTTAATCGAAAGCAAACTAATTTGTTGTCTGAAAACTTACTTTAGCTCATGAATAATTATAATGAAAATTACATTTGAGGTGCATTACCAACTACATTTACAGTATATAATGTGCATCACATTTGCAATTTGAATTTTAAATATCGATGCCTAGTTTTTATTAAAAAAAACTGTCGTTTACCTTTCAGTTGTATTAGAAAAGGATTTCATCTTCAACGTAGAGTAAATCAAGTTTACGTGTGATTTAGCAGAAGAAAGAAAATTCAAAGAAAGAGGAATCTTCAAGATTCTGCAGTATTTTCGAGATCTGGATCCGAGGGATTTGAAACGTTTTCATTAGACTAGATGATATTCATTTCCACTTTTTAAAATATTTAAATATTTGTAAATCATGTCTAAAAATGTAAGGATATTATGATGTTCCTCAATAAGTCATAGCACAGAGAAGAAATAAGACAGAGGTCGCATCTAATGTTACGCTAAATATGTGTCACACAGTGCCGTAGAGTTGGCGCGGGGGGTGGGGGGGCGCCCGGAAGTCTATTGTCTCCCTATTGTTTTACTTCCTGGTGTTACACAATTACCCGAAACACTACTGCCATATGAATGCGACCTCTGCTTATTTCTTCTCTGTGGTCATAGATGAAAGAATACAACTAATTCATCGCGAATATGGAGTGAAACAACAGTTCCATTTATGAACTGTAATTATATATTTTATGGTTAGGGCCTACTTTTGTTACCGCAAAGGAAAATGTTTAACAAAATATGAATACTTTTTTATTTTATTGCTTGTACAAACTTTTATATTCGCTTGCCTGCTTTTCTATATATTCTTAATACAATTCAAAGATAAATTGTAATTTAAGAGTAAAAAAAACAGCAAACATTGTTTGTAGCATAAACATAAATGCAATGTTTTATTCGTTGCAGATTATGGTGTTATAAATTTCAAGACAAAAAATAAATTCTGCACATTAAGTTTTTTATCTAACAGAAAACCTTCCGATTTTCGTCTTTGTGATACTTCATCGCATTGACGTCATCCTATATTATACCCTTCATCAATTTCGAGGCGTAACATTGTTACAGTATCCTTAGCATAGTCGGGCGTACCCATAATTAACCACTGCACCCTACACCCACCTCACATTAGACCCTGGTGAAATAAATTAATTACTTTACTTTCCTTTATGTTTTGTTTTTTGTGTAATTCCTCTATGCTAATCAGTTTTAAAATTTATATTTTTTTCAACATCTTATGTATTTGATGGTAAGGAAAATGGGTGTTGGGCATTGAGAAAATACATAGAGGATAATGTTTTTGAGTTTAAAATCACTGAAATTCTTCATCTGCGTTATTATTAAATGTTAATGTTTTTCAATGAATGAAATAAACTCATTTTTTAAAGAAAACGATCTTGCTTTTTCAACCGTAATATTCTTGTAGTTAGATCCTTAGGGTATGAAAGTAAAATTGTGTACATTTTGATTGTTTATATGTTGTTCAAGCTATTTTGTCCAGTCCTCCTGGCCGACGCGTCGTGCTACTTTGTCATGTTCTTTGTTCCTTTCCACCTGAAGACCAGGATCAAATTTTAGACCCCGAAAAGTCGTGAATCTTGTTTCCACTAAAAAGTGATCGCAAATGCCTGCAAAAATTAAAATCAAAACATAAATTCACCATCTAACAATGATTTTCAAACAACTATACTTTATTTTAAATAATTTATCCATATGTGTTTATTTAATAAAAAGGTTAGTTATTTTAATATAAAAACACTTTTAATGAAATAAAGTAGATGATTTAACATCAAACCACGATTAGCAACGTCTTCTTTAGCTGATTCCATCTAAGTAACAGTTTTTTCTGCCTCAACTTTCTCAGAAATCATAGCCGAAGGTAACTTAATTCAATGACGGAAAATAGCTCGACTCAAAGTGAAATTGCTTGCGAGATGGATTAAAAATTGTCAAATGGAAAATGTTTACACATTCATTTATCAATGAATAATCACTGATTAGAGTGAAAGTTTATCGAAAACCTTCTAAATCAACAAGACCTGTAGGCCTACTACCGAATTATCCTCTTGGGAGAACCACTGGAAAGTTTGCTCTTTGCTTTCAAAGGAATGTTCTCAATCTAATCATTTATTTGTGTTCAAATGTAAGTTATTCAACTGCCTAGTGAGTTTTCGTCTACGGGTTCTCTACACGAATGAATTTTGATATTTTAGACACAGTTCATAATTACAACACACAAATAACACAAATGACAACTTTTTTAACATTTTGTTATCTACTATATATTGATGTATTTATCTTATAAACTGTTAGTTGCTCGACACTATTTTCATGATTTACCACCAGTATTTTTTAACCTCTCGAATTTACTATAATTTTACAGTAATTTGAAGTTACTGAATTTGCGTTGCTCAGCAGCACATTACCAAAGTTAGAACTCCTTTCAATTTTTTAATCAGCCGTCTTGAAATTTATAGTTCAATATTATATTTAATGAAGGAATACAGAACATTTAAGACTAAGGCTCTTTTTTTAGCCTGCCCTTAAAAAAGTTATTTATTTCAAAATTCAACGCCAAGCTCTTTACACCGACCCCCAAATTATTAAAATATATGTTCATAATTGTATGAAAAACTGTCATTGCAAAAACCTGGAGTATTGAAAAGATATGTATGTGATAAATAACATTTCAATTTGTATGCGATCAATTATGCTCCAGCATCAAAATTGAAATGTTACTAATACTAACCGAAGCTATTAGTTTACCTATCTGAAACTATATAATATTCTAAAGGACGATAAATTTTTGGTCAGGTTAAAGGTATAACAGATAAAAGCTAACATTTATTGCACCACCCCAGGGAATAAAAGATCAAAGCTTTTCTACTCCATGTTTGCTTGCCTGTAGTTATCGAACGTTTATCTGTATAATTCATTTGTACGAAAATGTTTGTAGTTCGATTATTTAACCCATGAGGTGACATCGTATAATATTGAATAACTTTTTGATTAGCATACACGTGCTTTCATGTGCTTTGGACATAATTAAAACAAGTCTTACTACGATAAAAATTTATTCAACCATACACTGCATTTACGTCAGAACGATAAATGAAAAAAAATATGGAAAAGTTGATTAATTTCGAAGGATTATGCCGATCGCCAACATACCTTTTTTCCCTTTAACCTCCTCCTTCGTCATTAACCCTCATGATTGAGGGAATAGACTGCGTCAATACATGCACAAAATCTTGCAAAGCACACACAAAAAAAAGAACTTGTAGGCGGACATGCAGCATGCACCCCCCTACTCCAGATTGTCCTCCAAAAACTCAGAGACCTTATGGTAAGGCCTCTTTGTGAGAAAGTCCTTAACCGCCCGCCCAAACCTCCTGTCGTCCAGCTGTTTTATGACTAAATGGAGTTTATTATAAAATCTAATTGCCTAGGCAGGGTAAGACTTCTGCGTCCCGGTAAGTCTAGTCCAAGGAACGTCTAGCAGGTGGCGGTGTCTTGTATCATGATGGTGGATGTGACCACGGGTCGCTAGAAGGTGCACACTGCTCCTTATCTGAGTGAGGCAGGCAAGGTTGTAATTGCTGCAAACAGTCAATATATTCAAGCGTACAAAGATAGGTTTGCAGTACGCTCTGAAACTGCTGCCCGTGATTATTCGCAGCGCAGCCTTCTGCAGTTTAAGAATATCTTCCACATCCGTTGCATGTCCCCACAGGTGTAGGCCATAAGCTATCTGCGATAGAAACATACCAATGCACTGAGAAAAGTTTTGTCCTGAAATACGTGGAAAATACACGTAAATAAGGGTGTGCGGGTTACCCACTGCAATCTGGACCCGGCTCAATGCTCCGGCAGTGAGGCCGCCACACGGAAAATCAGGACTTAGTTTGTCTACATAGTTATGACGTCACTGGCTATGACGTCATTACTGTCGGTTGTAAGTCCTGCCGATCAGAGTTGGCTCTCGTAATTGCAGAGACTTTTCTCAGAATATCCTGCGATTCATTTTGCCTTTACCACAGTTTATCACAGAATGTACAGTCCTATTCTCGTAAAATACAACCGATTTCTATGCACTGACTTGCCTAGTCTCTGCATTTACCGGTATTTTTTTATTTAAAATCAGTAAAAGATGTCAGGGTTCTTCTAGCGGTCACCCATCCAAGTTCTGACCACGCCCGATGTTTCTTGACTCGTATGTTCAGGTGAAGACTGCTATATCCACTGCGTTACGGCTGCCTGTTGACGAGTGTAGTTGTTGAATAGCATCTGAAGAATTGATAAGTGTAGTTTTACGCCTAATGGTACTTCTCTACAGTGACAATTTATTGCGTGATAGAGTCTAGAGTACCCAGTATCGTACGTGTTTCCCGGTATCGGAATTTTTATAAAAAGTAATGTTTGTTCGTTGTGTGCGTCTGTCCGTTTGTGTTACGTGGGTATGTGCCATGATGGTTGTTAATGCTTCTTGACGACTTCCACTGGAATGAAATTTGATTTCAATCGCCTGAGGAAGATCTCTCTGAGATTGAAACTGTCGTAGCCCATAATATGAGACTACAAAGGATCACTTTGACAGTACAAGGTATTTACACCATTAATAGTTACAATTTATTACCCTGACATATTTATTTGATACATTTAAAAGTGGCAGCAAAAATCAATGCAAGGTTATACTCGACCTGCATTCTATTTCTTACAATTCATCATATTTAAGACTTTGCTAAAAAATACCTGAGTTATTAAAATCGAAGCAGGATTTAAACAGTGCAATTACTTTTTTTGGTAATTTTTGTCGTGTAAACTATGGGCAGATAAAATTAATCTTAGGTCTAAAACTGATCAATGTGTCCTTGCAACTATTTAAAAATAAAACCATATTTAACAAAAGTAACTGCTGACAAATAAAACGATTTGATTTTCTTCAATAATCTAAGCTTTTTCTCTGAAAAATTGGAAATTTGATATTCTTTTTGTCGTTTCACTACCATTTACTTTATATGTATTTACTACCAATGGTACTACAGTAAGTAAATCTACAAAAAACATAAATAAAATATGAATTATTGAAACTAAATGTTATTATTCAAACTTGTATCACATTAGTAAATTTTCAATCCCAAATATAAAACTAACACAACGGACCTAAAATCGATCCAGATTTGGTAAAAAGATTTATTCGATTCAAATAAAATATTTGATGACAGTGCGAACTAAAACAAGGTAAAGACTAACTGCTTTTACCAAATCACATGGAAATAATTTGAAGTTCTCATCCATACACCTACCGTAAATGCAGTGGGCTGCATGCAGAAAGTAATCATGGATAAACTTATGACGTGTTTTGTGACGTATACAAACCATCCATGACGTCACTCTAATGTTTTTTTCCTTAAAATCACGGTAAATTCCCTGATTATTTGCAAATACGGCAGTTCGAGCGTAATTGCAGAGAAATAGTTCTTAAAGAAGGACTGCGAGTCCTGCGTCTGTACTAATGCCCAAAACTCTGCCGAGTCATTGAGCTGGGTCCAGACACAACACTCCTGTACGTGAGCCAAGACCTTATTTACGTATTGCGAGTACAGATTCTAGACTTGGGGCAAAAACTCTGCTTTTCCGCTAAGATATTTTTCTCAGTGTGAGAGTCTGGCAAGACCAAGCATAAAAATAGGAATAAGAATCTTAATTTTCCTTTAAACATATAAATGCATTCGGAATCGCCAGAAATTGGATGTGTTTGGAGATCGAAAAACAACAGAATCCTAATAAATACTAATAGGCTACAGTGATCATGCAAAAAAGGAGATAAACAAAAAGGATACTCATCAAAACAATATACGATCAAAAGTTGGTACTTATGGATACTACTGGTATTTCAAAAAACTCTTTTCATGAGTACTAAGGATTGGCCAGTAGTAGGTTTTGGGTGCTGATTTTGGATTTTTTAAATTCCTCCTACCAATAATCACATGACAGTCTGTTAAAAAACCTTAGAGATAAGTTTTGGCTCCGTACTTGAGGTTTACTTTATCTTACAAAAGTCAATCAAGTTGTTAGACAAAACTAATTATTGTATCTACACTCTGTCCTAGAGTAGCAGGCTGCAACTGAAATCTGTAGCGTTTGCGAACTTCTCTAGCTGAAGAGGCGAATTGAAGCCGAAACAGAAACACAAGCCAAAGATAACACATGACCTTCCAGAGCGTAAGCTCAAAGAATAAGTTTGTGTCTGCCAAACGAAAAATACGCCAAACTGGGACCTTCTTAATTGTGCGCCATTTGATAGGCAACTTGGTTACTCAAACCTTTTACCAAAGAGATCGGTTACCCAAAAGGAAAATTATTCAAAAGGGATCCGTTACTCAAATGGTATTGGAAGAGCAGAGCCTTGTTTCCAAAATCGTTTCGGCAGACACAAACTTATTCTTTGAGCTTACGCTCTAGAAGATCATTTGTTATCTTTGGCTTGTGTTTCTGTTTCGGCTTCAATTCGCCTCTTCAGCTAGAGAAGTTCGCAAACGCCACGGATTTCAGTTGCAGCCTGCTACTCTAGGACAGAGTGTAGGTACAATAATTAGCTTTGTAAAACTTACTACTCTATGCTGACTGCTTTTACTTTTGTCTTTTGACTTTTGTCTTTCGACTTTTGTCTTTTGACTCTTGTCTTTGCATTTTCAAGTTGTTAGATCTAGTATAATACTCATGGAAATAGTGTCTTAAGCTAAACCTATCAAAATCTTTTCTTTCTTTATTTGATTTTTGCGGACATGGCTGATTTTTGGCGGATTTGGCGGACATTTTGATTTTTGCAGTGATGGCAAATGTCCGCCAAAATCAAAATATAAAATCACCATCACAAAATAGACCGACAGTTCTTTCATGAGCCAGGGTGTTTCCGCGCCACAGACAGACTGCTCATAACTGAGCTATACTGAGCCGTAACTATAGAGCGATGGCTCCTTTTTGAGCAGCTGTTGTATTGTATTTGAATTGAATATAACTTCTCATCTGTCTATATTTTCGATTTGAAAGTAATATGTCGGTGTCTGCGGGAAAGTTTTGGGATTAAGTTATTCAGGGGGCGAAAGTGGTCTATAGGGTGGGGTTTAGGGAAATTTTAAATAATTCTACAGGTGTACCAACTACGCCTACTTTGTGTCACAAAATTGACGATCGGTAGCCAACGTGTTGAGGGATTAAACATGCGAAAGGTAAGCATGATAATATTGTTTGACAATATCGAAAATCGATAATCCACTTTTATGACTTACCGAATCCTTCTAAATAATGCAGCTGGTGTACCAAAACATCTTTTATCGTTTATGGAAACATTCATAGTCATATTTTGATTAGGATTTTTGCGGATATTTGCCATTACTAATCAGTAAAAAACAAAAAGTAAAAAACTGATCAGTGATGGCAAATGTCCGCAAAAATCCTAATAAAAATATAAAATCACCATCACCAACAATGAATTTCAAAAAAAAGAATTCATAGTCAACCGTACATATAAATAAATAACAATAAATTTAAAACATTTAAAACAATATAAACATTTTTTTAACAATATCATACAAAGATTTATTGTATATTATCATTTATGTGTGAATGCATTTCTCATGGGAAACAATTTAAAATGACGTCCTATAAATATAGACAAATTTAAATACAACTATTAGTAATCCTTTTTTAATAAGATATAAAACATTGTTCCGTCCTTAAAGAGTGTATTAGTTATTTTATCATCCTTGTAATAAGTAAAATATTAAGATTACGTCAAATCCTTTATTATCTTCCGTAAAAGAAATAAAGAATTACTTCCTTCCTGAGTTTTGAGGGTCAATCGTTTTTAACTTGTTCTGACAAATTGAGTCGACGATTCTTCATTTGCATTAGATTTGAAATATTCTCGGTCACGACTGTTGAATAAATCGTCTCCAATATTCAATACTTGTTGCCCCTAACATGTATCTCGTTGTTATCAACAGACGACCTTATGATATTTTTATTTCCTCAATCACAAATACACGCCGACAAAATTATAATTACTTCTGGAAGTAATTTTCAGGAAGTAATGTTGACTTATTGTCTATTTTATAATAGGAACTCAAATTAAATCTATTTTGTTTCTTATTTTTGGTTATGAATAAGTATTATATTCATTAAAAATAAGATTTTAGGCCCTACTTAATTTATTAACAATACATACATATGTATGTCCTTAAAAATACATATCTGTTCCGCCAACCTTTTTAACGGTATCTCAGTCAGATCTAAAAGTACACAAAGGCTTTATTAAAAATTAATTTCTATTATCACTTAGTTTTACGATGTTTTACCGCAAATCCTTTTTTTGATAATCTTCCATATGTTATAAAGTCCTATTTAGATCATTTAGGTATAATTTATTTAGGTAGGGGACAAGGGGACTCAATAATACATAATATTTAAACATCCATGCAGCAAACTGTTTAATCAGGTAAATGAGATTTCAGTTAATTAAGCATTCCACCCGTTTGCATTGATGCCCGTAAGATGAGAATCCGTTTTCAGGATTTGTGTATTGATTGGTTAATCTGACGTGTGTATATAATTAATGCTAAAATTTGCAATTGAATGGGTTCCGCAATGTTATAGGATAAAGATGTTATGAATATTTAGTTTGATCGCATGATTAACACAAATTTATATAAAAGTAATGAATTAAATATAAATGAAATATTGGTACCATGGGTACCATTATTTCCATCCAATATTCAATGGGATGGAAAATATTGGGGTGGTAATATTGGGATGGTAAATATTGGATACTACGGGTACCATAATATCCAATATTTCCAGTATTTCCTCCATTTAAAGAATTTTTTTAAAGATGTGGTATATACCTTGATTTTAATTCATAGGACCAAAGAGTTAGAACTACATTGCTTTGAACAATTATGATTTATACCGCGTGAAAAAATTGTAAAATTAAGTGAAACTAAACCTTTTGATATACAAATTTCAGAAGGCTGTAGAAAATTCTAAAAGCTAGTTAATTTTTATGCAGCCAGTAAAAATATAGGTTAAGCCGTACACCAATCGCCCTTTATATAGAATCCATTAGTTTTAAAAATAATCTGAATCATCTGAAAATACACACATAAATGTAACATCTTGACCTTAACAGAGCAAAATTTAAAACAAAGTTTATTTTAAATTTAATTAATTAATTAATTAGTATGGGATCTCTTTCTGCACAGCCGCAATGTCATACAAATATATTGTATTGAGAAATACAGTAAAACAGAAACAGAAAGACTAAAACTACTTAAACTCAACACCTTATGTATGGGTATAAATAAGTAGTGGACATTATTCCTAGTAAACTCACCTTCAACCTATAAAACTGTTATTTCCCACATTCTTTATACTTTAACGAAGTTTCCTCATAACCCCAACTACGATACTCCGGAGAAACTTGTACAAACTCCAACGCAGAACCACTGAGTTATTAGTCTTCTTCAGTTCAGAGTGTTTCACAACAGAACTCATTTTGCGGTAATTAACTGTTGAGGATGAAAAATAATTATAGTTTAAAAATCGCAGTTTTGATTTAATAATGTTCTGTAGCGTGTAAAGAAAATTAGTTTAGGTAGTTAGTTAAGTTTTGGTGATCATTGGAACTGTTTCAAAATTTGACCACTCGTTTTGATACAAAAAAATGTTCTTGAAAAGGTCCCTACGGTGGGTGATGCCCTAAAACGTATCGAATCCCCACCATAGATGTACATATTATGACATTCCATCAGTTCCAAGCTTTGAGGGGAAATGGTACTGGAAAGAAAGCAGTTTTAAACTATGTAAAAAATGAATGTAAAAATTTTTTCTGTGTAGAATAATGTAACAAAAATACAAAAAAATAAATTTATTTACATTTATTTTCGTTAGGCAAGAAAAAATGGTGTCTGTTTTTTGATGAATTTGACGATTTTTTTTAAAAATGATATCCTACAAAAACGTCTCCAACACACCGATTGGATTTCCTTATATTTAGCATTATTTTGAGGGGAGGTACCCAAACTTCGAATTTAGCTAGAGTTATGTAACTATCTCTTATTGCATAATTAATTGATATGCAATAAGAGAAGGGTTTTCTTTAAATCAGAATTACTTTTCAGAGTTACTTTTAGAAAAATTACACAGTTTTAGAAAATTTGTATTTTTCCAAAATTAAACTTGCAACTACAACCTAAGTAGGCTACTACCAAACTAACTTGTTTGGTTTTAATAATCTACCTTAATATGAAGGCAAACATCTATTGAACTTTGTATTAAAGTTTGAATGATATGTACCTTTATTAGTTCCCTAGATATATAATTTTTTTATATTTCAAAACATGAAAAAATGAACTCTCGGAAAACTGCAATTGAATGGAACACGAGTAATGCATCCCAGAGTTATTTATTTTGGGTATATGCATTTTTTGCCACTATAATGCTGAAACATGCTTTTTAAGTTTTGTTCTGCTGTATTAGGGCCTAAAGAACAAAAAAATACCAACAAATTACTTTCTAGCAATTATCTGTTTTCGCTCATTTTCAGTACAGTATGCACTTAATTTGACACCAAAATCAAGTTTCTATCACAGGTAGATTTGGCTGTGGCGCGTGCTATACCGACACACAACTCTCTTTTTATTTACAGTGTATTAATTTATTGACTGAATGCAAGTTATTATCAGTGCTCAAGAAAATGGTGTTAAGAAATCGGTTTTGAATTTTTAGAATAAATTATTACCACTTTTCCCCTAGCCCGGTGGCAAGTGTAGGATATTTTAACCCGTGCCCAGAAAAACGCGTTAAAATTTATATTCAAGGATATAACAAATATTGTTAAAAAATGTTAAAATATAAATGGAATATAGATTACAAAAAAGGTTCACTCTTTTTCAGCTAGTTAACTAAACAAATATTTTAAAAACTCTCTAGCTGCTGCTCATAATGACATATTAATGCACAATTTTTCTAAATCTCTTTAAAAAATATTCTATACAATATTTCTTAGATATAACATAAAATAAGCATATTATGAGAATAGTACTTTTGGCAGAATAATTTGGGCCTTAAAATAGCAAAAAAACTGACTCACCACGGAGTAGCGTGGGATAGGCCTAACACAATACCACAAACAGATCAACGTATAACTTTATATCTAAGGGGTTCCAGTTCATCGGATTTTCCTCTCTTTTACCTAATCGAGTAAAAATGTGATATAGAACGTTTCACCATTTCCCTTTAAGTTACTTCCACACTTGTGACTTGTTACGTGGATTCTTATTTGTTACTTGAAACATTAATACTTATTTGTTACTTTGTTACTAGGGATTCTCACTTGTTAGTCACGCAATCACTTACTTGTTACTTGGTTGGTTACTTGTTCAGACATTCACTTGTTACTTGCTACGCGGTTACTAATTAGTTATCTGTTCCATGACTACCTACTTGGTATGTGGTCACTGAAGTGTTACCACTTCAGCTATTCCGTCACTTAACGATACTCCTTACTTCGTTATTTGCTTGCTACTTCGTTATTCCACCTACAGTATAGGCTACGTCATTAACACTAACTTTGTAAGCTTATACTGGCTGGTTGGTGTAGTGGTTATAGTGCCCGCCTATAAACTTGTAAGTAGCCGGATCGATCCCGAGAAAAGTTAGTAGCTTTTTGAAGGGTTGTTTCTGGAGCCAGCTGCCATTGGTTGTTGGGCTATTAATTAACAATCCTGTCTAAGGAACGTGCCAACCTTAGTCAGTAACAAGGCTACAAGATCGCGCCACTATCATCACGATCATCACACTCATTCTTCTCTCATATTCAGAGTAACGTCCTCCATGAGGTACCTGTCTTATTAAGAATGATTAAGAAAAAAAGATTAAGACTGAAAAGTAATATTTACTTGCCATGCAACAAAACAGGTAATATTCATGACCTGGTATATAGGTGAACTTTATGATCCTGGAAAGTACTTTGGCGCATTCGGTTTAACCAAACCTTACATCTTACATCTTCAAGCACTTATGTTAAAAGCAATGGTAAATATATCCTCGCCGTTTCACTTGAGCTTTCAAAATACACATTTTATCAAAAACGCGTGGCCAGCACATACTGGAAAATTATAAATCTTCAATCTCTTTATAAGACTAAATAAACTTTTAGAGGTAATGTTTGATAAAATAGAATTAGAGAATGTATAATTTGGAACCTGAATTGGATGTTTATTTCAGCTCTAAAATTAAAAGTTAGGGTTTTTTGGTTTCTTTTTATAACATATATATTTATAATAGATTTCCTGTATAAATATGCAATTGAAATGAGCGTGTCCAGGAACATAAATACTTTCACTATCTCGAATAACGAATGAGAAATGTAGGTATTTATGGATAAAAGCTCGTATAAAAAAAATAATCCTGGAACATTATAAAGCAGCGTTATTGAGAAACATACAGTAATTGATTTGCTATCCTTATGTAAGTAGATTACTTTTTAACTTTTAACTTTACGAAGAATTTTCTATGTTAAAGAAACGATTGACGACAAATAACTGCGACAGAACGTCAGAGCTCTGCTGGAGTTTTAGTAACTTTGATTTCAAGAGATTTGTCGCACAACAACCTACTTGCGAATGTATTGCTACTTGTAAAGGTGTATTTTCTGTCAAAAATCTGTTGACATTTCCATGCATTTATATTTTCGAATGCCTCTCGTAAGTGAGGTACCAATTCTTAACCGATAAAAAAATTCTGAAAATATTGGATTGAATTGAGGTTTATAACTCACATAAAACTCATCCCATTCAAACTGTTAAGAACTTAAATGACAGCCCGTATTGTCCTGAGTTAATTAAGACCTTGATCAGTCTCTACTATTGGAGTTATAGGTCTTTAAGTAGAGGAAAATTACGAAAGTAAAACGATTTTATGTTTGACGATGGTTCATAACTCCATTTTACTTAGTCATATTTTAATGGGCGACGGCTCAAATGGAAGCCTATAATTTATTGAGTAGTTTGAAACTAGAGAGACCTTTTTAGGCCTTGAGGTATGAATGTTCGAAAAACAACAAATTTCGGAAAAACTAATTTCAAGTCGCATTTAGCGACATCACTCTTACGATTTGAGTGATTAACAGTTCAAATAAAAGCCGGTAAATCACATAATATTTGAGACCAGAACAAAATGAAAGCTTTGTTTGGATTTGGAGGTATAGGAAAAATAATCAAACGTGTATTATTTATTACACCCCATAAAAGTTGTACAGGAAAATTTTTCAATTTAACAAATCTCAAAAACGAATAAGACTTTTGATAACGGGTTTCAGCATTGTTTTTGCATAAAAATCTAGTTCTAAATACGACCACCTTTACATTTGAAAATAATATTTTAAATCCAACAAGGCGTATCCAAGAGGGCAGCTGAAAATTAGTTCCCTGTCAAAAGTCAGTACCAGCCATCCAAAATTATTCGCGGTTGTTCCAAGTCTAAATCTCGAAACGTGTAAATAAAAATGAAGCCGAGTGGCTTTAAAAAATCCCAATGTTAAAAACCACCATTTTGAAGCGTCATTAAGGGTTTTCCCGTGGGTCGTTTTGGTCCGATTTTGGATATTTTAATACAAAAGATTTATATCGAAATTCCTTTAAAAACGTTCGTGATTCAATTTGTTCTAGGTTAAACTGTGTTCTTTCTGGACTATTAATTTTGTCAGGTTTTAATCATAACCAAATTAATTTGTTGCATAAGAACTTACTTAAGCTCATGAATTGTAATACACATAACTAATGGGTGCAATACAAATGTATTTTTTAAAATGCTGCCCGATTAATTATTATTTTCTTGAAAAATAAATAAATAAATAAATAAATAAATATTTATATATATACATTTAAATACAGTTTACCTTTAAATTATATTAGAAAAGGATTTCGTGTTCAAAATAGGGTAAATCAAATTTACGTTCGATTTGGCAGAACAAAGAAAAATCAAAGAAAGAAGAATCTTCAAGTTACTGCTGTATTTTTGGGATTCGACGGAGTGATACTTTTTATATACGATATAGTCCTGATAGTTTATTTCCACTTTTAAAATATTGCATGTTTGCAGTTTATATTTAATTAGCTATGAACGTTATAACGTAATCAATTCTATCATAACTCATGATGGTAAACGTATACATTGGTTCATCCACAAGTAAATAAATCAATGCCTTTACTGCAAAGTTAGTTTCACTGTAAGTTGCCAAACCCAGGCATAAAAGCTGAAAAGAATGTTCGCAAGAAGTGTTAAAAGTAATAATTTGTAAAACTCTAATATGAAAAGTTCTGCGAAGGTGAATCACGATTAATTCATTCAATACGATTGATTTTATTCTTGCAAGAGTTAAAGTGCTATTAATTCGTACTTACTATTTATGTTCGAGATTTGTTTGTCGTTTTAATACTTTAACTTTTGGAGGTACAAAAATATTCCTCCATAAAGAAGATGGAAAGTGTAATAAATTTTAAATAGCTATGCCAATCATCAACAAGACCAATAGAGACTGGTAATATGAAGATGGCGGTCTTTTTAAAACCTAGGGGTCATCAAATGTTCCAAATGGAAACAGTTTTCTAAAAGTTTTGCTTCAATGAAAATTTACACAACCTACAAAGATAACCAAATGTAAATAAAAGTAAAGGTAACTATATTATAATTACAAGTTTTTACAATTCTAAAATACTGTATTATTTATTTAACTGCTTTGCAATGAATCCCTTACTAAGATTTTGTAAACACTTTTCTTTCAACTAAAAGAAAATAAAGTATTCCCTTTGTGATGAGGGTGAATCTTTTTTTGACTTGTCCTCAGATATTGAAGCTGCAAGATTCTTCATTCGTAGAAATATACTTGGTCACGATTGTTGGATAAATCCTTCTCCAACATTAAATACTTGACATTCCCTTCATGTTTCATGTTTCTGTTAACAGGGACTCATATGATATTTTCATTTCCACACTTACAAATATATACGACCGTGCAGTTACGATTATTTCAGAAAGTGATTTACCCAAGATATGGTCAATTAAATCCACTAAAAACTTCAAAAGTACGGTATTGAATAATTACACCTAAATGAAGTATTTCGAGTGGTTATACTAAAATTAATTTTAATTATTTTCTATACCACTGATTTTGTAATAGGAATTTAAATTAGATAAAAATAAAATAAAATCAAAAATACTTTATTGGTGTACAGTAAAACTGAACAATTATGTCAATAAGTTAGCTTGATTTGTAAGTAACAAGGATCTCTTGTAAAAGTAAATTGGAATAAAGTTGATAAACTTAGTTTTTATCAAAATCTTCTAACTTTTTTGTGAATTAATATTCAAACTAATTCAATCAATAT
Source organism: Flexamia atlantica (assembly GCA_035578135.1). Lineage (NCBI taxonomy): Eukaryota > Metazoa > Arthropoda > Insecta > Hemiptera > Cicadellidae > Flexamia > Flexamia atlantica. The sequence goes on from JAQJVK010000033.1 coordinate 4,577,322, forward strand.
TAAAAACTTTTAACCCTGTATGTGATTGTGGACACATTGATACAAAAATTCTATTATCACTTTTTTCAAGGTCCTGGCAATGATATTCATCCATATATTATGATGTCTTAAATTGGTCAATATAAATTACGGCCTCAAAAATACGCAATATTTAAACATAATCCACGCAGCAAACTATTAAATCTGATAAACGGGATTTCAGTTAATTAACTATTTCCATCTGTTCGCATTAACAACCGTAAGCCAGATGAGAATCAGTTTGCAGGGTTTGGATTGATTGGTTAGTCTTACGTGTATATATCCCATTGAATGGTGAAATAAACCATTGAATGGATTCCATAATCAAATCAAATCAAATTCTTTTTTTTTTATTTTGATTAGGATTTTTTCGGACATTTGCCATCACTGATTAGTAAAAAACAAGTTTCACGACGTTTCGGGATCTGGAATCTGATCCCGTCTTCAGGTGGAAGAAAACCTAGAACATAACAAGATTAGTATCACATAGCCAGGAAAACCTGGACAAAAACACAGCTAAAACAGAGAACTGTAAAAGCAGTCACGAAAACATTAAGCTGAAAAGAAAAACCATAACACACAATAACACAGGAATCACAAGTATCAAGAATCACCAGACAGGAGAGAGCACGTCCACACGTCCACGTCCACAGGACGTTCTACATAGGAGTGTAAAGTTCTACATAGGAGTGAAATCCTGTGCGTAGGCACGAGCCGGTAAAAAACTTAGTCTTGGCCAGATATCATTTGGCTTGGCAATATAAATAAATAAATAAGTTATTGATAATTAAGAGTTATAGATAATTAAAAAATGCAAATTTATATAAAAAATGTTGAGCAAGGAAAATAATAGACGAAGCATGATTTTAATTTGATCAGGGAATTTTTGGATAGTGACCACTGCAACGAACTGCTAGTCGTTTGTCAAGTAGTATGAGTCAAGTCTTTCCATGTCAAGTCACGTCTTATCTATACCCGGATGTGATGACCGCCTCAGATGCCTCCCTTCCAATTTCCATTAACCAGTTTGACACATGTTTCTTGTAGGTTGCTAATTGAACACTATTGAAATTTTGAAGGTGAGCAGGAAGATTTCTGAAAAGAATTTGAGATATGTAGTGCGAGTTAGTGACTGAAAAAGTTCTATTCAACCTATTTACTCTGATCCTTGTGGTTTGCGAACTTCGGGTGAAATAACTGTGGTCAAAGTTTTGAAAAATTTCATCGACCTAATACCTTGGAATAGCGTTTTTAATTGATCATATCAGGAACATTGATTTATATATAAAGTAATAGTTAATAAATCTAAGAAATATTGTTACCATAGGTAACTGCTCCATCTTATTGCATATTGATTCAAGAGTTGCTAAGATTTTCTTATTGATTCACGCTATTTGATTCGATAGAGTGTTAAAAAATTTTGATACTGAGTATTTTTAAACCTTTATATACAAAATTTCTGGAAGCAGTAGCTAATGCTTAAGTTGGTTAATTATCACGTAACCCGTGAAAATACAGCATGGAATTTTCATTTTGGTTTGCATCCCTTTGCAGTTAAAATACACCTCTAGAAAAAAATTTAAAAGCTGAGCTATGAAGATAGAGGAGACAGTATAAATTTTGTGATTTGATTATTAATAAACCAACATTTCCTCCGATTTGGTTACCAAGACATTTCAAGTACGGCAGATAGGTGTCACACTTATGGGTTTCTCAAATTTCCTTAGAAAAGAGAATTTAGTGAAATATTTATTTCATTTTTTGGTGTTCAGTTCTAAGAGATTTTGTCTTCTTTGTCAAAAACAGAACAAAGACACTGTCTGGCTCTTTTAAAACTTTATCGTAGGCTATTTTTTAAATTATATTAGTAATGGTGATTTTATTTATCCGCTCCAAGGACTCACAATCTCACAATGGATTTACAAATCCTCCGCTATAATGAATTTTGAAAATACAGGTGATTTTATGTTGTAACGAATGTTAACATGGATGATTTTCTATAACTTTCATGAGGATCGAAATATTCTGAAGTATTTCATTACAAACTTTCTTTGAGTTATGGGCCGAGTGTTTTACAAATTGCATCTACAGAGCACTTATACCACATTGACATATATAACCACAATGCCGCACATAAATACCACAATATAGCACTTATACCACAGAACGAATATTACAAGCATATATCACGATTATTATACGTACACAGCACAAACACTACATGAAAACGGCACATACATCACGATTAGTACATGTACACAGCAGGAGTATTAAATAAGCATAGAGAAAATATTTTACGTTTACAGTACTAATATTACATGTACACAACACTATTACATGTATAAAGCACAAATCTCAGTGAATGCACAGGAGTGTCTCGTCCATGAGGCGAGAGAGGAAAGTTTACGAGGATACGTGGAATAATTAACATCCAGCACATTTACCTTTTAATTATTTACTTCATCCTAAAATTAGACAGTTTAATCTTCTTGCCGTGCGTTTCTAATTTTGTATCTCCTATACTCTTATACGAGCAATGTTATCGTTCTTGCTTGCTTGTTTGCACAATTATCTCAAAAACGGCTCCGAGGATTTCCTACAAAGTTTGTAAATAAGTAATTAATGACTCAAAAACGTCTTTTATGCAGATTACTTGGCCAGAGAAAATCTAAAATCGTAATAAAACGAATTTTAAATTTGTAAAATTTTTACATTGGCCTCGTGAGTTGCCATGACAGCAACGAAAATAAACAAGGAAAGTGTAAACAAATTAAGTAAATGTGTGTGTGTGTGTGTGTGTGTGTGTGTGTGTGTGTGTGTGTGTGTGTGTGTGTGTGTGTGTGTTACCTCTCCCTTCTGATGGTCCGATCGGGCTGGTTTTCGAACTCGTCCGAATAATAACTTAAAGTAGTTATTATTCGGACGAGTTCGAGTAGTTATTATTCGGACGAGTTCGAAAACCAGCCCGATCGGACTATCAGAAGGGAGAGGTAACGGGGGATAAACCCCCCAAAAATGAAATGTTTAAGTTTTTTTTACATAGAAAGATAAAAATAATCCGCTTTTTGTTAACACCATTTATTTAAGCTCAAAAAAAAACAAACAATTTAGTATTTTAAATCATTGCTCTACGTCCATTGGTTACGGAGATATTGAAAGTGGTAAACACAATACGTTGTCCCAGGCTTCATCTAGATGACATCTAATACATATTGGTATAAAATCCCCGATATGTCCATTTTTTTGGCAGCAAAACTGCATACTCATTCCCCATCTTATCCTTATGGCAAATAAACAAAATTCTATATCTTCCTTATTTCTTAACATATATTGATAATACTTGGTATATGGCTTCTTCTAGTTCAGATCTATTAAATTGTTAGTTAAAACTTCCCAGTTAACACACCTGTTGCAGCAAACCTACATACTCATTTCCCATCTTATCTTATGCAGCTTACAAAAACCATGGTATATCACATGTCATGGATTGAAATATGTAATTTTGCAATTTAAATTCGCTGAGTATGCAGGTCTGCTGCAACGGTGGTATTTTGTTTATATCGGATTGGCACAGTTTCATGTTTTTCATCCGTAACGTATGCGCTTTGTGACGATTATGTGTATGTATTTTTCGTGCGTTTTGACAACCGTTGGAATAACAATGGACTAATTTTAATGATCTTCATTGCTGCTGAGGATAGGCGGGCATTCGCCTGAAACGCGTCCAGCGTGAAGAAACAAAAATGTTGACACCTTATGGCAATAAAATTTACGTAAGTAAATTAATTTGAAAAATATTAATAGAGTTGTTTAGTTGTTATCTTTTTTAAAAATAAACATTGAATCTTAATCTACAAGAGATAATTCTTATTTAAGTTATTATATTATGGTGTTGAAAAAGGGAAAGGGCAACATGAAAAATAAGTATAAACTCTGAGTATAAGTAGTCAAGAACTTTCCCCGAGCTGGCAAACTTACTCGTAACCAATGAAACCAATTATTCAAAGATTATTTTAAACATTAATCACTCTTAACGAAGTTTCTTCGCAAAACTTCAACAGGAAGCCTCAAGAGAAACCTTTAAAAACTTGAGTGTAAAAGAATAAATTAGTTTTCATCAGGTGTTCCTGATTACTGCTTAGAGGATTAATTTTCTTACTTCAAACCAACTGTAGAGCAAATGTACGGATATGTTTCAAATATTGTTATTGTAACAATATTTTTTACAATATATACTAACGAAAATATTTCTCAAATTAAAACTCTTGAAAGCACCTAGTCAAAGTATAGCTTATAAATTCACGAACAACTCTTTTCATTCAATTGAATTCAATTACAGTCGTTTTAATTAGTTCCTTTATTTCCTAAAAACGTCATAGAATTGACCCTGTAAATCAAAATTGACTTATTAATAGGGTCTTTATTAAAAATAAACAAAATTACATTAGATTCGATACATATTTAATTTATAGCAATGTTAGTTATGTTTACTAAAAACCAGCATAGGCCTACTAGGTACATTCTCTAAAAAAAATTTATTATTTGGGGTTGGATAGTTGTCTTTCAGTAATTTTAGCCATGTGCCTGCAAAGTTGAAGCTGATTCAAGGTGACAAAATGATTGAAACAAAAAATTATTACAGATTGTACGACCGTAAACATAAAATATATGTTGAACCACGAGAATGCATCGCAAAAAAACTTCTCTATGAGACCAGAAAGTTTAAAAGGGAACTCGTTTTCAAAACAATCAGTTCCTTCATAAGGAGCATTTTTATTTTTAAATAGCTAGGTGTACACTATTTGAAACATTCATAAAAATATGGGTTGTGCTTATGTTTTAATCAGAAAAAAATCGTGCAACAGCAATAATTTTGGAAGAGGTTTGTCTTTATTTATTCGTTCTTGCATTTCAGGTTTGTCATTCAACATTAGTTTACTGTGCATTACAATAATTAAACAAAAAAACTGATTATAAGTACGTATTTTATCATTAAATAAAATAATGATAAAAGGATGCTAAAGTTCATTATTATTTTTACTTTACAAATACTTTTAGCAGCCCTCAGTTGTGAATTAAACAATAAACAAAAAAAATATTAGCTAAACCAGTTATTAGAGAATACAGTTAAAAAATAACAGAGAAAATGAATTATTTTTTAGTTTATCTGGATAAACTTAATTGGGTTGAACCCTTTACACACGTGAGTGTAGTCTGGCTACGCCATAAATTTCGGGCGATAAACTTTTAAAAAAAAAGATTTATAGTCGGAAGAGTTGCAGAATCTAAACATTTTAATTAATCGTGTCAGTCAGTTTCTTATATGAAACATTCCTGCGGTGTATTAAGCAGTGAATTAAAACTTGAACTAGAATTTAGCAACAGTAGAAATGTAATTATTATTTAACTAACTACCTACTTAATTCCACAAATAACATACGCAAGTGAAACTATATTTAAAACAACCAACACTGTAGCAATAGATAAAATACTGAAAATAGAAAGAAGAATCGTCAGAACATGTATAAACAAAAAATATCAAAAAGATGAGTTTGGAGACTGGCCTCAAATAAAACTGTATATAAGGAAATATAGCCATTGACAAGTATAATTAAAAAGAAAAGAATTTCATTCTTTGGACATCTTTTAAGGACACCGGAAAATAGAATACGTAAGAAAATAAGTGACAAGTTGTGGAATAGCAAGAGTGACTTTAGGTGGAATTACAGAGATTAAGGAGGAAGGTTGCAAATATCATTAGAAGATTTGGAAAATAAGTCAGAGGCGCTTGTAGTACTCAAAGACAAAAGTATCATCCTGCCAATAGGAGCAAACAATCAGGGACAAGGAAGAGTGGTTTCGGAGGAAGAAAGAAAACAACGGTCGGAAAGAATGAAGAAGTATTGGGCAGACAAGAAGAAGAGACATAATTTAAGAAGAACCTGACCATTATATTGACTTAAGTGGTCCAATGCTGGCCATAAAATAATAATAAATAAATAATAACTACCTACTATTGCTTAGCTTTCCGTCTCTATCGACTATAAGGATATTGTGAGTAGACTGTCATTAATCCAAGTAGATTAGTGTAGGCCTAATTCATTTTTACAATGGAACAAAATGTTAACGCTATGAAAATGTGCTTAATTAATTTCATTACGTATTTTTATGTCCAAAATATTGAAATAGTTTCACAGTGAAACCAATAGTTTCTGATTCGCGTCCAGCTTCATGTATAATTTACAGTAATAAAAATAACAGTAGTAAAAGAATTAATTAGTTTCATCAGAGCATATACGCCAAAGTGCATGACGCCTTATTTTAATAAATATTCGTAAGTAAAAAACCGAATAGCTCCGAAGTAGTTAATGAAATTAATACTGGTAACTGTTGTTACTGTTGCAACTAACTAGTTTCAATAATATGACAGAAATTCATTGTTGGTGATTGCGAAATCGTTTAGATTTAGACTATTGCGGACTTTTTCCATCACTGATCAATAAAAACAAGTTTCGAACCTAAAACTAAACTTATGAGAATAAATTTTGATTTGGACACTCATTTAAACTCTGACAGATTTTTATTGATGCTAAAACATGATTCAACTACGAAAATAAACGTAAAACCAAATATTAACGAATTGGTAGTTAAATGTATGTACATTTATTTAATCATTAATATTCGACCACTACAAATATATATATGCAGTAGTAAACCTAACACGAAAAGGCACAAATTAGCCCATGATGACCGTGTTGACAAATAGAAAAAGAGTATTTTTATTAAATTAAAAAAATGTTCAAATGAGAGTTCAAATAGTAAATTTTACTTAAAATTAATTTATATCTATAAAAAAGATTGTTACAGCTTTCCCTAAATATTAAAATCTCTATTAAGAATAATAATTAAGTTTTATGGATGAAAACTATATCATGATAAATAAAATTATAAAGGTCAAATTTAAAAAGCATGGATGTATCTATATATATAAAAGCTAAAACCCATTGATTGACTGATCGCAGTTTCTCAAAAACTATAAGGCTTAGAGCCATGAAGCTCGGCACAAATATTCCTTACAGGCTCTAGATACGTACTAAGAAAGGATTTGGCAGTATTTTGTCTCTAAAGGCCAAAATGTGGTATTATAAAATACAATATGGCTGCCACTTTTAGCTTTCGAAGCTTAATTTCTCAGAAACCACAATACTTTGGGCCATGAAACTTGGCACAATTAATCTTTATAGGCTTTAGATGCGAAAAAAGAAAGGTTTTAAAAATATTCTGTTTCAGACGGCTAAAATAGATTATTTGAAAAAATAATAAATGGCGGCCATTTTAGTTTTTCCTAACTATAGATGGGAGTCCTGTAGAATATTTTCAGGGAACAGAAAAGGTACAAGAACAAATCTACTGAAAGAATAAAATTTAAAAATTTAATGAGAAACTTTTTGGGTAAATAGGTTTTTGGCCAATATATTTACCTCCTACTTTTTCTTACAGTTTTCGTTTTATTTTAAATAAAACGTGCTAAATTCAGATTGATGTCAAGTCGAAAATCCATCCTTAGTGTCTTCTTTGTTTTATATTCCGGGTTATCCTCATTCTCTGAATTGGGAAATTGGAGGAAGTTAATTGATACCATTTGCTAATCATGAGGGGAACATGTTTAGAGGAAGCGTTACACTTTCTCATTTTCATCTATAGTGGAATAGCTGCATCCTAAGGGTTTAATTGCACGCACATGACCTAAATAAATCAGTTTATTCGTTAATTATTCCTAAAAATTGCACAAGGCATAATATAATTGAATTAAAATTAGCTATCCTTTCAGCGGGCGAAGCTGCGGGTATGAATGAAATTAAATGAAAAAATCGTTTATTTCCAGTAATATTAACAAAAAACAAATCTTCCATGAATTCAAATTACAATTCAATAGTTGGTAATTACAAAGAAAATATAACTAAATTGAATGATATGCTAAATTTTAATTACAAAAACATTGTCCATGAAAGATATTTATAACCAAGGAAATAAGCCTTCATGGGCAGGTTGCCTGTGCGAAGGCTTAGCCGATATTACAGTCAGCATAGGTTATTTATTGTGAATAAACCTAAGGAAAATATTTGCTTTTAATTTTTTAATGCGGAAAAGAGTGGTTTTTAAAAAACTAGACTTGTTGAAAATAATAACAAATAATTTAGAGAATTAACAACGGAGCATGGGAGTGGCAGAGAGGGGAAGATGGCAAGAGGCAGTGTAAAAGGTAGTCAAATGTGAGATTCGGTCAGATCAGGTCCTAGTGGGTGTAAGTAGTAGGGTCAGGTCTGCCTGTACTGAGGAGTGATAAGAAGTTCAGAATCTGTTATTCCCAGTTCAACGAGCCAATCAGTTACATGCTTTTTAAATGATTTCACAGAAGGAGAATTAAAAATTAAGTTATTTGAATAGGTTGTTAAGTTCCGGTACAAAACAGATGAAATGTAAGAGGAGTTGGTGGTAGAGTAAGATTTAGTTAAGTGAATGGCTGGTATTCCTACATTTTGTGAATAGCGTGTGTTATGAGTGTGTGTTATGCTAGTAAATAAGGAGTTAAAATTCTTGTAAATATGAATCATCAAGGTCTTAATAAACAATTGTCTAACGGTAAGCAGAGATAACTCATGGAATAGTACGGTTGTGGGGTAACGAAGAGGTTTCTTAAAACAAATTTTTACTATTAATTTTTGAATGACAAAAAGGGGTTCTAAAATTGTTGGAAACAATACCTGCTAGTTTATGAATAATTGCTTACCTCTGGGTTTCATGGAGTCGTTAGGGAAAAAATTATATTTCCCTATTAAATCAACCACTATCCTAGCGATATAAAATAGCTCTTAAGAAAGTAAATTCCTCGTTATTACTTCCAGGTAAATGTTTTCGCACGTCCCTTCTCTACATTAAGAACCCCTTATATTCTTTATGTGCTCTAAAACCCATCCTGCTATCAATATTGGCAATCTCTGTATTCATCAGAGATCAACTTTAAAGGCTAGCACATGAAAGAACTATTTTACAATCTTATTTACATACACCAGCATCGAAGATTAATTTCAACATTAATTTAATACCATTTGGAAAAATTGCTTTACAGTGACTTATGTTTGTCATGTATTCATGAAAAAACTGAGAAAGGTTAACCACTGTAATAATATATACCTTAACGAGATTGACTGATTTACTTCATATAAAAACATATCTTTTAAAATATGGAAACTTGACTTTTTAATGAGAATCAAGAGTGGTTTCGAGAAATAACAACAGTAGGATTGCCATTTAGTCTTACAAAATAGTTTTTTTCGATAATAATAATTTTTCTGATATTCCTTTAATAATCCATACATTTAATTTCTTTCTTCGACTGAGAAGATTCATTGAAAATTTAATTTCAAAGGCATTACAATACCTCTACAGTTAATACTCATAAATAATCGTTAACAACTTAAAATAAGTATAAAAGAATGGTATATTTTATTGCTAGTAAAGAAAGTGGCATTTCAGGTGCGCACTCAAGTTTCATGTTCGAGGTGAAGCCGAACGCAGAAGCATCGATTTTCACGTACGAGGCGAAGCCTAGCTTGTGGAAGTTTGTTTGACGTACTCGGCCATGCCTCGTGCAGTAATAATTTGAACAATTTCAGAAAATCACTTCCAGTACAAGTCATGAACAATACTTCTCATCACTCCGTACCAAAAGTAGCTATTTTCGATGACAGCTGATGTCACCGAAAATTATCGTTTACCAAGCTCTATTTAGAGCATGAGAAAAACGATCAGCTAATATTCCCTCGCTCTAAATTTACTTCCCCTTGCTCTCAGTTTTAGTTTTAAATTCGTCCTCTACGCATACTAATGTTTCTTTGCCATTTTTTTAGATTTTACATTTTTAATTTTTAAACTGAAAAATATATTTCTGTTTTTACTGATTTTTTACGTTCGTACGTACGTATGTATGTATGTATTTTTTGCGTCGTGATAAAAAAATACTGTTCATAACTTGTATCGAAAGTGGTTTTCTAGCACTTGCTCCAATTATTTCCGTACTCGGTTTCGCCCCGTACTTGATACTAACTTTCTCATTCCCGGCTTTGCCTCGGACGTGAAGCGGCTACGCCTCACATATGAAACCCGAGCACGTATAATTGACGCCAATTCTTGGGGCCCAGTGCGGTGGATGCGCGGTAGCAAAAACGGCTAGTGCGCATGCGCGACAACGCCTCGCTAGAGCGCAGCACTGTCATTTTGCTCTCAGCCGTCAACAATAGCGTGTCACTACATGTCGTCCTAAAAACATTGACCGACGGAACATTGACTCTTACTGGCGATTAATAATTTCTTTTAATTCTATTCAATAATTCTATTCAATAATATTAAATATTTCATTAGTATTTATTGAAGCGTCTTGTTACTCTGAACAACGATTGACAGAAAAGCAGTAACTATGTGCGAGCTGCCGAACGTACGCAGCCAGGCTAGTACAATGTCGGCCGCCGCTGCCGCTACTACTCCCCTCTCCTCCCAGCCTACCCACTCCCCGCCCCGTGCGCGGACTGGGCCCCAAGAATTGGCGCCAGTTATACCTGTAAATGCCACTCCGGTACTGGTAATGAAATATACTACTTTTTTAATATAAAAGTATTTTTAGAGTATTTATTACCAAAAACAGAGCAAACTTAATTATTGACGTATCATATAGTCCTTACACAAAATATAGCTAAACTACAAAACCATTTTCAACATTTAACGAACAAAGAATAAAATAAATGTAGCATGAAGAGAAAAACGTTTGTTTAAACTAAGAAACCTTTGCAGATACATCTTTTGCAGCAAAGCTACAGGATTTAACATGAACTTTGTTACTATTTTCTTGAAGAACCTGTAGGTTTCACGAGGAAAGTTGGTCTTAAAAATTATTAACGTCTGCGTTGTCGTACTTATAAATATTAAAGCTAATCTGTAAAATTCCATTATTAATCACCGACCATGGACGTATTTAAGGTTCATTGTACGTTAAATATTGAGACAAGTAAGAATTATAATATTATATCGAAATAACATGAGGCCGAGATATAGGAAATTGAGAATTAATAGAATTTTTTGGAAAGGAGAGCAGGCTTACTTGAATAAAATATACTTAAGGTGAAGTTAAAGCACACAAATAAATAAGACACAAGTAGACATTTTCGGTGCCACTGGCACCGTTATCAACCAGGAAGTGACTGAATAGGGAAGGATGCTTGAGATTGTCCTTTGCAGTGTTACCACACTGACAAACATATGACACTTAAAAGATATTTACACTATTTACACCATAATATAAAAAGACTATTTAAGCATACTTTAGCGTGGGTTGGATGGTTGGGAAAAGGAGTTTATCTCATGTTTAGATTTGGCGTTTCTCTGAATTTCGTGAACCACTGGTAGGCCAGTTCCCATATTCTAAGCTGAGATTGATTATGGTGAGGTGGCAAAGATTTTATGACTTTGGTGGAAAAAACAGTTGTTGAAAACAGATTAGTTGTGGCTTATGGCAAGTTGGACTACCGGATTTTTCTTGTATTTTGTTCTGATGTCCTATCTGCGGCCATTCATTCTGGTTTTTAGGCTGTTAGTAGGTAGGCCCACATATTGTGCTACACATTTTTCCATTGTAGCTGGTAGATGATATTTTCTGTGGCACAGAAAATATCATCTAATTGAAGAACACAAACTGATCCACGGACGGAAAACGGAGTGAGTGGTCCATCCCTATACCTCTATGACAGTTTTTCTTTGTTTTGACCAAAGGATCAAACATAGAAATATATTTTGAAATATATTTTGTATACACAAAGTTTCGGGAGAAAGTTTCGAAACACCCTGTATTTTGACTTTTTTAGCATTATAATATTTTATTTTACAGTAAGAAGAAGATCCCAAAAACCAATCCACTTACTGCTTACAGAAATGCACACAAAGTAATCCCGAATTCACACTTGTCATACTTCATACTCATGATGGTAAACGTATACATCGGTTCATCCACAAGTAAATAAATCAATTGCCTGTACTGCAAAGTTAGTTTCACTATAAGTTGCCAAACCCAGGCATAAAAGTTGAAAAGAATGTTCGCAAGAAGTGTTAAAAGTAATAATTTGTAAAACTCTAATATGAAAAGTTCTGCGAAAGTGAATCACGACTGGATTCAATTACGATTGATTTTATTCTTGCGCAAGAGTTAAAGAGCTATTAATTCGTACTTACTATTTATGTTCGAGATTTGTCTGTCGTTTTTAACGACAATGTTCCTAATCTCAATCGCTCTTGCTGTTGTTGTCGGTAAATTTTTATTCTGAAATAACATTAAGAGAGAATCAGTGCATGGGGATTCTTTCAGAAGATACTTTCAGGTAGCGTTATTGTATCTGATTAAAATGAACATTTGAAGCATGAGACAACTCAAAATTTTAGGATTGGAGTTATTATGTTTTGAAAATGTTGGTTTCTCATAAATAGTTGTTTATCAAATTAAATAATATTTTTTTGCCAACTCATTATAAAAGGTATAAAGGGAAAAACTCATTACATCCATTAATCATTAAACCACACGATTTATTATGTTGTTTACTTGAGTGTGAACAAAAGTTTTCTTTTACTAGACATATTTCCTTGTCTTGTTATACAAGAGATGCTTAAAACATTTTGAAATTAACTATCGATTAATGCATACATAATTCACTATAATGAACTTTGTTGTGTTGTTGTGAACATCTCATTGAAAAATTATTATTATAAGAGCTTTTACGGAAATCAACCCGGCTGACAAATTATATACATACTGATGGCATATAGAGGACAAATTAAGGCCCTCAGGTTATTATATGATAAATCAATGGAATAGCTTTATATCTACTACTGGAATACCTGCACTCGGAGGGGTACTTTGGTATTAATTTAAGTTTTGAATCTGGTACTTTTCCTAGTTTGTTAAAAAAATCTGTCGTTGTGCCAATTCATAAGAAAGGTAGCAGGGATTCCATCGATAACTATAGACCAGTCACTCTCCTGTCTGTCTTTTCAAAATTATTTGAGAAAGTAATGAGAGTAAGGTTGTTGAACTACCTGGAAAGACATAAAATAATGTCAAAAAAAGTTTGGCTTTAAAAAAGGTTCTAGTACAGAAGAAGGTAATGCAAATCATCTACGTAAGTTTAAATTCAAATAAGAAAGTATCAGGTCTATTTATAGATTTCAAGAAGGCGTTTGACCTAGTTCGACATGACATTCTGATTGAAAAGCTGAAATTTGCTGGTATCCGTGGGGTTGCACTGAGCTGGTTCCAATCTTTTTTAGCCAACAGATCACAACAAGTTAAAGTTAAAAATGTCTTAAGTGATGTAAAAACTATCAATCTCGGAGTCCCTCAGGGATCGGTACTTTCTGCCGATCTTTTTTCAATTTTTATTAACGATCTTCTTCTGCAACCATTTTACGGCGAAATCATTGCCTTTGCAGACGACGTAGTTTTAATATATTATTCCAATAGTTGGTTTGAAATTGAAAACTACATCTTGCAAGATTTAATCTTGCTTAATCAATGGTGTCGCAAAAATTCAATGGTCATTAACGCTACCAAAACAAAGATAGTAAATTTTGACCTTGTTGGCTTTTCTTTCAATCGACAATTTAAATATCATGATAACTGCAACAACTTTCTAAATTGTGGCTGCCAAGTATTAAGTATTTGGGCATCTATCTCGATAGTAAAATTACTTGGAAGACTCATATAAACAACCTTCATGCCGAAGTGAGAAAATCTGTAAGAACCTTTTACTTTTTACGAAATATTTGTGATGAACAGTTTTTGCGATCGTTGTATTTTGCTCTGATTGATTCTCGTCTTCAGTATGGAATCCAGTTCTGGGGCGGCTCTTACGAATATCTACTTAATAAACTTTATATCACCCAAAAATACTTTGTCAGAATTATTCTTTTCAAGAATCACAGGGAAACCTCAGGTCCTCTTTTCAAACATTTGAATATCTTGCCAATAAAAAATTTATTCATTTTTAAAGTTTTAAAGATGTTTTACCAAATGAGCGGAAATTTAGCGGTAGGTGGAAATTTAAAATACAAAACAAGAAGTACAACCCGGCAGCATTTTATTAGACCAAAAGTCAATAAATTTTTTTTCTCCAAATCTTTTGTCTACCTTGGGTCAAAGTGTTTTAACTTACTACCTGAAAACATTAAAACAGAAAATAATATAAAAACATTTTCCAAGAAACTTAAGAATTGGCTCATGACAATTGAAGATATTAGCTTTTTTACCACTATTACCGCTTAAAATTGTAACACAATATCTTTCAGTATTTATATATTTAAAATCATTAGTAAAAGCCTTAGTTATTAATTATACAGTTAACCTTTGTTAGCGATTAAAATTTTATTATTGTACTATAATTTAGCATACGCTCAAGTAGACCGCAAATATTATTAAGTTATGTTATCAAGGGAAGACTGAATAGACTGATAACAAATTGCAATTTGTGTGAATCCAAATAACCACAAAAAACTGGTTGTAGGTGGTTATTTCATTTCCAAATAATTTAAATGCTATTGTAAGAATGTTAAATGTGGAAAAATAAATATTCTTATATTCTTATATTATACGGAGGCCACCCCTATACAGCGCGCTGCGGCAGTTATGTTAGGTTAGGTTATCATAAATATGTTAGTAGGACTCTTTTCGTTAAAAATCGAACGATACCAGATGAGTCATACCTTCGCCGTCCAAATCCCCTCCAAGTAGGCCTGGGTCAGGTTTTTGACCAAAGTGTGTGCATCACTTGCCTACAGGATTTGGCGGGCGAAAGTATGACTCATCCGGCATCATTTGATTTGTAATGAAACGAGGAAAGTCATACTAACATAACCTAACCTAACAGAACCACCGCAGCGCGCTGTATAAGGTCGGCGATCTGGTGTTGCCGCTAGCGGCGGTGACGCTTTACCTGGCCGACATCGCTGCCTTCTGGGAGGCGGAACACAAAGACAGCTCATCGTAATTATGTCAAATTTGGACAGTAAGTCAATCAAAGTATGTCCTCTCATACTGTTATGTAGTTATTTTTGGTATACAGTTAAAAACCCCTGTCTAAAAATAGTGGTTTCCGTATGATACCAAAGTACCCTTGGAGGTTATACGCTATTGAAATATGTACTGTGTTAATTTAATCATGTTATAACATATTTATTAAAATTTCTGTGTTCAATTTATGTTATTTAAACATTAAAATCGTTAATCCCTCCTAAGTCCTCTAAAGTCTGTAAGTAACAATTTGTGAATCAAAATTTACTTAGATATGCTGTGAATCCGTAGAAGTTTTTTAAATTTTCAAGGAATTTTTTTATGTGAAACAGTGTGTAGTTTAGATTTGACCCCATGATAAAATAAAGAGTAAAAACTATGTTTTCTTTGTTTTCATGTTTACCATGTCTAAGTAAAGTTTTGCAACTAAACTGTTATTTAAAATAACAATTAGTTAAACATGGTAAAATATGTTTAATAAGAATAAAAATCAACAAACAAAATTTCCCAAATAATAAATTATTCCCGAATAAAATTCATGCAAAAACTATTGATAGGCCTATTATTGCAATGCAAGAAAAATTTTCTTTGCTGAACAAAAGAATAAAACTATGTAAGTTTAAGAATACAAGGGAGATATGATGTTTTTTGAAAAAAAAACTGTAAACAATAAATAAATCATTTGAATATCCCAACAATAGAACTGAAACACTTGTAGTTTTTATATCCGAGTAGTTTCAAACCGTGAATATAATATTCATGATTTTTAATGCATTTACAATGATTAAAGAAAACCCTACATTTATTCCGTGGTCGTAAATATTCCATGATTAAAATACAAAAACCTTGATCTAATGGTAACAAGGTAAGATGAATTGAGTCTGAACTAGTTTCTTTCTTTGTCAATATTTAATCTAATTTTAAAATGTTGATCGAATAAGATTTGCTGAGACAAGCTCAAAGAGAGGTTAAGTGAAGATGAACTTTCTTTCTTAGATTTCACTATTATTTAATATGACTACTGAACGATTTGTAAATACAGTAGAGCGCCGATCATCCGAACTAATTGGGGACAAGGGGTGTTCGGATAACTGAATATTCGGACATGAAAATACAACATTTGAAAATTATATATGTAACGTAATTCTTAATAGTAAAAAGGCTAAAAAATTATCAAACAAAAATTATTCACATAATTTTATTATAAAAACTATCAGAATACATTGATATCCCGGCGCAACGGGAGTTTCGGTTGGCACGCGAGTTTGAATTTCTTGAGAATCATGTTCAAAATATGAATTACTAGCAGAAACCCGTGGCTTTGCTCACGATAAAAACTGTAACTCCCGCTGCCTAAATGAAGATAGGGCCACATACTGAGTTTATGATTAAACAGATGAGGTACAAAAACGAATGACGACTTTAAGTTAACTAACTAAACTAAATTTAACTTTTATATATTTAACATAGTACATATCACCTAAAAAATCAACGAAACAACTATAAAACCATTATGAAAGTAACCAAATTATAGATCAGCTGTAAAATCGTATCCATATGTGAAGCTGAACCACCTGCTTGTTAAATGAACATTGAAAATTAAACAAAAGATCATTCCACTTGCGTAGGAAAATTTATAAACTTCAACCCCGCCAAAACCCTTAAAACTTTGAATTAAAAAACCCGTTCTTAGGGGATGCTTACGCCCTTAAGATCGTCCATGCAAAGGTCCAAGGTTCTAAGTCTTGTAGTTTGGGCTGAGCAATGATAGGTAAGTGGTATTGGACAAATATAAAGAAGATGGACTTTCATTAACCAGAAAGATGTTTTCAGGAATCCTCAAAGTCCGCAGGTCTGCTGCGACTGGAGTTATTCTATTGCTGCCCCCGCAGGAGGTATTTCTATTTTGCCTTCATGTACTATACATATGAGCAGATTCAGCGCCCCACCGATAAAGGCCTCAAGGGTGCAACTGCCCTGGGAAGGCTTATGCCCAATATCGTTGAATCTGCTCGCATGCATGGTATACTGTATAGCGGCCCTTAAGCAGGAATATAAAATCTCCGTCGCAGCAGACCTTGCGTACTTAGAGAATCCTAAAGCAGTTTTCTGTTTCATGAAAGTTTATGTACGTAAAACGTAGAAATTGCCCTGATTTAATGTCAAAAAATTCTAAGGTTTTTAGGGTCTATCTTGAACATAAAAATACCCCCGTTGCAGCAGACCTCCAGACTACGTGCAGGACCTTATTTCATTTCTTCCATAAGAATAAAATGGGGAATGAGTACGCAGGTCTATTGCAACAGTCATTCAAAATTTTGGTGGTTTTAAAACAATATCAGGTGAATCTGAACCAAAAAAACCACATACCAAGTTTTATCAAGATATGTTGAGTAATAACCGAGATATAGAATTTTTCTATAGGGACAATGTACTGTGTTTTCAGCTTTGAATAGTTTGAATAGTTTTTTTGCTTCTGGGAGCTCCAAAATGAAAAGTTATCATGGTCTCGCGCTTAGGTCTTGCCGTGAGACCTATGGTAATAATTCCATCAGTGAAATTTTCTAAAAGACAAAGGCAAAGTATTTTTTCTAATACTTAAGATTTTTTCTAATACTTAAGATACTGTAGATAAAATAAATGGTTTAAATTAGCTCTTTCATTAACAGCTGTTACGGGGAAAAAGGTCTTATAAGTATCTTTAGTCAGTGATTTATTTTATGTTCTATTCCTGACAGCTGGTTTGACATTCCACTAAATTTCTTGCATTTTACATCTGTTTAAATGTAAACATTTCACCAATTTGTGTTCTACCATAAGGATAATATGGGATCTTTGAGAGGGTCCATGGCGGAGTCCGAGGGTTAGATCAGGATGAAAACCATTTAGTTTTCCTATTTAATGCCTAAAGAAACAGTGAACCAAATTTCAGCCTTCTGGGTTATCGGGAAGTTGGAGAATTAGTGATGAGTGAGTGAGTGAATGAGTGAGTGAGTGAGGGCTTTGCCTTTTATAGGTATAGATTACGGCGTTCGGTTAACCGACGGTTCGGATAATCGACGTTCGGATAGTCGGCGCTCTACTGTAAATGAGTTTCTTTTTTAATAGGTACGGTAGTACTAGTGTTCAAACCCATCAAAATTTAAGTAAAGAGTATCTAGATTTTATTTTAATCCCTTGCTGCAATAACAGAATTAACTACTTTTGTTTATACTTATTTTTTATCCCGCAAACGGCAAGCAAAAAAGTACAATGTGTTGTTTTAGCGAATTTCCTCCGTAGGGAAGAAGCTGTTACCGTGGTACTCATGGTAAGACCTAAGACCCAGACCATGATAACTTTTCGTTTTGGGGCCCCCAGAAGCAAACAAAAAAAAACACCGTTCGTTCGAATAAATAAATGTCTGTTAACACGATAGCGGCCGTAATTATGGTCCGATCTTAATGAAATTTGGTACAGACATGTAAAGTAGTAATCCTTCGGACGAGTTCGTGAACCAGCCCGTTCGGACCACCGGAAGGGAGGGTAAAGGGGGATAAACCCTCAAAAATGGTTTTTGAGTTTTTTACATAGAAAAATAAAATATATTGAATTTTTGATGGCACCATAAACAATTTAGGCCTGATTTCACCAAACATCAGTTAAGAGTCGGTTAATAAACCGTTCGTTAAAGATAGGAAAATAGTATTAAACAGCTGATAAAATTAAACTAACCGAGCGTTATATTAATGGGGGTTTAAAGTTTGGTGGAATCATGCCTTAGTATCATGAATCACTGCTCTATGTCCATTGCTTATCGAGATATTGAACGTGGTAAACAAAGTACGTTGTCCCAATGTTAACATTAAGTGAAATAAGTAAAATTCTATATCTTCCTTATTTCTCAACATATCTTAATAAAACTTGGTTTGTGGCTTCATCTAGATGAGATCTAATGTTTAATAGTCTAAAATCTCCGATATTTCAATTTTCGTTGCAGCAAACCTGCATACTCATTCCCCATGTTATTGTTATGGAGCTTACAAAAGCATATCAAATCTCGTTATGTTGGCTTGATCTGTATTTTATTATTATTTTCAATCAATCTCTTGTAATTTTTCAAAACCTGAAGTAAGTTTTTTGAGGATGGCTGATTTTACAGGATAAAACGCAAACGCGATGGTGTGCTTATATTTTTCCAAGAGATAAACACGAACTGAGAAAACGGTATTACAATTCATCGATAAAATTTGCCTTATTTTAAAGAACGATCACTAGGTAGGTCGCCTTCAAACCAAAGTATTAAATATCAAAGAGATTGTGTGATAAATAATAAATAAACAATAAATATCGTGCGATTCGTTCGATATAATTTGTTTGTAGGGAAGTTAGACTTCATTTTTCACTTAAATCCAAGAAAAATTAGTTTACTAAGGAAAAATACAAATATAATAAGAAGAAAGGTGTACTTTGATTACAAATTAATTAAAACAAACAATAAGATGAGATTTGAGCAGATATTTGCCATCTCTAAATAGGAAATCATGTTTCCACGACGAGGGGTGTTACTCTAATTGGTTTGAAACTATCCTTAATCCCCAAGTTCTGTGACAAACTACTTAAAACCTTTCATATTAAAATCAGTGATCCTTATAAATATTATTAAAAAAGGGATATGTTGAAAGTTGACGAGAAAAAGAACGGCGAAGGAAGAATAAAAAAGGAATTTGTCTTTATTTTTCATTAAGAACTAGATCACTAGATCTGTAAACGTTTTATTAGCGTAAGCATGCCCTTTCATGTTTAGTTTTTTCTGGTTCGATATAAGCATTTACTCGATTTCACAATTTGCCCGAAAAAGTGCGCTATCGATTGTATCGAGAGTGGTTAACGGTTTTTGTTGTCAGTTGTAATTCAGTTGTGCATTCAGTTGTCGCTTAAATTGATTTGTGAAACTCGCTCATTTCATCAATTGATATAATTCATTGCGTTCGATATATCGATAGTTGTTTATAGTTGTCATTCTAACCTAACACAAATACAAAAATCAACTGGTTGTTTTAAATAGCTAGAGCAATATGAGATACTCTTTGGGAGATATTTTCAAAGGTAATATTTTCGTTTTCTTAAGCAGTTAGTTTGTTGTATTGAGCCGTAAAACGACAAATATATATTTCGTCACACGGGCCTACAGCTGCTTTTCGTTACTCGAATATAATATAATAAAATAAAATATAATATAATATAATCTAATATGATATGATATGATATGATATGTTATGATATAATTTGATATAAAATAAAATAATATAATATAATATAATATAATATAATATAATATAATATAATATAATATAATATAATATAATATAATATAATATAATATAATATAATATAATATAATATAATATAATATAATATAATATAATATAATATAATATAATATAATATAATATAATAATATAATATAAACACTATACAATACAATACAATATAATACAATAATAAGGATTATTATTCCCCCAACAAACCAAGGCTGACAAGTGATTCTCCTCAGGAATTATTTATAGTAAAATACATACAAACTTTCCAATGACTTGTTAAGTTTGATTGGGTAATAATAATAACGCAACTGAATAAATGTGCAAGTAGATCGTATTATTAGTTTATGTCCTCTGAGGGCAAACTGATGGTAATTCAATGGTATCCAAAGAAGCTTTTCATATTTTTTAGTTCACAGCTGTTTTACGGGACATTACAGGTTTGTTAATGTATCGTAACATTTTTTTAATCTCATATTTTTAAAATTTTCAACTTTTAAACCTGACTGATAATCCCTATCACCTATATTATATGAACTAACATATCTAATATGCAACTAACTAACCCTTTCAACTGATCTGATTTATTAGCACAACACTGTCATCACGGATTTATGCTTTTAATTTCACAGGACGAGTACAAATTGATGAGTGATTTTTGAACTGAGGCGAGCGTTTAGTAAACATATTTCGAATCAATGTAATCGAAATACCAATAAAGCAATACCCTTTGGCTTGATTGAAGGTTAATGGTCTATCAGCCTCAAACAAACAAATTGGCTAAAATGAAATTTTGTTGTAGATTTATAAAATGGACTAAATTATGTTTAAATGTTATCTACATTTGTTTCATCAACATTAATGAAGACTAGATGTCAAATTTTTCAATTGAATGGAAAAGTGTGAATCGTAATCATGTTTAGTTCATTAATTTTAGTTCTTTGATGATAGAAAACATTCTTAATAAGCTCTGTTCAGAAACCATTTTAGCTTTCGATCATGGAGTAAAAATAACAATGAAATAACAAAATAATAAAATCGAAAAAGTAAATTAATAAAATTGTAAAGCTGATGTATATATTCATTGATCTTTATTTGTTATAATTAAAAAAAAAGTTCGATATCATTCCTGTTCTTATCACGTGACATAACTCATCACATATAAAAATGACGTTGACCAAAAACGATTGTTTGTATTTAAATTTACTTATTTAAATTAGGACAGAAAATTTACAGTAATAATTATAATCCTATGAACAGGAGCTCGAAGGGATTTTGAAAATTGGGATAAGGCCTATGTGTTACTGAGACATAAAATCAATTGAGCCAATTCGACTAATCGGCTCAATATATATATAAATGAATTAAATAAAAATACCAACTCACATTAATAATTAGTAATATTTCGGAAAAACTCCTTCATCAGACTACTATTCTACTACATATTGACTTAAAACAAAACAAAAACTGATAGATAACCTATGTTGTGTTGTAAATTTGATGAGATAATATGTGTATTTTATCTTGATGTCAGGTGTTGATTACTTGTAAAGTTGGATGGAGATTTTTTTATATATGAATGAAATTGATGTGAAGATTTATCTTATCGAAGGTTGAGGCCATGCGGAGTTTTTGATCGTGTTATCATTTGATGCGCTTGTTTTAGACATCTTAGAGATGGCACACTAAAATTCTTGTTCAATTGCCCTGCCGTATTGGTTTTACCTTATATGTGTTTTCAAAATTTTCTTTGTATTCTAACCCATGTACAACCAGAGGTTTTGTTATGTCCTGATGTTTGTAGTCAAACCTATGGCCAGTCATTCTAACTCTTAGGGTGTTTGTCGTGGAACCTATATAATCTTTAGGGCATTTCTTGCACTGTATCTGGTAAATGATATTTTTTGAATCACATGACAAACACCCCTGAACTTTGTAGTTTTTTGATGTTGAACTACTGCCAAATGAAGGTGAATCTTCTATTTGCTTACATCCCAAACATCTAGGCTTTCGATATGGGTGAGATCCTGGTATTCTTTTGACGTTTTCTTCAGTTGGGTGTTTTGGGTGTGACAACATCTCTTTTAGTATCGGTGGCCGTCTGTATAATTCTTGGAGGTGTTGAAAATAACGATTGGGTTAATCGTGAATTTTGAAGAATTTTGAAGGCGATTTTAATTACGTTGTTAAGTTTGTGGATGCCATTTTTGTACTTAGTTTTAATGACGAAGCTTAATGTAACAATTTTGTTATTTGATGGCCGATAAAGATCTTGATTCTTGAGTCTTGATTCTTGAGGATAAAATTGGGTGATAATTCCTTGGTTGCCATGCAGTTTCTTTTATCACTGACAAATTCACGTTTATGATTAAATTTCCTAGACAAGCAATAAATATCTCCATAATTTATCCTTCATATAGAAATTTCAAAGAAATTATTTCGTAAAAGAAATTTATTTATTATTTTTTCGAAAAAAAACAAAAACACCTATGTCAAGCCTTCGCCAAATGGTCCTTTATAGCAAAGCGGGAAACTTGCCCTGAGTATAATATCAGCTCCCTACAAAGATCTTAATGTCAAAATATAATTTTGTAATACCGTAGATACAAGTTGTAATATAGTTTTACATACTTTGTGAGAAAAATATTTTTCGCACTTGATTATGCTAAGATTTTATATAAATGTTAATATTTTAGTGACATATTTTAAAGATTTTGATTTTAAAATTACGAAAATATTTGGTGTAATATGAGGTTATTGGTATATTCTAGTAGTAAGTCTGTAGTAATTGTAGAAAATATTTATTAACCTTATAAAAAAGCTTTGATTTTAGTTTTTTTAATGTTTCACAATAAACAAAATATACAACTAAGCTTTTATTTCGTCGAGACACAAGGCTGATATATTCTGTATTTATATTATAATCATGGTGATGTAATTCAGACATATTATTATACCCCAAATTGAAAAATTATTTGAATAAAAAATTCCCGTTTTATTCTTAAAGTTAAGGTAAATAAAATAGTTCTATTTTTTTTATATTTTGGACGTGTACGAATTTGAATCTTAATAAACCAATTAAGGCTTCTCTTATAATTGTACATTTTCACATCCCACTAATGATATTCCTGAGGCAGAATGGTAAATTAACGGGAGGTGTTTTAATTAACTAACGAGGTTTATTAATGAGATTTAATGAAGAAGATGAAGCACAAACACATTACATCAGGATCCTGCATCCTCTGCATAATTAAAAGCTAGATAGAGATCAAAGTAAATTGTTCCACGTTGCTTCTCCGTGAATAAATGCAAACGGAATTGCGAGGAACGATAATATAATCAATTTTGGGGTTTTCCCTAACATTAGGTAAAATGTTTATTACGATTTATACGGTAAATATAATTGTTGATAATACTTTTGCATCTAAAGAATTACAGTTTTAATAATTTTTAAAATCCCTCTATTACCTTGCACTAAAACAGCTGACTTTACTTGATTTACAGGACTACTTTGGGAACTCATTCGAGCTGTTAAACAAAATCATAGTTTGGGAATAAGAATTAGTATTAATTAATTCTTAGCAAAATATGGCTTTAATGTCAGGTTTATTAGGTTTTTACAATGTTTTTATCGTCTTTAGAAACCAGTGAAATGTTTTAACATTTAATCTTTATTAATAATTATATTTGTTTAACTATTTGAGAGAAAAATCTATTTGAACAAAATATGTTTAGACTTTGTACCTAGAGGGTTATTGTTTAAAACCAAACATTAGGTTAACGTTTCAATATCAAACATTTTTGTGTCTTTAATTTTACCCATTTCTTGTTACTTGAAATGACTGTTCTGGTTTTATTCGTCTTTTTTCAGTAAAATAAGTTGTAAAAAGATCCATGATGAGAATATTTTTTCATTACTTTTACTCTTTCATATAAACTAAAACATACAAAGGGCTTGATTTTATTCCATAGAGCTCCAGGATTCTTTTTTAAACATGGGAGTGCGTCACAGCTAAATCAGCTTACCGCGTGCCTTCAGACGCAGGTCTTGATTCTCCGTCAAACCCCGGTTCCTAACGAAACATGAGATCCTCTTGACGATGGTTATCTGTCCTTCTCTTTGGCCACCTTCTGGAAAACCAAACAAGAATTTTTTAAACAGACCTTGTAATGTTGGGCTCTCAAATAGCACGTGGAAGGCGGTTTCTTCCTTCTCACTGCACTTCCTAAATAAGAAGTTATATTGATAAGGATTCCCTTCTTGTGGGGAGGTACACGGATTCTTAGTGGCCTCTGATAAAAGCAAACACTTTCCGCAAAGTCCTTCTAATCAGGGACCCTATTTTTGAAATGGGTGATAAGTGAATGGTGAGATGTGAGTTGGCGAGTGAATGAGTTACTCATCCCTCAAGTTATTTGTTTCATGCTATAAAATGTTTTTCTTGTCACGGATGAAAATAACAATGATCCTAACTATCTTAATGAATTCAGCCCCAAAATATCTGTTTTCATCGTTTGAATAGGCATTTATTCTAAAAAAATCATAATTTTAACATAGATATCATATACATTGAGTAAATCACCAATTTAACTATTTTTACTCACCAAGCAAGAACTTAGGCTGTTGAGTAAAAAGCGTTAGAAGGCAGGGAAAATACACGAATCCTGATAGTTATTTGATAGAATTGGCGTCTTCAAATTGATAAAAACTAACCGTTATGAAAGAAAACAGCCTAAAGATTATAGAATCAACAAATAAAAATATTAAAATAACAGCAAACTAAAATTTAATTATAAGGGCAGTTTTTTTTATTTTCGTTTCGAACAATAAAACTAACATTGTAACAAATAGGCTTATTTAGAATAAGGAAATCAATAAAAACGTTTTACAAATAGTATTATATTGTGTGTAGTTTTGAAGATACTCTAAACTAAAGAGTAATAGATTATATAATATTTTAACAGATATACTTTTCTTAGAATGCATATGAACAATTTCAAACAAGATTAATATAATAAAATTAGGCGCATAAAAAACTCATCCCCTAATGTAGAATGCTAATTTTTAGAAGCCCTTAGTGTCACTAAAAGCTTTCTGTTCCTCTCGCACTGCCTTCCATTCCCCTAATGCACCTTATTGATTGATTGACGACATGTGACATGAAATGCTTTCATTTTTAATTTAGAAAAGTAGCTTTTAAAGGATGAAATATTACAATATATTCCTCTGGTTTAAAAATAACAAATTGATTATCATAGCAAAAAAAGATAACAACAAATTTTAATTGTAATTTGATAAAATTGGAAACGTTTGACTCCATTATCAAGTTTCTACAAACATCAATCGAAAAGAGGGTTGATGCGAATCCAGCTGATTACTTAATTTAGGTCAGCTATTCAATTAAAATCCTCCTACTTTAGTCTTATTTATATCTATAAATTAAACCTGCATACTTAAATAATACTAACCATAATGATAAACGACTAACATTAGATTTTAATCCACTTTCCACAGCTAAGTATCAATACTAAAATAATACAAAAACAGTAATAATTGTTTACACAGTATTGATTCAGCAGTAATAACAGTAATAATTCGCATGTTTGTTGCACAACTGATTGTCCTTCGTTATATTTTGAGCATGTTTATAGAGTTTTCTATTGTTGCATTATAATATATAGCATTACTGTTACCACCTATTTTAAGTTTTGTTGTTACACTTTCTTAAATGTCTAGTTAATGTCACCAGTTTTATTGTTGTAGTTGTTATTGTTTTTGCTGTTTTTTTTGTTGTTGCACTATGTCTCTGCCATAAATCCTAATTTTATCAAATTTAGTTATAATCAAACCAATGAATATATGTATGTATTATTGTAATATGGTTATGCCGTTGAAATAAATAAATAAATAAAATAAAATAAATAAATAATAAAACGATTCTTTAAACTTTTCCGCTCCACATCAAGGAAACACAAAATAGTAAGAACACTTATACAGTGTGTAAAAAAAGTCCGTTCCCCCTCCTTAATTTTTTTGTTTGTTAAGACGAACAATTAACCTTTGGGGAATGATACTAACTCAACCCAAATTATTTTCTGACGTTACAGAAATTTTGAGTGTCCCCCAAAAATGGAGGATTTTGGGGGCAACTCAAAATTTTCAAATGCAAACCCCTTTTGAGTGACCCCTCATTTTAAAGAGTTTTCAAAAAGTAGATGAATGGTGGAAATTGGAGGTCTCTAACGTGTTTCTATCAAAATTGACAGCTTGTCAAAGTTTTGAATACATCACATCCTTGAAACCTGGCGTCTAAGAAATTTGGAGTTTTAATTCACCTTTGGTGACGTAATAATGGAATGAGCCTGGAAAAAATGTCATTAAATGAAAAAGTAGTCTTTATTGGTGATATTTAAAATTTTGAGTGTCCCCCAAAAATCGGGGATTTTGGGGCAACTGAAAATTTTAAAATGCAAACCCCCTTTCGAGTGAAACCTCATTTTAAAGAGCTTTAAAAAATAGGCGATTGGTGGAGGTTGAAGGTCGCTAACGTGTTTCTATCAAAATTGACAGCTTGTCAAAGTTTTAAATACGACTCCTAGAAACTTTGACAAGCTACCAATTTCGATAGAAACACGTTAGCGACCTTCAACCTCCACCAATCGCATATTTTTTTTAAAGCTCTTTAAAATGAGGGGTCACTCGAAACCCCCAAAATCCCCGTTTTTTGGGGGATACTCAAAATTTTAAATATTACCAAAAGAGACTACTTTTTTATTTAATAACATTTTTCCCAGACTCGTTTCATTTTTACGACACCAAAGGTGAATTAAAGCTCCAAATGTCCTAGACACCAGGTTTCAAGGATGTGTTGTATTCAAAACTTTGACAAGCTGTCAATTCGGATAGAAACACTTTAGAGACCTCAAATTTTCACCATTCATCTACATTTTGAAAGCTCTCTAAAATGAGGGGTCACTCAAAAGGGGTTTGTTTTTTAACATTTTGAGTTGCCCCAAAATCCCCCATTTTTGGGGGACACTCAAAATTTTTGGTAACGTCAAAAGTAATTTGGGTTAAGTTAGAATTATTCCCCTAACGTTAGTTGTTTGTCTTAACAAACAAAAAAATTAAGGAGGCGGAACGGACTTTTTTTACACACTGTATATCTGTAAAGCATGAAGAAATTTCTAAGATACAGCATTTATGTTTTAAAACACAGATTGCGGAGGTAAGAGCTCACCAGTATTATATGTTAACCCTTCTAACCCCCTCCCACTTCCAACCCCCTTCCCTTTCCCCTCCGAAGAGCAACCCCCCTCCTCCGATCTCCACCAACCTAATCACCTCCAGTTCCTAAGGACCAGCCTTTGACCACAATTTTCGGTTGGGTTACAACTGCTTATATTTTGGAGTTTCACCATCAAGGGTTTTATTTCACAATTTTCTCGATAGACTATAAACATAGATGTATTTCAGAACTCTAACAATTTCATAATTTTGTATTTATATGCATAATGGTAAGATTATGATATGAATAGTAGGATAACGGTAGTCTTTCATGGCTTTGGTTGAAATTACATCATCTTCAAGTCAAACCACGATTCATGGATTTTCATCCATGAAAGTTACCTTAGTTATTGCAATTGAAATTGATTTCCTAATTTTTTTAAAATATAGTTCATTATTTTTGTTTCTATGTCTGTATACCTCTGCACACAATGATTGTGTACAGAAGTTTATGAAACCCTATCTCTATGTTTTAGTATTACTACACCTAAACATGGTTCACTCTACGAATGCAAGAGGTATGTCCAAACTAAAAGACGTATACTCAATTCCACATTCACCTTTCAGTATGGAATTTACATAAGCCATGTGTTTTAAATATGGAAATTTAGTTTGTACTAGCCATGTTAAATAATAATCAGCTGATGATTTTTACTATCGAATTACACGGACTTAGTAAACAATTACAATTAGTAAAAATTTATATTGTGGAAACACAATCACACCCAGCAAATCTCCCTACGGGCCACAGCCTTAAATGCACGGTGGGTGTAGACGTTTGCAGCTCACAAATCACTGGACAGAACAGTTCCGTCTTGTACAGTCCGAGTCAGGTAACTTGGCCCAGTGCGCCCACACGACTGGTGTTGATTTTAGCATCGGGCCTGGCCACGTTATGTGAATCGGTTTATAAGACTCTGACTGCGGCGAAACTGCCCGGACTTTAGTTAAGTTGTAGTCTAAGAAAAACTACAGTCCCGACACTTGCCATATGTTGTAATGCATTATGTTGTCCGCAGTGCGACACTAGCGTTCCAAGCGGCACGCAAGCACAATTACTAACACAATTAGATACCATCTAATTGTAATTGTACTTATGTGCCAGCCTCCAGGATCGCATTGGGAGGATACTCTTTTCATTTGAGTAACCAGACTGTATTTGTTGATAGATAGTATATGTGATTTGCTTATGGACGTAGTCATTGTGATTGCGTGCCAACAGGGTTGCGGACACTTTTTGTGACCACCTGTCGGGCTGTATTTTTTTAGACTGTGGTTAAGACTTCATTATTCCCGATAACCTCTATGCAAGCAATACTAGTTTCATTTTTACGTTTCTTTAGCCACACAATTGCTGTAGTCAATGTTTCTTTTTTTCTGTTGCTTGTTAACAATATTAAGAACCAATTTTAAATCGACAAATGTACACTTATGCAATTCAGGTCATAAAAATATAAAGCTGTCGGTTCTTTGATATAAATTAGCAATTTTTGATAACTGAGCAGTTTCAGTAAAAAAAAACAAAAAAATACTGTCTTCAGCTTTTAAGTCTGAGCTGAAGTAACCGTCAAATGCAGAGTTAAACTCTGGGCTAGAAACATTCTTTTGTTTTGACGTTTCTCCCTCTTAGTTTAAGGAAAACTCGATGTTTTACTCCGCTTAAAGTTTAAACTAACGTTTAAAACTAAATTAAATTATGTACCAAAGATAATCTTGATAATGGTTTTATAAATTTTGAGAAGGATTAGTAATAATGTTTGCTGGCCGAGCTCAGTTTTTACTCTAATTAGTGATCGTGTAGTACTTAATGTAAGTAAGTCAGTGAGTCAGTAAGTCAGTTCTATTTTATATACTTCTGGTAAATGAAAATGTTTTCTGATTAGGAATGATTATTATTGCCGTGACTTTAATAATATCATATAAGTGGGCTGTGCAAAATAAAAGAGGAAAGTAATAGTATTTTAGAATTTATTCATATTTAGTTGCCACTACGCAAAGGGCATATTGATTTTCATTTTTGGTAAAATTTTCTGTATAATATCAAAACGTAAATAAAGATGTCTAATGCGAAATCATTTGTTATTAGCTGTAAAGCGCATTATAGCCTTATAGCTTAATACATGTCGTGATTAAATCACACACAAAAAGTGGTGGATAAAATAGAAAACAGAGACATCTTTGACACTCAACCAGTTTGGAAGGATTATTATTTCTCTCTTTTGTTATTATTTTTATCTTACTTCTCGAAAAGATTGTAATGTAGGTTGTAAAAGATTGTCATGTAGGTTTTATTGTGATGCGGATTGGGCTCATTGAATACATATTAAAATTTGCATTGCATTTAAGTTTGTGATAGTTTGCATAAAATAATTACAGGTAGCTAGGTTTATATTACACTGAGTATGATGTCTGAAATCGGGGTGTTGTACCTCAGTGCTCGCAGGTAACAAACTAGAGCAAAAATCAACTACGTTGTTATAAAACACTGGTGTGGATTTTCATAATGCATTAGGTATTCAGAAATACATATACAGGGTGTTTGATATGTAAGTTCACAGTTTTAATTCGATAGATCCTTGACTATTTGGACTAGCTAGACGTAACCAGGCACAAAAAAACGGAAATTTAATAGGATTTTATTGAAACAGTTAATTAACGTTATGAAAGTTATTAAACACCTTAATTTATAGCCGAAATTGCATAGGTGTTTTTTTCTATTGAAATAGAATGATACATCTGCTGCAAAGTGCATAGGTTTCATATTGGGTTTATCAGTAAAATAAAAATGATCGTGAAATGTGTCAGTTCCCTCTTTCCCAGCACAAAACCCTCGAAAAAACATTGAATCTGTCAATAACATTCAAATTTAAGAACATATCTTTTGTCTCTTTAATAAGCATCTCAAGGCAAAATTATGCTTTTGCAGCGGCCCAATAAATTCTTATTAATCCTGGAGAATCTTGGACTCCTCGATATGTCATTCAAATATTTGAAGGTAAAATAGTTCTTTTGAACTCCTGAAACCACATTTGTTTGCAAAATCGTTTATTGAACGACTACGGTATCTGATATTAATTGTGAACAATCGGAGACGAAGACCGATTTTAATTAAAAAAAACTTATGACAGTTACATTAAAACTGAAGTGCTCATTGAGTTAAGATGGAAACCCTTATACCATTAAAACCCTAAGGGTTTTGCTTTCATTTAATGCTGTTTAGCCTAAAACACTAAAACCTTAAACTGCAATTCAAAATTAAAATGGTGTACTTACATATGAAACACCCTATTAAAATAAAGCTGATAAGCAAACTTATGATATTTTTGTTATCAAATCCCTCAAATGCTCCGAGCTGTTTTCGTTAGTCTTAACTAACATTTTACCCCCTCACATAAAAAAACAACTTGCTGATAATTCGACGTCACTACACGATATAATCATCCAACCAATCACTCTACCAATCTGTCATCTGATGAACGTGTGTTAAAATTGATGCTTTTGCTAACTAACGTCATCAATTATTTGTTCAGTTTAAAAATAAAATCACCCATTGTAAGCTGATACAACCTAAACAAACAAAGATTAATTGGAAAATGCCAGGATGATTCTCCATGAATACCACAGTAACATGTAGATATAATCTCCTTATTAATTAGAGCCATGTAAGTTGTAATTACATGTAATGAGGCCCATGTAAGCAGCCCCTTACAGCATTAATGTATTCTCTACAGTAATACAAAGCGGGTCTCTCTGTTTGATTTAATTAGCCCTACTGGTGCAGCATACACTACTTAAACATACTCAGTGTCCTAAAAGCATTTTCGTGTTGATCAAAACAATTGGTGGTTTTATTACTGACATAGTTTTAAATGTATTTATTACAAAGCAAAAACTACTTAGCTTTAACAACAAATCATCCAAATCCCCTCCACGTTGTAGAGGAAATGTTAATGTTGGTTCTTCCTAAAGCTTTTGTTTTGACTAGAAGTTTTAAGATCTTTTGTTGAAATCTTAATGAATGGTTTTCTTTGAATATTCTTTTAAATAATTTTGGTTATTTATATTACTGGTAGGTTCTCATTAATAAACATGAATAACATGAAAGATAATTTAGCATGGATCAAAAACATCTTAATAAAGTGTTGAACAGACTGTAAGGAAAATTTATCGAACATGGTTTACCGGATACTAGAGGATTATGTTTTTCCTTCTACAATGTCCAAATATTTGCCACAATGAAGGAGTATTTTCATTTATATGCTTTATCAATGTTGTCACGGTAGTAAAAGAACGGACTGAAGTGTCTGAAATAAAAAACATATTAACGATGTAACTATTTTTTGTATATGGTAGCTTAAATCGGGTTAGCTTGATCTACTAAAATCCTGATGAAGTTTTCAATAGATTTTTATAGTTGAAAAAAAATTCTCATCTAGCTTAAAATATATTAATAACACAGTCTTTTACAAAGGACTACGTCATTACTGTTCAATCATTAATTTTGATATACTCATGAACAGTAAAAGTATTGAAACAGTGAACCGTGATAGTATTGAATATTTTATCGAATCCTTCCTCAAATTCTCAATGCTATAGTCGCTAGATACATCTTACATGATTTCTACAAACACTTCTAAAATGAATTAATTATTTATGGAGTTTGCAATGTTTAGTTATTTTAATATATTATGAGGTCAGTCATAAAAGGAAAATAAGATATACAAAACGTCTAATGAATAAGAGAGTAAGGTAATTCTCTGTGTAAGGTAATATATTGCGCTTTGAGGGGCTGGGTACTAAACGTTACCCTTAGTCTAGTGAGATAAACGCCTCCGATATCTCACGTACATAAGTGATTTAGGATAGAGCTAGGTGAGCTTCCCTTTAGAATGTGCCTTTTTGACTTCATTCTTTTTTTTAGGATTTTTTAGATGGCCTTTTTAGAGTGTTGACCAAATAACTTAGTATTATATTTGGAAAATGCCTTCCTACCTTTTATCTTTATACCACTGGAAAAATAGGTAGACATGATGTTTCAAGATTGAAAAGTTATAATCAAAAGTTTTATTTTTAAGTAGACAAGACAAAATTGTAAATAGCCCTAATTATTTTCAAGGAAAGAAATAATCCAATTAAAGTGTTTCAAAAAATACAACTACAAAGTTTTAATGTAAAAGATAACGCTGACTAAAAATACAATATATATATATACAAAATATTCCGATTTAATAGAACAACTATAAATAATTTCGTATTTTATATGAATACAATTTCTGTAAGTCTAGTAACTATGTGACAAACTGCACCTTCTAATTTGAATAATTCCTCGCTTTACGAAAATTACTCGCTCACATGATCAGCAGCACTACAATTTTCTGTTATAAAATTGAGATAAATGTCTTTCTCACTGAGAGCAAAGTAGTTATGTTTTAATTAAAGTAGTTCTTGTCACGCTTTTTTAAGTAATGAGGTACCTTTTATTCAAATTGCATATTATACCCTCCTTCCGTATTACAATTACTTGACATATTATTTCAGGCAAACTTTGGGGCATTGATCAAGTAAATTAGAATTTACATGATTTTAACTTAATGATTGATGAAAAAAGTCATTTTTATCAAATCAACATATTAATATTCATAATTTTTCTCTCCAATTAAGCCTTAAAAAGAGGTTAAGTTTATAAAAATAATGCTTTTTAAGAAATCGTAAGACTTTCAAAACTATCTTAAAAGTTCAGAATAATTTTAGAGACTAAAACGTTTATACCGACTAGTAGTTCTGTTCTGTTTGGACATAAAAAGATACATTGAAATGTATATAATTATAAAAATAAGAGGCTAGGTACAAAGCCTAACAATGAATCTTTGTACAAACCTTTATTAAATTTTGAAAGGTTATTGTGTTACCATTCGTGTTAAGGTCAGCATTAAAAAATACTTAAAATTAAACTACAATTACATTTTTCAATACCACGTAAAAATTATAGATAGGATTAAAAGTATCAATTTAAGTATAGTGAAAAGTGTAATATTTCATTCATCGCAATAAAACTAATTTTGGATGTAAACTTTTATATTGAATATTTATTGATTGTTACTGAGTTTCGAGAGATGAATATATTTTGACTTTTAATTTAAAATGTTTTACAAAATTGTTACAATTTTTAAATACTGCATGATTGATCGACACAAATCGTAAAAGATAATAATTATTTGAGGAACACGTGTGATCATGTGTAATTTAAAATGTTAATAAAAAGCGATATAATTTAATATGATATAACTTAAATTTGAAAACTATACAACTTAATAATACTATTGTACCATTAAGCGTTTCATTACAGAAGAAAAATAATAATATTTTGCTTCAAGAACATCGATTATTTACAGGCTGTCAATTTTAATGTTTCTAGAATAGGTATATACCGGGTGTCCCATAATAGTCCCCCCCCCAACTTTTTCCTACATTTTTTCAAATATCAATTCCACACCACCCCCAAACATTATTGGGTAGTTAATACTTCATTTCGAGGGGGTACCCAATTTTGGCCGCAATCTTGGATCCGCCATATTGGATCCAAAATATTTTTTTCAAATGTAAAAGTGGTGTTGTGACCCATCATTTTGAACTAGATTTTTTCACTGATTATAATGCCGCAATCCGTTTTTTAATATTCAAGATATGGGTACTTTAAATTTATTTATTTTCAACCAATTTAAACATTACAAATTGAAAAAAATAGGCCCATAACCACAAAATAATGCTAGATAGTGACGAATAACCACCATCAGTCATTGTTGAGCGATTTATACTTAACTTTCACCAATGTAAATTTTTTGGCCGCCATTTTGGATTCGCCATTTTGAAATGAGGTAAGTTATTTCAAATACGAAGTTGGTATTGTGACCCATCATTTCAAACTAGTTTTTGCGCCGAATTCAATGCCAAAACCCGTTTTCAGCTATAGAACTTATTTTTTTGAAACATTCATATTTTTTTAGATTTTTAACAGAAACATGTCAATATCTTTAAAACTAAACAATATAATTAAAAACGGGTTGCGGCATTGAATTCGGCGTAAAAAACTAGTTTGAAATGATGGGTCACAATACCAACTTCGTATTTGAAATAACTTACCTAATTTCAAAATGGCGAATCCAAGATGGCGGCCAAAGAATTTTCATTGGGGAAAGTTATGTGTAAATCGCTCAACAATGACTGATGGTGGTTATTCGTCACTATCTAGCATTATTTTGTGGTTATGGGCCTATTTTTTCAATTTGTAACGTTTAAATTGGTTGAAAATAAATAAATTTAAAGTACCCATATCTTGAGAACCAATTGAGATATTAAAAAACGGATTGCGGCATTGAAATCAGTGAAAAAATCTAGATCGAAATGATGGGTCACAACACCACTTTTACATTTGAAAAAATTATTTTGGATCCAATATGGCGGATCAAAGATGGCGGCCAAAATTGGGTACCCCCTCAAAATGAAGTATTAACTATCCAATAATGTTTGGGGGTGGTGTG
Organism: Flexamia atlantica; assembly: GCA_035578135.1. Taxonomy (NCBI): domain Eukaryota; kingdom Metazoa; phylum Arthropoda; class Insecta; order Hemiptera; family Cicadellidae; genus Flexamia; species Flexamia atlantica. The sequence continues at coordinate 4,612,572 of JAQJVK010000033.1, forward strand.
GAATTGATATTTGAAAAAATGTAGGAAAAAGTTGGGGGGGGGACTATTATGGGACACCCGGTATATAAAAGGCCTAAACTACTCGTAACTTTTGAGAAAACCATAAGTATGACACCCATCTAAACCGATGCTTGCATGAGAGGTCTAGGGAAGAAAATCCCAGAAAAAATGATAGTTTTTGATGAAGCTTTTCGTAAGGTCTCTAATATAAAGAGAAGGGCTGGACGGCTGATGCATTTGTTTTTATTTACAATTGTTCGTTTACTTTGGGACACAATCAGCTAGTTAATTTTAAATTTATATCTTTAAAGCTTTTGTATAAAAGGTATTATCGTGTTCTCAAAAATCAAATGGTATTATCTTCGTTTGCTTAGTAGTTTTGAGAACTAATGAAATTAATCGTACAAATTCGATCACCCGTCGTCTAAACAAACCACTTAATTGGTTTATGAAAATGTTTGTAATCTATAAAATGTATCCGTCCATGATAATGACTATGAAATAGCTGCAATAAATTTAGTCCTCTTAATGTATACCTCTAAACGATATAGCTATTTATGTGTTTGTAAAACGCTTCATAATTTAATAACATTTCATTTAGCGTAATTGCAAATGTTTTTGTCTATGTACAATATTAAATGATACTTAAAACTTTGACCCTAAATTTTCGATGAAATCGATAATTTCAAGTCAATAGCAACTTAAAATGCATGTAATTTACTATCACTTTACTAATACCCAGATGAAAACAGAATAAGACCATGCAATCAGCATAACCGAAGGTAAATCTTGTTACCAAATGTGAATTGCCATGGTGCTATGCCAAATGTCGTACCGAGTTTGAACTGTTATTTGTAACTGGGGAGCCATTGAAAAACTACGACGAAACATCAGAGGTGTGCTTCTTTTTTGTTTCATAATGTGTGCGATGCATTGAGATTATTATATTGTTAAGTAATTACTTTTAGAAAACTACTTATTTAGTGTACAAATATTTGTACTGTTTTCTTAAAAAAATGCATCGGCTAGATTTAAAAATTTTTTCTGCAAACATCAATATTAATTTGGTACATATGAGTCCAAATCACTAGAGAAAGTGGTAAGTATATAAATTACTAATATGCTTTTTAATGTCCACTGACTTCGTCGAATTACTATATAACCTGAATATTTATAACAAGGAAGTATTAATAGAACAATAATTTTGTAATAAGGTTTTCGGTTTTCCAATTTTCATAAAAGCTGCAACGTCAAGACATCCTCAAGTTAATCCTTTCTAATTTAGATAAAAGATGAGGTAGTCAAGCTAATGATTTTGCTGTCAGTGTAAGACTTTCTGCTGGAAAGATTTAGTTTAAGTCAACAAATAATGTCTCAAAAACTGCAATTGTACAATTTAAATATAAATCTTAAAATTTCCAATACATAAAATCTTTAAAAGAAAAAATGTTAGTATACAAAATTTATTGTCATCTCATTTTAACTACTGTAATAAAAAATTGCTTAGATTTAAAAATCTCAAAAAATAAGCTATTTATATATTTTAATCACATTATCAACGCAAGTCAGCATTTGCATTCTATTAACGTAATTGTTACTACTTTACTAAGATAATGAATACTTCCCCTAACGATATTGTGAACGGCGATTATTACTCCTTTAGTCTGATAAGGATAGTTTGAGGTACCATTGTGAAACATCCCAAAAACGCTCTCAGTGCTTTATTAAATTGCATGCTTCAGATATTTTATTATTGCAATAGCAAATGTAAATAAATTGACAAATAATCCAACAGCGCGTTTTATTTTTTAAGCAGGAATATTCATATAAATTGACATAATATAACCACTACCTATATATTTGAATTAGTCATCAAAACTAATGACTTATTCACTTTAACAATGCTTTCAGAGCAATATTAAACACCTGAATTTTGATTTCATAGAATATTAATACTAGACTTCCTACTTGGAAATCCTATAAAGGGTAGGACAAAAACATTTAGTCATCCTTCAAACGTAACTCAATATTGGTAAATACCAATTAAATGAAATTTAAATCCATCTAGCTTAAATACACTTTCAAATGGATATTTATTATTCATTAAGAGACTTAAATTAGGCGACTAGAGGTCACTTTTATTCACCCAAAATAGAAGATATCATAATTTTGTTTCAAATATGTCTTAGTATTAAATAAAATACATTTCATCTGAGGAACTCGACGGTTGTAGAAAATCACCCCGAAACCCTCGTAGCCTGTGGTGATGTTTGAATGGAGCTGTTTCGAGTTTTTCCGTGGTTCATTTTATGGTGTAATCTTTGTCCATGGTCTTATTTATTGTAATTTTAAAATAACTCGTCTAACAGTAATAGCCTATAATTTTGGAAACTATTTTTCCTCCTACAAAACCTTAATATTTTATGGGTTTCAGCTATAGACTGTCCTTAAATAATAAAAGGAGTGGCATTTTTAGCAAAGTGTGATGTCAGCTAGTGTTGTTGAAAAGAACCCTACGAAAATTGTGTAAACTTCTTGTTGAAAAAACTCCCATGACATCCTTAAAATTTAAGTTAGAACTTTGATAAAATAAAATAGATAATATATTTCACTACTAGTCACGAAAGTAGCCCATTTCGGGGCAAGATAATGTTTTATTTGCTAGGCGTAAGCTGAGCATGTAAAATACTATCGAGCCCCGGAATGGGATTTTTGTGACGAATTGTGAACAATACTTTACATCGCGATGCAATTAAGTAACTAAACCTATAAAAATCATCCAAAATATCATAATTTATTCATTTTTCTATAAGCAAACACTATATGGCTGAACTGTCAATTTTAGTTTAGAGTCAGCTGGTTGAACTGTCAAAATAGGAACAATTGTTTTTTTGGGTACGGAAAAAAGTTGTTTGGGTTCGGAAATGCAAAGTTTGGGTACCGAAAAATCAGGTGATCATTTTTTTATGTAAGGAAATCGAGGGTTTTCATAGATATCAGGTGTACGGGGACGGACAATCTTTGTACACAGATTGATAAAATGTTTTTTCGTAGTACTTGTAGTATATCTTTAGCATCCAACAGCCTTATAATGAACGTAAAGAATACTAATCACCACCAAGCAGAGTTAAAAGTTCCCCAGGAGAAACAATAAATTTTTAAATGCAGAAGGCTTTTAGCTCCCTGTTAAATAGTGATGGACCACCTTCAGCTTCACTGCGTACTTCTTTGAAACGTTTATAATCAAGTTAAGTGCCTACATAGTGATGGTCTCTTTTCAAACGATTCAAGTCGATGAAACATCAAAGACATTTCTCTCCGATTTTTATGTTACAATAATGACTCTCCCAAGCCAATTCGCCAACTTACCTTCCAATTCGCCAATTTACCCTTCAAGCAGTGAAGCTAAGTGAGAGATAAAAAAGTTTAGATGGATATTTTCTATTTATAACTTAGAATTGATGTAATCAAAGAATTCTGTTAAATCGTAATTATAGGACTTTAAAATACTGTGATCGACATAACATTATACACAAATAACATAATACACATAACATTATACACAAATCTATACTGCTATACTGTTCTCTAAGAAGGATATATTCATGACATGATTATAGTGCACAATACAATAATTAATTTGGGTAAAGTCCAATCTTGATTGACCATCTAGAAAGTACTATACTAAAGTAAAACAATTAATTGTTGTGGAAAAAGTTGATACTATTGAGAGAGAGAGAGATAGAGAAAACATAAAACAATATAATTTTAGTCGTAAAATTAGTATACTCTAAACATATGTTTGCAAGTAGTATATATTACAAAATTTTTCACTGCAATAGTTATTCTGCATAAAATACAACTATTCGATCGAAAGTTTTCTATACTGTTGGTTCTTATCATCAATTTAAACCAATGTTAATAGCTCGGAAAAATCACTTTATAAGAGTAAAAAGAACACTGAGGATGTAGGGGTTGAGGGAACAACTTAAAAGGTCCGATCAGTCGTACAGTAAAACACTATCGAGCCCCGTAATGGGGCTTTACATACAGGGTATCCAACTTGAATAGACCACTATTGGTATCTCAGAAGCTATTAGATTTAGAGAAAACTTTAAATAGGGGACATCACCCACTTTTTAATACGTTAAAAATATGAATTTTATTTTCTTGTAAATTGCCGCCACTTTCTAATATGTTGAGAAACTTTTATTTTTGTTATGGGTTAGTCTTTCAAGGCGTACTTACACTTTTAATAACGTACAATATATTATTGTAGAAATATGTTACCTTTAACTTTAGGAAGTTTTTTCTTTGACATTTTCTCCTATACCCAATAGTTAAGGAGATATGAGCAGTTATAGTTGGAAAAGAAATTTAATATTTAATTTAATATTACGCTTGATAAAGCATTATAAATGAGACAGTAGTTGCAATGAACAGTTAATGAGCTACATATGGAGACCCTACAGTGACTACAGTAATATTACAGCTCACGTCCACAGCTCTGGTTGATTGAATTAATTTTAGTTACAATTACAACTGTTTGTACGTGCTGATTCCTGCTAATATAACTATAATGAAACCAACAATCATAACGATAAACTGATGAATGGCGTGATATAGAAATCAAGCTCTACATACAATAATATGATTCGAATTTATTGTTGAAAAAAAAACAGAGTCGTTCCATATTCGAACTACACTCAATGTCCGGATGCAGCGGTAGGAGTGTAAAGCGAAAAGCATTTCTATGTCATGCATTTCTCTCAGTTTTGAAATAAAGTACGATTCATTTCAAGGATTCCATGCAGTTTCTTTTATCACTGTCTTTTACCCATTTATGTACATCTCGGAGAAAAGCAATATTTACTTCGATAAATAAATTATCATTTCACCTAGATATTTTATGGAAATTGTTAAGTAAAATATGTCATTTATTTTTTCCTAGAAAATATTTATATTATGTCATTGATTAATAGGACGTTCTAACACTGCGGAAAAAGTGCCCCGAGTATAATATCAGCTACATATAAAACTCTAAATGCCAAAATGTAATTGTGTAATACTATAGTTCAAAAGTTTGTAATACAATTTTACTTAATTTATAAGAAAGACTTTTAAATACGTTTTTATGATAAGATTCTATATAAATGTTTATGTTTTAATTAGATATTTAGAGTTTATGTTGTTAAACTTTTCTAAAATATGTTTTGCATTACAAGGTTAACTGCAAGTCTAGCTGAACGGTCCAGGGGATTATTTTTACCAATTATTAACTTATATTTCATTCCAAATTAACAAACAATATTCGAACATTTGAGGGCAATAAACGATTAAAACGTCTAACCAATTACACTGGCGATCAATCATCTAGTAAAAGTGGATTAAAAATTGTCGCTCTTTTAATTTCATTTCAAAATTGAATATTTAGTTGCAAAATAAAATCTCTCCCAATCCAACAAAAACACACGAATTGTACATTTACGCACACAAATATTTATAAAAAATATTTGTCTGTTTCTTGATTTATATGAAATAGTATATATATATATATATATATATACCGGGTGTCCCATAATAGTCCCCCCCTAACCTTTTCCTATATTTTTTTAAATATCAGTTCCACACCACCCCCAAACATTATTGGGTAGCTAATACTTCATTTTGAGGGGTACCCAATTTTGGCCGCCATCATGGATCCGCCATATTGGATCCAAAATAATTTTTTCAAATGTAAAAGTGGTGTTGTGACCCATCATTTCGAATTACATTTTTTCACTGATTACAATGCCGCAATCCGTTTTTTAATATCTTGATTGGTTCTCAAGATATGGATACTTTTAATTAATTTATTTTCAACCAATTTAAACATTACAAATTGATAAAACAGGCTTATAACCAGAAAATAATGCTAGATAGTGACGAATAACCACCCCCAGTCATTGTTGCGAGATTTACACTTAACTTTCACCGACGTAAATTTTTCGGCCGCCATCTTGGATCCGCCATTTTGAAATGAGGTAAGTTATTTCAAATAGGAAATTTGTATTGTGACCCATCATTTCAAACTAGTTTTTTACGCCAAATTCAATGCCGCAACCCGTTTTTAGCTGTAAAACTTAGTTTTTGAAAAATTCATATTTTTTTAGATTTTTATTGAAAACATGTCGTCAATATCTTGAAAACTAAACACTATAATTAAAAACGGGTCGCGGCATTGAATTCGGCGTAAAAAACTAGTTTGAAATGATGGGTTACAATATGGTACAATATGGTTACAATATCCACTCATTTCAAAATGGTGGATCCAAGATGGCGGCCGAAAAATTTACATTGGTGAAAGTTAAGTGTAAATCTCACAACAATGACTGATGGTGGTTATTCGTCACTATCTAGCATTATTTTCTGGTTATAAGCCTGTTTTATCAATTTGTAATGTTTAAATTGGTTGAAAATAAATAAATTAAAAGTACCCATATCTTGAGAACCAATCGAGATATTAAAAAACGGATTGCGGCATTGTAATCAGTGAAAAATCTAATTCGAAATAATGGGTCACAACACCAATTTTACATTTGAAAAAATTATTTTGGATCCAATATGGCGGATCCAACATGGCGGCCAAAATTGGGAACCCCCTCAAAATGAAGTACTAGCTACCAATTAATATTTGGGGGTGGTGTGGACTTGATATTTGAAAAAATATAGGAAAAAGTTAGGGGGGGGACTATTATCGAACACCCGGTATATAATCTCCCGGTGAATTGAACCCGTGTAAGCTAGGCCCTTGTGTAACATGTAATGAGACTCATGTAAGCACCCCCGCCTACAGATCTAGTGTATACTATATGTAATGGTATTCTATGAAAAGGGGGTCTACCTGTTTGATTTAACTAGCCTTAATGATGTATCGAACAGACCAAATATTTAAAGTGTCCTGTAATAAATAATTTTGAAATTTAATATTCTTATTACGTCAAGTTTAACTTTTGTGATTGTAGTGGCTATAAATATAATAAAATCAACAATCATGACTGAAAACTTCTAACTGATAACTTATAACTTGTGTGTTAAAACAGAGATTAAGATAAGAATTTTAAAATGTAATCAAAATCTTTTGTTTGTAACAGACTTGCTCCACATTCAAACTACACTCATTGTTTGGATGCAGCTGTTAGCATATAAAACGAAAAGCATTTCTACGTCATGTATGTCACTCAGTTCTGAAATAAAGTGCAATTCATTCCATGGATGTCATGCGGTTTCTTTTATCACTGACATAGTCCCAATATTGAATACATGTTTCTGAACGGGAATTGTCGTCAAAATAAATGACCGTTTTTCCTAGAATTTTAAATGAAACATTAGTTTTTGTTAACGTCAAAGTCTGATATCTTATAAATAAAAATGTCTAATGATACTTGATTGTTATGTAATAGAAACTTTGAAATATAAGGTTACTGGTTTCCCAGTATTTATTAATACTTTCTTGTAACAGGTGTAAAAAAATCTTTATCTATGGTTTAAACTCTTGTTAATTTTTTATGCTTTTATTTATACCCAAATAAAGAAAGAGTTAATCAATAACATAATACTAAATATCTTAGTGTTTGGCGTTAAAGTAGTTCGAGTAGTCTTGAATTTTTTTATTGTAAAGTTTTGAATCTCATAACACAAGTAAGGTTTCTCATAGAGATGAAATTTAAATTCATCTCTTCATCTTCAAATTATATTCCTAATCTTTCATCCTTCAAATTATATTCCTATGGCAAAACGTAAAGTTGACGGATAGTGTTTTAATTAACGAGTTTCAATAATTAAATTCGAAGAAGAAGAACAAACATATTATATCCAGTGTATATAAAAATATTTTATCCGCGCAGATGAAAAAACTCCGGTTTAACTCTTTTATGACGTAATACCAATCGAGCTTTCATATATTTCCTTCTTCACATAACAGAAAACACATAAAACCGGTGGACAGTTATCATTCTGTACAATTAGATATAAAGTTTCTTACAAGTATTTTTATTTTTCAATAGATAGTTTTCGGAGGTCAGAGCTAAGCAGTGTTATACAGTATTACATTCAACCCCTCCCACTCCCAACCCCCTCCCCTTTCCCCTCCGTGGAGCAACCCCCTCCTCCGATCACCACCGACCTAATCACCACCAGTCCCTAAGGACCTTTGACCACAACTTTCGGTTGGGTTCCACATGCTTATACTTTGGAGTCCCACCATGACAGATTTTGTTTAGAAAAATTTCTTGATAAAGTTAAACAGTAAACATAGACGTATCTTACAGCAATATAAAGGTAAACTGTTTTATTATTTTGTACTTATTTGCGTAAGGGTATTATTGTAAGATGTGTGGTAGAAGAACGGTAAGATTCAATGAAAAAATTATGGTCGGAACTATATCATGTTAAAGTGAAACAATGGTTTACACATCTGCAGAATATGAGACGGATCTGTAGCAAGACATGTCTATTTGAATGAATATACAGGGTGTTCAAAAAATGTGGGGCAATAATTTACGTAGTGATTCCTTGGGTCAAAATAAGCAAAAAAGTTCATATAAACATGGGTCCTAAAGTGCTCCGTTTTCCGTCTGTGTGTCTGTTTATGATTTTTACATATTTAATCATATCTCTCGAACCACTCAACATAAAAAACTTCAAACTTGGTATATGGATAACCACTATTGAGAACTATTTTCGTAAGAAGTATCAAATTTCTGTTTTGTACCATTTCAATATGGCGACTGTTTTTTGTTTATATCTAAATATCTTAAAAACTGTAAATTTTAGACAAAGTATTCAAGAGACGAAAAAGTCGAGAAATTTAATCTAATTAAAGATGATATTAAAATCATAACAATCGGACAACTAATAATGGAGGAATTTTAAGTTTTCCGAATAAAAACATGCAATTTTCGACGAGAATGTTCTAAGAAACCTTGTTTTTATGCAGAAAAGTTAAAATTTCTCCGTTATTAGTAGTCTGATTACCATAATGTTAATATCAGCATCAATTGGATTAAATTTCGTAACTTTTTTGTCTCTTGTATAATTTTTCTAAAATTTACGGTTTTTAAGATATTTAACTTAAAAAAAATACAGTCGCCATTTTGGATTGGTACAAAGTATAAATTTGATACTTCTCACAAAAATAATTCTTAGTAGGGGTTATTCATATACCAAGTTTGAAGTTTATACGTTAATTGGTTCGTGAGATATCATTAAATATGTATAAATCATAATTAGACACACAGACGGAAAACGGAGCACTTTAGGACCTATGTTTATATGAACTTTTTTGCTTTTTTAGACCCAAGGAATCACTACGTAAATTATTGCCCCACATTTTTTGAACACCCTGTATGGTGTATGAAGGTAATCCATGACAGTTACCTTTGTGTAACTTTCAGTATGAAAACTAAACAAACCGAGAGAATATTTCAACAGTGATGTTTTATAATCCTTCACCCCACGGTCACTGGCTTTGGCAGGTTGATTTATGAGCTCTGTGTTGCATCGTCTTTGCAACGTTGTTTTATTTGAATTGTACTTTAGAGCAAAATGTCTTTTTGATCAAGCTATATAGTCATGTAAACAGCTTTGATGACGAGGCTTAGTTTTGAAATACGGTCAACAAGTATTGTAAAATAATCAGCCCTTGTTCGAAATTTACAATACAAGACATCTCGATATCTTAAACTGTTCAAAAATAAAGTTGGCATTTTAGTCTCTGTCAATTTCCTTTATGCTATCATAATTTATTGCATTAACACTAACTGCTGGTCTTCATGATGACCGTTGCTTCTTGATAAAGAAACAGGTTGAATCTTACTACGCACTTACGGAAGAATGTGACCTCAATATTGGTTTTGTTTGTTACCACCTCCGCCATCGATGTCTTCTTGACTCTGTACACAGTCGAAAGTGTGTAGTACATTACTTTATAGTTTCTATGTATATTGAGCATCTTGCTCCGATATTTTGTGGGTAATGTTTTTTTGTTAAAATAATTAACTTATAGCCACTGATGAGTTCAGATGCAAAGAAAATAAAAAGTTTTTTTAGGTTTTACTTGAGAAGAGCTACTTTATGAGCTAGTTTTGATAAGGAACCAGTAATCTTTATGAAATTCTCCCCCATTTATTGTAATTTATTATTGTAGCAGATGCTTGACCAGAAAATTGTCAAGAGTTTCTGAGGACAGTGAAAAAATTAAACGTTACGTCATTTTTTATATTTCTTACAAATTATCATTGGTTTAGAAAAGAAACATGGTTTAGTACATTTATTATTAAATACCAATCGTTAAAATTCCAACAAACTTTAATCCCTGATTAATCTTCAGTCTGTTGAACTTTGAAGGAAATATGATTGTGTTGAGCAATTATTCAGCTATTTGTACCCATTTAATAATGAATTATCAACAGTTTCCTACGACATTAAATAATTCAATGTTTGGTTGTAACTGCTAATTGGATTGTTAATCGTTATTCAATATCCATTAGCTTGAATACATGATTCATTAGAATAACAAAATTAAATACCCCCGTCGCAGCAAACCTGAGTACTCAGCGAATTTCTAAAGAATTAATTTTTATATGGGAGCTTATTTAATTATGTACAGGAAAATGTACATAATTAACAAGATAATTAATGTTGTGTTTCAAACATTTTATGTAATTAATGCAAAAAGTATATTACATATCAATTCAAGAGCTTTAGATATAGGCTAAGGGAAATGATCATGAAAATCACATCGGTATCCATTCCAGCAATATTCTTTTTGTTATTCTTATAATTATTAGTCCAATATTGTTTTAATAAGTGTATCCTTGTTAAAGTATAAAAATCTAAGCAAACATACAATCAATGATTCAAAATCAGTCAAAATAAAAACAAATAAAATAGTCACATGAAAAAATTGAATCCAAACATATAATTTATCTAAAAGTTTAAATAAACTTGTTGCAGCAAACTTGCATGCTCAGTTCATTTCTAAAGGATTTATTTTTTATATGTGGGCATATTCTACATAAGTTATTCAGACCCCCTTACATGTTCTAAGGGAAGTTGTTGTTTTGAATATTTTGTGTAAATATTAATCTAAATTAAGTAAATTTTACCATTCTTGATCTTATTTCTCAATAATTATTCATATTCTGATAATTTTTAATAAATTTACTAGTTATAGTATATAAATGTCAGCAAACATATTAACAATCTACTCAGATCCAAGAAATAAAACAAATCAAACCATCACATGAACAAATTAAATTCAATCATATGGTTTGTTTTATATTTTAAAAAATCCCATTTTAGGGAAATTGAATGAATCGTTTGGGTATTTCATACCAGAATTTGGACAGTTTATGTCCCTTCAGGGAAAGACAAAAGACAATGTAGGCCTACTGCATTTTGTAGATCCGATATCTCAGTAACCGATTGATGTAGAGTAATAATTCAAAATGCTATATTGTTTACTTTTTTAGCTGAATTCAATTCTGACAATTAAATTTACATCAAATTAATAGAAACATGTTAAATCTTGAAAATAAATTGTGATGCGGAAAGTAAAAAGGGACCACAAGTCGCTTGAGTAAATTTTACAGTACGGGCATTTTAGTTGAATCGGGTCAAAAATATCGATTTTTAGGTTTCAATTGGATACGATTCCTTAAATTCCTTAATCTTTCCTGTACATATTCATTCGGTTATTTTAGCTATAAGAATCCGATAAATATTAAAAAATAATCGATTTAGTAGCCAATGTCATGCAAACGAAAAGGGACATCAAGTCGCTTATATGGGAAACAACATTGCGGGCGACTTCAGGTCCCATTTCCCAAATGTGCAGGCCCGTACTGAGTGTCGTCAGGGGCATTAAAAAACTAGTCTATCCTGACATCTATCGGCAGATAAGTGAACTACTTTGAGTTTTTCGCTGTAGAATAACATTGTCTGAGTCCAAAAATCACCGTATTTACAGTGTATTTCTCTTTATTCCTCAGTATTCTGCCCTCAGACTTGAGGTCCCTTTTCAAACTTCTCACTTTCTCATTTTTTAAAACAATGAAATTGTGAGTGTAGCTCGTCTGTTTAGATTTAAAGATCTAGTTTTCAGCTTTATTTTGATACCAAATTAATTTCTTAAATATCAATAATAAGTTTTCTGTGAACGTTTGAAGTTTTGGGCCTTGATTTCCTAAAATGCCCGTTTTGACTATTTAAAATTAAATGCCAATAATTCAAAGACAAAAAATCATAGCGCTATATATTATATGTCAAACTGTTCGCAATTTAATGCAGAATTTCAGGATGTTAATAACTCAAAACCTGAAAATTCCGACTTGAGGTCCCTGTTCACTTTCCGCATCACAATTTTACTTAGTCAAAAAAACGCCTTAGAGTGTACCGATCTTGCTGGTTTTTTTTGCTGGTGGAATTCGAAGTCATGAATATCGCTATAAATGTTTGTTCCAAATTTAATCAAGATCGGACTTTTTTTACGAGAGTTATCGTGCCTACGGACACATATATATACCAAAATGAACGAACGTTGTTTTTGGGCTCTAGGGACCTCAAAACAAAAAAATAACATGGTCCCGGGCTTAAGTCTCACCATGCCGCCTACGGTAATAGCTACTTCCCTATAGGGGGAAATTCGCTAAAAGAAAAATGGACTCATTATGTATCACAAGTATAATTATTTTCTCGTTGATTTTATTTATGGTTGATTATTTTTGTAACTATTTCTACATAGTATGTGAAAACAGAATGATTGTAGACATAAGTTATTAACGGCCCTATCTCCTGTTTTTGTATTTCTATACATGGACAAGGTATATTCTATGAATGCAAACTAGAACACAAAATTAGGTAGTTCGCCTCATGAGCATGAGGCACTCTAAAATCCCCAGAGGTAAAAAAATCTTTCAGGACACGGCTCATATTTCCCCCTGTCATATTTAGTATCAGTATAGGTAAAATTTTTGAGGATAAAAACATCAGGAAATAAAATATTTTACTAGCAAACTGCCCCGCTTGTTTCAGAAATGTTGGTCAACATTTCTTTTTAATTTAATATAATCTGTTGTCGTACACTTCCTCGTGCAATCTGACTCGACAAAAACTTTACTAGCAGTTTAATCCACAATCTTCAATGACTTATACTGTGGAAAAATAATTATTACACCGACAAATTCCCCTACGGAATACAGCCTTCAATGCACGATGGGTTCAATAGACGTTTATAACCGACAAATCATTGGGCGAAACATTTCACAAATGGCCAGTAGGAACTATGATAATATGACTATTTCAAATTACAACACGTTGAAGTCAATGATCACACACGGTTTACAGATTTGCACAATGTGTGGCGTAGCTGCAACAAGACTATTTATTAAAATAAATATATCACGATGTATCATGGCAGTCAATAAAATTTACCTTCATGTAGCTTTCGGTATGAAAACCAAACAAACCAAGGGAATATTTTCATAGTGATCCTTCATAATCCTTCACACCACGGTCACCGACTTTGGCAGGTTGATTTATAAACTCCTGGCGTGTTTTGGTTAAAACTATGTTTATATCTTGCACTTCACGTTGTTTTATTTGAATTTCATTTTCGAGAAAATTCTCTTTTACATTTATGCATAGAACAGTTTCGTCGTTAAAGATTTACTTTGATTTTATGAGCATTTATTGTGACCAAAACTAGATAGAGTATTACCATGGAAAAAAAAATTTATGCTTGTTATTTTGTTGGTTGTTCTGACCTTGAGGTTCGTATTTTTACAATTTATCGTACACAAGTGTTCATAGGAACCATAAAATAATTTTCTAGATGTATAAACAGGTTTAAATTTACGTCGCCTTCACGACAGAACATAACCTCAATATGTTTGTTTGGTTGCTACCTCCGCCGAAACACGAAACATCGACAGCTACTTTACTCTGTACACAGGAAAAACTGTATATTACATTGCCTTGTAATGTAATTGAATTATTATCTTGTTCAAATATTATATTAGGGTCTTAGGTTCTTTCTTACTAAAATGATATACCGTACTTATAGCATTTAATGAATTTATATGTAAGAAACTTAAAAGTTTTGAGATTATATTACGTTGTAATAAAAGCTGGCACAAATTTTTCAAAAATCTTTAGGTAATCAGCAACACATAAAACTTTTAAAACAGTTTAGTAATTGAATTTATCTACGACCATTGCAATAAGCACCAATTATGGTATTACAATAAACATTATAATGATATACATTAAATTACCAAAAACCAATCAGTTGCATAATGTCGACATGTATCATAATGTCGACAGAAATTAATGTTTTTGTTCCTAACCTCAAAAACTAATTGTTGTGTTACGAAGTCAAGCAACGTCGAGCGGGGTCACTACTTGGATGGGTGACCGCTTGGGAACAGTTTATATAGCAGTCACAACTTAAAAACGGTAAGTTAATTAGTTGTTTTTGGACACCTTGTATATTTTTGGTCGTAGATAAAGTAGTGTATGCAACGATTGTATTATGCCTTTAAGCCACTCGTGAGATATTTAGAACACCTCATTCGTGGCTTAATGGCATTCATTTTACAATCGTTGCATAAACTACTATTTCAAAGTTGTTTGAGTAAAAACAAACCAAGCTGAATGTTCCAATGCTGGATTATTTTTACCTACTATTTACCCATACTTTATTCCCCATAAATAAAAACTGGTCGAACGTTCGAGGTCACTAAACTATTACCACTCAACCAATTCAACCAATTCAACTGGTCAATCATCTGGATGAACGTGTTTAAAATGGATGCTTTTGCCATTTTATGCCTGTAGTTTACATTTAACTGAAAATTAAAATCATTCTCATTCTTAATAGCAAGATGCAACAGAAATAACGGTTGGAATAGTCATGCACAAAAATATAAAATCACATAATTCTCGATGTATATCTCAGTATCATGTAGATGTAATCTATCTGTAAATTAGACCCATGTAAGGTGTAATTACATGTAATGAGACCCATGTAAGCAGCCCGCTTACAACATTGGTGTATACTGTACAGTAATGTAATGTATACAAGCCCATATGGAAAAATTTATATTTAAAATATATTTTTTTAAATATATAATAATATATTTTAGAATAAAACGTCATATATTTGAAATATATATTGAAATATATTTAAATATACAAATTATGGGACCCAGAAAGATATAATTATATATTTACTAAATATATAATTATATATATAATTTATTTCTAAAATATACTTAAATTATATTATTGTTTGTTGTTAATAATATATTATTTTATATTTGTAATATATTTAGGTAAATATATTGTTGTTTGGAATAAAAATATATTAGAAATATATTTAATTTATATTTCAAAATATTTTTCAAAATATGATTTTTTCAATTTAAATGTCAAAACTCTACAAAAAAATTAATAAATTGATATATAAATATATAATATTAGCCTTACATTTGATTTTCATGAACAAAAAAAGGGTGACCCCGCTGGGATTCGAACCCCGGACCTTCGCTCTACCTACCCTAACCAAGCCTACATCCTATCCTAACCTAACCTACGCCTTAACCCACTCGGCCAATTCGACTCATAGGTGAGACGGCATAACTTAGGATCTAAAGCTGATTGGGAACGCTGTTTCCTTTTGGAGTTGGAGTTTCAATGCTTTTGCGTTGTAGCACTAGTTTATTTTTAATGGACAGCATTCAGTAATTAAATAGTTGGTGTTGTATCTAACACACGTTGCGTACTTTAAGTTTATCATAGGAGTTGGTGAAGACTGTAAATGTTCTTTGTATCTTATTTGAAAATTTATTCTAAAGTTTGTCCAAAATAGATGTTACCGTATTGCAGTTCCAACATTTAAGTTTATACACTCCCCTGCTTTCGTCAAGTCATCTTTTTTCTTTTCTGCCGTTGCTTGTGATCGCTTATAAATCAAATGAATTATTATTATTTTTTAGTTCCATAGGCTATTTTTACTTTCGCATTTTTAAAAGTCTCATACAGTACATGCTTTGTTAATCGTACATAATCTGATTTAGCATTGGGCATTACATTATGTGTTGAGTGACAGTATATTGAGATGTATTTCAATAGTGTTTCCTTAAATATAAAACATCCTATATTGTATAGGATTGCATAAAAATTGACTAAGAAATATCAATTATTTTACGTGTAATTTTTCTTTTTCATTTTTATATGAGTACATTCTGGTCAGTACTTTTAAGTTTTCATCTATATTGGTGTAATTATGTTTACTTCATATTATGTAATTATGTTTACTTCATGTATTATGTGTTTGGTATAATTATGTTAGGGCATCTATAAAAGAACTTCAGGGTATGAGGCAAAATATTGTTATGAAGCAATAAGCTTATGTAACTGTTTTATACATGATTAAAAGGTTGCATTTTGAATTTTTCTTTAGCAATTTCATAAAGTTCAAAATGGGCTCCCTTGGCGGCACAGAACACATTGTAACGATATTCCACCTCCTTATATGTCCTGGCTGACATTTCTGGGGGGGGGGGGGGAGGAGGTTGCCACAGAATTAATTATTCGTTGCCTGAGGTGGTCATCACGAATTTTCGAAGGATTCTGTGTACCGTAACGACAGATTTAGTTTATACTAGCCAAATAACGCATTGAGCCTTTTGTTGCAGCGCTGCCTTTAGCGCAGGAATTCAGGCAGCACTTGACAGCCGCGCTAAGTTGTTTCAAGGCCAATGTTCCGCAGCGCTGCCACCTCTTGACAAAAACATTCCCAACTGTTATGAGTTAAACCTTATGAGTTACTCGTTTCAAAGAAATTAAATGCATTTCGCTACCTTCTACAGTTATTAAGATATTCATTTTTAAAATCCCGGAGTTTTTTATAGATACCCTGCATAAGATGTTCCGCATATTTTGATTTTATGCTTGTCAATTTGTTTAATATATTATAAATATATTTGTTTTTATATTTGCAATATATTGTTGATAATATATTTCAAATATAAAATTAAAGTTATATTTGAAATATATTCATAATTATATGTTATAAAATATATATGGTGTTAATATATTTAAAATATATATCACTAACAGTATTTCGTAATATATCTGTCTTACTTTAGTTTTAATATATTTGTAATGTATTGCAGAATATATCTCAAAAATATATTTCATTAAATATATTTAAAATATATACAAGAATATATTTAAAATATATATCACTAACAGTATTTCATAATATATACGTCTTACTTCAGTTTCAATATATTTGTAATGTATTGCAAAATATATTTCAAAAATATATTATATTAAATATATTTGAAATACATACAAGAATATATTTCAAATATATTTCACTAACAGTATTTCGTAATATATTTGTCTTACTTCAGTTTTAATATATTTGTAATGTATTGCAAAATATATTTCAACAATATATTTAATTAAATACATTTGAAATATATCATGGTATATACTTCAAATATATTTTCAATATAAACTAAAATAATATATATTTGATAATATATTCTATATATATTTTGGTCTTTTTAAATATATTTTAAATATATTTAAATATATAATTTTTCCATATGGGAGGGGGCATCCTTGTTTGATTTAATTAGCCTTGGCGATGTAGCAGACACTCTTTAATCAGACACAGTGTCGAAACGTATTTTCGTACCCGTCGATTAAAATAACTGTTTGGTTTTATTACTTCGGTCTTAATATTATTTAATGAGCAGATTAAAGTTAGGCAAGTCTGCATTTCATAAACGAAAATTACTTAACTTTGACAAAAAATCATCCGAAACATTTTACAGTTCTGTAGAGGAAATTTTAATATTGATTTTTTTAATTGTTTGTTTTGTAAAAAAAACTAAAGATATTCTGTATAAATTTGGTTTATAGTTTTGTTCATATAATTTTTGACATAATTATTGGTTATCTATAAAATGGCAGGTCTTTCAGATATAAACATGCATAAAATATCAATAATTATTTAAGTTATACCTTCCATTTGTCCTAAAATTACCACAATGGAGAGATTTTCATTCGTACTTTGTGTGATGGTATATGAATGAACATATTGAAGTGTCTGACCTAAAATACAAAACGCTAACAACATACCTATACCTATTTTAAATATGTAGAAGTTTAAATAACTTTAGCTTGATGTACTTAAAATCTTTAGGTACCGGTATTTAAGAATGATTTTTTTAAATTTTATAACATTAAGTTTCTTGATCAAAATATTTTCAATCGCGCTTAATCTCCTTCAAAGATTAAGATATTAAGGAATGGATATTGAAGAGAACTTAAGCTTTCAAATATAGCTATGAAATATATTAATAATATACTCTTTTAAAATGGGATTCATCATTATCGTTCAATCATCGTTGAAAGCATACTCATGAAGAGCTAGGCTCTCTTATCTAATACTTCATTAAAGTTTCCATGCTTATAAGACGCTAAATAATACTTCTCCTTCTAAATGATCTATAAACTCTTTTAAAATGAATAAATTCAATCAAGTCAATTCAAGTCAGTGAACCTTACAAATATACTGAAAGTTTATATTAGCCAGCATATTTTGTTAGTTGAAAAAACTTACACATATACATACTGTACACACGTTTGTATGTGTACAAAAGAAGCATAGAAAAACGCAACAACCATCATTGACTAAAATCACAAAATAGTAAAATCTTGATTACCTTAAAAAATTTATTAAGTAATTAAGTTATATATAAATGAAAAATAGTCGTGAAATAAGTGGATTAAAATAAAAATACGATAAATATTGGTAGAATATGAAAAAAATGGTTTGTAATTAGAAAGAAAAAGCAGATCGCGGAGTGAAGATTATTGCAAACCGATCGTGTAGGCGGAGACACGCGGGTCGCTCCCTTCAACACAATATTTTGTCCGACGTTTGTTCGAAAGTCGTTAGCTTTTACGATGAGTGATTTTATCCCTTTTATCCTGTGAATATATTGAGAGGATGGCCGGCAGTTTGTTGTGTACAGCAATACACTACCCTATCAAAGCAGCGTTGTTAAATATTTGTTAAATATTTTTGTTAAATATTTATAACGTTTGTTTGGATTACTTTCAATACATTTCTTAAACGCTTGCAACGACGTGCGGAACAACGTTCGGGGTATAGACCCTGACACACTATCACACATACAAGACGCCGTACCAGACTTTGATATTTTATTTAGAAATTGAAAATACATTATACAAAGTTTGATTTTAAAATCAACACGTATATAAGGGTAGGTAGCCCTAATAATTTTTACAGAAAAAATATAATGCCATTCCGGTTCTTAAAAAACGAATATAACAATAAAAAAATGTTGTCTGAAGACACAATGCATCAACCTCATTCAATAAAACAAAAACTGTTTTTTTTATTCTAGCAGCCTATTTAATACATGAAAATCGTTATGATTTGAATAATATCTCAATTTATGAAAATTGCACTCATACATGATCAGCAGCGCTAGTTTCGTTATTTAAGATAAATGTCTTTCTCAGTATGACAAAACTCTTTGACTTAGATTACTGTAGTTCGTTTCGTGCTTTTCTTATTGAGCGCTTTTTTATTACATCTGTCGTGCTTTCTTTATTATAAATGATTTGAATTGGATGCGCCCAAACTAACTAATTGTTTTATATTTTCAAAATTTCAAATATTATACTGAATATTACTGTTAGTCAGCGTATTTTGTTACTTAAAAAAAAACTTACACATTACATTCTGTGCATACGTTTGTATGTGTACAAAAGAAGCATAGAAAAACGCAACAACCATCATTGACTAAAATTACAAAATAGTAAAATCTTGATTACCTTAAAAAATTTATTAAGTAATTAAGTTATATATAAATGAAAAATAGTCGTGAAATAAGTGGATTAAAATAAAAATACGATAAATATTGGTAGAATATGAAAAAATGGTTTGTAATTAGAAACAAAAAGCAGATCGTGGAGTGAAAATTATTGCAAACCGATCGTGTAGGCGGGGACACGCGGGTCGCTCCCTTCAACACAATATTTTGTCCGACGTTTGTTCGAAAGTCGTTAGCTTTTACGATGTGTAATTTTATCCCTTTTATCCTCTGAATATATTGTAAGCATGGCGGGCAGTTTAGATTGTACAGCAGTACACTACCTATCAAAGCAGCTTTGTCAAATACTTAGGTTACAATATGCACCTAGAAAAAAATCATGACTTGAAAACAATCTGAAACTAAATTGCTTAATGACAAAACCTTGCTGTTGAAAGGATAATTTAATGATCGTTTTCGCAAGATATTGTTAAAAATTTAGGTTCTTGAGCATCCACTGTGTGGTCTTATTCATACCATTATTTGACAGTAGCTCAAAGCCGAATAAAATTGTACGAGCATATAATCCCACACACAATACACTACCCGACTTATAGGCCTACATATCGACCAACGTGACATGTAAGACTGTATTACTTACGTCTGTGCTCAACTTGTTGTGTCAGGTGGTTAAACACTGTAGATGTACATGTTTTGATGTTATTACATCATCATCAGCATCTCAATAATAAAGTTGATCCATCAGAAGGCTTCGTTAAATGTTTACAAAACACAATGTACATTGCACGAACATTAAATAAATAATAACTTTATAAAAACACATAAACAGGCCTGTATTAAACGGTACGCGCGTCGCGACACGGGGTGGGCAGACTAAACAATGGATAACAACGTGACGTGTCTGCGTGTTGGGTCTGTTTTTCCGAATTAGATCTGATCCAGGAGGTGCTGAGGAAAGGACGCTCGCAAAATGAAAATTTTTAGCAAGAATATTAGCCTTAAATAGGCAAACAACTATTTTGTAACGAGTTTCTTTGACACAACCCTCTTTAATATTTCTATTACCTATTAAACAATTTATTAATTAATATGCGTTCTTTATTACAGCATTTAATTTAACCACACGGTACAAAAATAACTACGCCGGCATTCGTTAAATAAATAAGCAATATATTAATTGATTCATTAAACAAAATTTAAGCATATTCCACGTAAGCGAAAGTATCAAGATATGTATATTTAAACAAATATATCACGATGTATCATGGTTATCCATAACATTTACTTGTCTGTAATTTTTGGTATGGAAAATAACAAACCGAGAGAATATTTTCACAGTGATCTTTCATAATCCTTCACTCCATGGTCACTGGCTTGGCAGGTTGTTTTATGAGCTGTAGTTGGTTTTTTATTAAGAATAATGTTCATGTACTGGACTTACCGTTGTTTTATTTGAATTATATTTTCAAGCAAATCGTCTTTTCAATAAACTTAAAGTGGTCATATAAAATGGCTTCATTAAGGCTTTGCTTAGGTTATGCGAGTATCCTAATAATAACCACCACTTGTTTGAATTTTATAAGTTTATTTTATAGCTAAATAACTATGTTTTGTAAGTAGTTTTGACAACGCGGGTTTTCTTTCTGATTTTCATAATTTATGGTATGTAAGTGTTCATGACGACCATTACCATGATTATTATTATCATGATGCACAAATAGAGATTTCACCTCGCATACGTAGAATGTGACCTCAATGTTGATTTTTCCGCCGCCTCTGCCGAAACATCGATATCTTCTTGACTCACAGTACACAGTCGAAAGTGGGAATTACATTGTTTTATCATATCATCGTATTCGTATAAGGTATAAATTGTTCAAATATAGGTTATGTGAGGTTATTATATTTGGTTTTTTTCTTGCTGGAATGACATAGTTACACCCTTTAATGAGTCTAGATGCTTTTAAAAAGTTTTAGATTCTCCTCGAGAATGTGGATCGTTGGTCTTGATCATATTTCCCAATTAATTGTAATTTTTTAAATATAGGTGATAAGTAACCAAAATCTGTCAAAAGGTACTGAGGTCAGTTAAAAAAAATAAATAATTGAATGCTTCGCCCATTTTAAGTACACTTTTTGAACTTATTACAAAATGTTATTTGTGAAGAAAATACAAGGTTTACTAGAAATATTCACAAACCTTTAGTATTATACACCGGACATAACCACTTAATATGAATCCCTGCTTATTCTCTAATTTGTTTGGAAATATGAACTTGATGAGCAATTAATTATTCAGCTGTTAGTACTCATGAAGTGGTTAAATATTATTAGTTTCTTCAAATATTATTATAATGTAATGCAATTCGTGATTAAAATTGCATATTTGAATGTTGATCGATGCTTAACATCCATTAGCGTTAATTTACACTACTTTGGAAATACCAAATTGAAAACAATTCTTAACACTGACCTCTAATGCAGTGGTTAAATTTGTATCATCAGAAAAATTTATTTCCTATTTCTTTTATTTTGATGACTCTTTTTGTTACTGTTTCTATATAGTATTTTCGTAAACAGATGAGAGTGTGCATAAGTTGATAATGACCCTCTCTAAATGTTTGTATAGCTATACCAGGTCATGGTTTATTTTTTAGGGCAAGAGGTATGTCCAGATTAAAAGACCTAATTTATGTAGTTCGTTTCATGGGAGAGCTGGGGCTGGATGAAGTGCTATAAAAACAACAGATCGTACAAATCGCAGTGCATATTTTCCCCCTGACACAATCAATATCGATATCCATATACAACGATCAGAACGAAATATAAAAGAACGGAAATAAAATATGTTACGAGCAAATATTGTTATTTCGCTAATTTTGGTAAAATAACCTTTTCATCCAATATGATTAGTTGCTTTACTCCTACTTCCGTATCTGTTAAGACAAAATCAACTTTACTAGCAGTTCAATCCACAATCATCGATCACTTATATTCTGTAGACATAATTACACCTACCAAAGTCCCCTAGGGAACACCGCCTCCAATGCTCGGGGGAATAGGCGGTTATCGCCCACAAATCACTGGACGGAACGGTTCCGTCGTGTAAGCCGTTGACTGGGGCGGTGTACTGTATAAACTGGCGCCCAAATACCGTACCATTGTATAAACCCAATACTGTATTGATGCATTTATTATTCCGGTTAGCTCTTATGCAAGCAATACTAGGTTTGTATTTGCGTTGTCACCACGCAAATGGCCAAGTGGAAAGAGCACTCTCCTTATAAAGCAGTTTTCTTTGTTGCTCTCTCATGCAAAATTTTTCAAATGTTTTTAACGATGTTTATGACGATCAAATCGGCAGTGATTCATGTATTTTGTAGTATTTTTTTATACTTTACCCCCCCCCCCTCCCAAAAAAAACTTCCCACGCCCCTTGTGAGCGTTATGTAGCTTATGTAATTATAAACTAAAATGCATAGGTCCGTTT
The DNA here is from genome assembly GCA_035578135.1 of Flexamia atlantica. Taxonomy (NCBI): domain Eukaryota; kingdom Metazoa; phylum Arthropoda; class Insecta; order Hemiptera; family Cicadellidae; genus Flexamia; species Flexamia atlantica. Next base: position 4,635,987 of record JAQJVK010000033.1, read on the forward strand.
GAAAATATCAACTAGTTTTTATAAATAATACAAACAATTTGTATTATCAATTGTATTAATAGTTGTATTGTAATAGCCTCTTCATGGAATACTTTCTTATCAGCCGTAAAAACCAATTTTACATCGAAACATTACACTCATGAAATACAGTGTACAGGTGAACAGTGTACAGTGTACAGTGCCAGGTGGGGTTTCTGTCAAACCGAGTTGAGACAGAGCTTGAAAAATACTTCTGCTTTGACGTTCCTCTAAATTTAAGAAACCGTTAGTGTTTTAATCCGCTCAAAGTTCAAACGCAAATGACAGTCAAATTAAACTATGTATCTATTTCATATCTTTGGACTATCACGCCCGTCCGGCAAAACAGTACTTACCGGCCTAGTAACGTAATTTACTATTTTCTTAACTCTGTGGCTAAAAGTTCAAGGCATGTGAAGAAACCACTAACAAAAAGTGGCGGATAAAATATTAAGCAGAGATAGATATCTTTGACACTCGGCCAGTTTAGAAGGATCAAGATTTCTCAATTTTACGCGAAAATCTTACTTCTCCAGAAGAAGAGTTTTAATACAGATCGACTTTATTAAATTTTTATAAATTATATTTTCATTGGAACTTGCCATGTTATGTTATTTTAATATATTATGAGGTCAAAGGTGGCAGAAAAAAATAAAACCTTACGATGAATATAAGAGTAAAAGATCCTTGTGCGAGGTAATTTATGACTCTTTGAGGGGCCGGGTACTAAACGTTACCGATAGTCTAGTGAGATGAATGCCTCCGATATCTCATGCATGTAGCTGTGTGATTTAGGATAATAGTTTTCCTTTTTTTCTTGTTGACAAAATTATATGGTATTACGTTTGGAAAATGCCTTTTCATCTTTACATTTAAATAAAAAAACATATTATTCAGGAATTAAATATGTATAGACAAAAGTTTTATTTTAAAATCGACACGTCAAAAAAGTAAGTAACCCTAATCATTTTACTTTAAGAAACAATCCAATTCCAGTACTTTGATAAATACATCTATAGACTTTTAATAGAAACGAAACAACGCTGACTAAAACAATTTACGTATGCCATTTTTATTCATTAAAACAACAACAATTAAGAGTTTTATATGGAACAGTTTCTGGTGTCCTATTATCTATGCGACAGACTGTTTCTGCTAATCTAAATAAAATCTCGCTATAAGAAAATAATCGCTTACATGGTCAGCAGCATTTTTGATGTGTTTTTTATTTAGATAAATGTTTTTCTTGGTAAGACAAAGAAAATTTCTTACTTCGAAACTTCTTATTTCTTGCTTCACATAAGATATTCGATTACGATCTTATTATAACGGACTTTGCATACAAAAATAAATTCATACGAACGACGGAGTATATCTACAACGGTACCAACTGCAGTGAAGTCCAAATAAATATGAGCGTTAAGGTAACATCATTTTAAAATCATATGGTTTATTTATTGATAGAACCATTCATACTATCCGTTCTAACTTTACAGTAATGATAATTTTTACTATACATCTTTTTATTTGAAAATCAAGTGGTTTATATTCAGGCACATTTATGAGTCTTTAGTATGGAGTTTAGTCCTAAATATTATTGATCCAGTAAAAAATGTAAAACCTTTCAAAGCTGCCTTTAAAAAGTAAAACCAATATTATATTAAAAACTGTGAACAGTAGGCAATTGAAAAACACAACAACACAATAAACATTCCTAAACAAAATCATTAGCCAGCACGTTTTTTGCCTACCCAACGCGATGAATAAAACATGTGCTTAGAAAATTAATACGATACGCAGTGCGGCGTTGTAAGGATTACAGGCGCTCGGCCAGAACATGAGGCTAGTTTATTGAATACAGAGCCGGGATGGCTAAATAATAAAGTAGTAATTAATTATTGGACAAAAATTAAAAAAAGAAAATCCTACGGGGTGAAACTTTAGAATCTGACTCCACCATTAAAATCGAAGTAAAAAATCTACATTTTCGATATTTACAATCGCGATTATAACCAAATAGTAGTTTATGCAACGATTTTATTATGAATGTCCTTAAGCCACGAGTGAGTTGTAAGTTAGCCTTTCAGATTGGGCTGTAAACACTGGTTTAATCCAAGCATCATAGATTAACATTTTAAATTTTATTATTTCTTTATTCCAACTTTGTAATTCGCGTTTGTCCTTGTAACCTAAGAAATATACTTGGTGTTTTAGTATTGATTAAGATTCCAAAAGGTATAAAGTTACAATTTTAGTTGGCAAAATTAAAGAAATTTCAAGTAAGGAGGACATGAGGCAAGAGTCCCCAGGGTGGAAAGGCGAACAGCAGCCTAACAAGTCTAACAAGCTACGTCTGTTCACATTAAACTGTACACGGAGGAGGTTTTAAAAATGAAAAACTAAATTTAATACTACTGCTATTCCTATGACATTTACTACTTTTATTACTCTACATTTCCATTTATTATTACCACTGATGTATTAATACTCAAATTGTCCGTGCTGAACCTTTAACTCCTAACCATACAAGTTTTGTTTAATGAATCAATTTGATTTTGTTCTAAAGATGTTTTCGTCAAAAAACGTTCATAACATTAATTATAAGGATACATTAAAACCCGTGAGGTGATGCTCGATTCATTATGAACCTGAATTCTTTGGGAGCTTTCAAACTAAAATTTATTTACATTATTATTTTTTAGAAAATAAATCGTTATAGAAATTATCTTGAGTTGATGACAGGTTGAGAAGATGAAAATAGTGAATTAAATTGGTCTAATTGAAAACCCTTTAACGATGTGTTAAGTTTAACATCAATGGTTTTTGTCATAGCGATACAAAACAGACAAGGGTGACCCCGAGAGACTAATATGTCACCGTTTTTGTGGTCATTCTGTCCCAGTTTTTGTAACCCGCCTGAACGTGTTGTTTTTCTTCTTTCTCTCCAAAAAAGGTTTTTTTACGCTTCAGATGTTGAGTAGCTATTGAATTTTTTAGGATGAAATAACAAACCTTCTTAGACAATGAATTAATAGGTTTAGTATTAATTTAATTTCTAAATATAAACATTAACTTGTAATAGTATTGTTATTCTAATAGATAACTTTGGCAACTTTTTGGATTTCATAGGAGTTATTCAGGCCGGAGGTAAAACAAATTAGCAACCACCTCCATGATATCCCTTAGGCGTTTAATCTGGACGAGTAAAGTCTGTCGCAGATTGATTAATCATGAACCGCACGATTAAAAAAACTAATCACAAAAATCCACGATATTAGCTTAGGACTACAAACTTTTAGTTAAAGACTTCACCACAATTCCCTACGTCATAGCAGCTAAAATAATATTGCATTGTTATATCAGAACATGATAAGATATTATTAATTAAATAAAAGATTCTGAAGACTTTGAAGAAAAGACTCAATAGGCGATGACATTATTTGATGCATGTAAACTTTTAAACAATTACAAAACGTTGGTAATTTTTACACAGTAGATTCAAATTGAGACCTGAAACTGCTGAATATAATGATCTTAGGTTCATTTTGTATTTCATAATATGGAGCTATATTATAAAGAACATATTTTGCGATAAACTTAAATCTAATCTGCATATTAAAAATGAACCTCTCTTTAGGGAAACGCTTACGGACTAAACGCAATTTGCAGTTTCTTTATTCAAATGCGGGATTTCCACTGGGTTTACCGTTTGAAACATTCATTTACAGTTGAATGAAAATATGTAATGATTATAGGTTATTTATTTTTTATAACTAAACATATTTAAAATTGCTTTCTGTTATTTATTTACAAACAACAGACAAAATATTAGGCTCGGCGGAGACTTTTGTATCGCCGTCAGAAAATGGTTATTCATACGATCTGTCGATATTTACCTTTCATACGGCTTATTCGGTCTATTGGTTTGTCTCGATCATTCGTTTATTCCTAACTTATCGATCAAATGTGCGGAATGCTGGTCGTTTGAAAAATAACAATTTTTACAGCTTTAGAAAAGCAGAGTTTTGACTGACCGCTTTGTAGCCTAAACGATCAAACTTTGATCAATGAGCCCAAATGTAAATGTAATTAGTTAAACAGTGTGCTGAAAACAGTGTGGCAATGCTGGGGCTTTCATTCCTCCAAAGTTTAACAAGTTAACCTGTTAACTGTAATCGAATAAAACACGTAATAGTAGTTAATGCAACGATTATATTATGAATGTCTTAAAGCCGCGAGTGTTCTAAATATCTCACGAGTGGTTTAAAGGCATACAATACAATCGTTGCATACACTACTTTATCTACGACCAACAATATACGACAAAATTTCCCCCGAAGTTAAACAAAACTCATTACTAACTATTGAAAACTAATTACTAACTAACTGAATTACTAAACTAATGATGGAATAGGTCAATTCAAATTTGAAGTTAGGCACATACGCAGACTGAACCATGAATCGTTGTGGAACAATCAACTGATGGGATAAGTCAACTCTAACATGAATCGTAGTGCAACAATCAGCTGATGTGCGAATTGCGTAATTGTCATTATGACACTACTTTCGTCAAAAGCCGCGCTCCCATTGGTCTAGAACCTGTATCATAAAGTGACACCAGTTGCATAAGTTAACTTTATGCAACGGGTTTGTATTTGGTTTAATAATGGACCTCATTATGACATTAGTTGTAACATCGTTATTGGTGATTATTGCAATGGTCGTAGATAAACAAAATATTGGTATTTATCACCGAAACGATCATTTAAAGCATAGATGTTTATCTGCATAATAGTTTAGTAAATAAACAATAATTATAACGGGTTTAACCGAAATAAACCATTATAGTTCACAAAAACATAGTTACAATTACTGTGTAAGTAAAAACAATTTAGCTGCACCTTCTAAACGTTAAGAAATACACTTTGCACGACAATGTTACTCGACGACATATTGGAATTTTCGAACCATTTCCTTATTTACTTATCCACGTTGGTAACACTGCCAAATATATCCTATCAAGTTTCATTCCTAGAACTAGAATCATCACTATAATGCTCTCCCCATGGAAATAAAAAAAGCTGACAATCTGTATAGTTTCAAGTCAAATCTCAAGGAATTCTTGAGGAATTCGAATTTTCCATTTTTTTCTGTGAAAAAACATTGTATTAATTTAAGGTTTTAGCGATAAAGTTTTTGTTTTGTACATATTACATGTTAAGGAATTCGACAAGAGTTATTCTGTAAAACAGCTATCATGTCTGAGAAGCGCTTGCAAATAAAGACGTTTTTATTATTTATTTATAATCATCGTAAAACCACATGGAACTGAATTAGTCAAAGCAAATCTTTGCAATCCATGACTGCTTGACTGACCCCAGGTTTGTCAGTTTCTCTAATTGTAATAGGATGGTAAAAGAAGTAACTGAAACCGGTATTTCAATAAACGGTTAAAGAGAAACCGACATTTTATTTAATTAACTGTTAAAACAGTGACCTAAATTGTTAATTTCACGTTTCACACTATTAACAATAAAACAAGTTTTAAGAGGAAATCGATTATTAATATCAAATCGAAAAATATCGATTTTTTTACTTAATGGTGGAGACAGATTCTAAAGTCTAGCCTCCCGGGGCAGCAAATCGTTTTTAGTATTTCTGCTAGAGAGTGTGAGCGTTGTATAAAAGTTCCTAATTGTGTGTTTCATAGAAACATCAATCGTTTATTCAACAATTAATAATCATTACGTCTCAGCAAGATCGGCTTTTCGGATCTTAATAAAGAACCTTGTAATTATTTATAACTTTAAATCAAACATGATATCTGGCAGTGGTTTACTATTTTATGATATCTCCCACTGTATGCGTTTTCTTTCCCAAAGAATATATTTTCTTTCCCTCTATCTCTCTGAAAGAGCTAAAGAACTCTATCTTTTCTGTAGTTTGAGGTTATTTATCATTCCTTCTAGTCAAAAAAATATTTGTGTTATATTTTAGAACCCATACAAATAAATAACAAACTCAGTTTTTTGTTGACAATCACATGAATAGAAATGTACCTGTGTGAGTAAATCAAAGCAAATATTTTAATCATGTCTTGAGTTAGGTATAGAAGGGCGGTGTTTTCATTTCTTTTCAATACCCAGGTAAGCCTAAAGACAAGTTAGGTATGGCAAATATATCAAATCAAGAATCATTGTTAGTTTAAGTAAAAGATTTTTTTTATTTGTGTATCTGCTCTTAGTTCACTTAATCTTTTAAGTTTAATTACCTTAAAATTGTAATTTGTATCTTATTAATGTATCGATACTTTTAAGGTGATGATTATGTAGAATCGTGATGACTATAGTATTGTAATCTTTATAAAACTCGACTTGAAAAAAGCTCGAAACTCGTGGGTATTTTTCAAAACTCGACTCGACTTCAATAATCATTACTCGTACACCTCTAGATGCGAGACATTTCTAGATTCTAGGTTCAACCAAACAAAATAAAACCTACCTATCTGTTACGATAATTTTTCCTCGACACATGTTATCTCAGTTACAATACTATCCCAGTTACACAGTTTAGGCTCACAATATAGTGACGAAAAACTTCGTTAAGGAAAAAGTTTGTCACTCCTGCTGCGTGGTTCGGATGGAAAGGGCCAGACGACTGTGCCTTCATGTGTCTTAATTTTTTATTTTCCTTCTACCTGACACTCTACAACGTTTTCCTTTCAGGGAAAGTGTGTCAGTTTCAAATATTGCTGTGATATTTTTATACAACAAAATTACGGTTATTGAATGAAGTTTCAAAACTTCCTTTGCAGGCAATAAGAAGGAGTTGCTTTGAAACATAGAACGATGTGTTCTCTTAAGTCTATAAAATATGCGTGTATATTTAACCTTATTTTTGACACATTTGATATTTGAATTTGCTGAAACCTATCAATAAAGCTATTTCTTTTTCTACAACATGAAGGATCACTAAATTCATCTCGTAAATGTAAATTAATTGTGTATTATTTTATCCTCAGCTCCAAAATATTAGTTTCGGTAAATTCTGTAAGTAATATAGGCATACGAAAAATAATTAGAAAATAAATAACGAAATCACTATGTCACCAGAAGGCTTATGAGTCAATAAGCATCTCGACGGCTATTGTAAGCAAAAATCTCAAATGGAGTATTTTACTTTAGGCTGCAACATTCATTACAGATTTTCGAGAAGGATAGAAATAGTAAACCATTACAACATTTTCATAGGAAGTTATAAGTTTATTTAACATCAATTACCAACTAAGAAAACTACTATCAGATTGCATTTATTTTTAATTTTATTAGATCTTGAAAATCTGGTACCAAGATTGCTTTTATCAAAATATATTGTAATACTTACAGCCTCAGCAATCCGATGATATAAATGTGGTGACTCGTTTCGCCGATTACGGCATCATCAGACGATCACACATTGTACACCTAATAGTCCATAACATAAATTTCGCCTTTCAGGTCGTCAAATTGTTTAAAATAACTGTTAGGCCTAACACACATTTAAAATACGAATATGTGTGTTAGGCCTAACAGTTATTTTAAACAATTTGTCAACCTGCAAGGCGAAATTTATGTTATGGACTATTAGGTGTACAATGTGTGATCGTCTGATGATGCCGTAATCGGCGAAACGCGTCACCACATTTATATCGGATTGCTGAGGCTGTAAGTATTACAATATAATTTTATTAGAACTTTCATTTTTATTTTTAATTTCAAATAGTTGATTATTTATTAAATTAATGACCATTATCACATATTTAATGTTATTTTCCAAGTTTCCAAATATATATTCTTTCCTAAAATGATTTAATGCATTGATAATTTATTTATTTCATATCAATACAGACTTAAAAGTGAGAATAATTTCGTGTTAATACGAGTAATCATTCCTAAATAACGCTTCTTCAGTTATGTTGTTTAGACGCTCAAGCATGTTGTTAAAAGGTTTGAATTAGGCGTGAATGATGTTCTATCATATATAACGGACGCATTTCGGCCGCGACGATGTGTAGGGTAGTATTACGGCCGCGACGATGTGTAGGGTAGCACTACGGCCACGAAGATGTGTAGGGTAGCAATACGGCCGCGAAGAAGTGTAGGGTAGCACTACGGCCACGAAGATGTGCAGGGTAGCACTACGTCCGCGATTATGTATAGGGTAGCGCTACGTCCGCTACGATGTGTAGGGTAGCAGTAGGGCCGCGACGATTCTGAAGGGTAGTATTATGGCCGCGACGATGTGTACGGTAGCACTACGTCCGCGACGATGTGTAGATGGTAGCTTTTTAGAAGTAGTGATTTTCACTATGGAAAGAAGTTGCACTTTAGTACATTTTCACTTTGTTTATGACAATGTAAAATCTAGCAAATTGGGTAAAATGTTGAAAGAAGGTACATTTTGGTTGGAACGATGCCTAGAATGTAGCACTTATGAACAAGACAGAAGGTAGAACTTTGTATTTAACTGTGTGTATTTAGCACCAGGACCGTAAAATGTCTAAGGTAGCACTGTGGCCGTAACTTTTTATAGGGTAGCACTTTAGCCGTAACGATATATATATAAGGTAGCACTTTGGACGTAAGAATGTATAAGGAACACTATGGCCATAACTATTCGAAGGGTAGCACTTTGGCCGTAATGATGTGTAGAAGTACTTTGTTTCCGGGTATTACCTAAATTGTGTGACGTCAAGTGCTGCTATTACTCACTCCACTTCCATCCTACCAGCTTCCAGTTTAAGTTATAATTTTTCTAGTACAATGATCTTCTGTGCCCATTATCAACTATTATAGGATTATGTGAAATTTACTATTATAGTCTATGATTAATAATATATGGTAAGTAAATGTTTGCTTACCTTAATGTATAAACTATGAAAAACCGTATATTTCTTAATATTGTTTTGCAGCATGACGATCCTCATGATAAATAAATAAGCAATATTTTATGTAATGCAATCCACAGAGGAACTTTAAATACATTTGTAAAAACTAGTTCTCAGTTTATAAATAATTGATTTGCCTTTATACTGCTACAATTGTAAAAATAGCTTTTGTAATAATGACATATATTTTTATTTTTGTTAAGAAATTCAATTAAACTAACTTTAAAAATCAATTTAGCAATATCAACTTTTTCAATAAAACCTTTTGAATTTTTATTTATTTACTTTTCAAGAAAAATGGCTTTTACAACATGCTCAGTCCATCATAGTAATACAAAGATTTATAAAAATTTAAACAAAAACAAATTGTAATTTCTACTGATAACCTAAGTTTAACCTAAAAGAAAACCAAAAACGTTATATATAGAGGTTTATTGATGTCTAGGTCTAACATGAATAAATAAAGATTACAAGCTTAGTAAAAAATAAAAAAAATAATGAAATCACCAAATAAACCATACCTACGCATATTGTACAAGAACGAAAGTTAGAGCAAACATCTATGGCATTTAAAATGAAGCAGGCCGTTATGTTTATTCAGTAAAACAATCCTAAAGCATCTTGAGTATGAAATATATTTAATTTCATTCATGGAACGTAGCCAAACGGCGGCATACTAGAGCCTTGTCGGAAAACCAAAACTGTGTTTATCATATTGTTCCTGGTTTATTTATTCTTTAATAAGATGGGAAACGAGGTTTGTTATTGTTTATCAATATTTTTACACTAGTTTAATATTGCTCATGTGAACATTTAATTTCCAGTCAATTTATTTTGTTGAGATAATATTTAATCGGTTAAAGAAAGCTTGGAGTATTTTTATGGTAAAGTTATTCAATTAGACAAAGTAAAATACGACATAAAATAAAGATATTGAAAAGAAGAATTGTGGCATGATAAATTGGATAAATAAATAAAAAACACTATTAGCATTTATTTATTTTTTTGGCATTGTTGGCTTCCAAATTTTAATAATGTCGTTTAGGAGTAGGATAAACTTTTGGTTTCGGAGTAAACTGTAAGTATTTAAATTATGTACGTTATCCATTTACTTTAGTAAACTTACAATAGAACCATAAGAAAAATATGAGGAAGTAATAATAGGACCATTAAGTTAAAATAAGGCTCTGGGCTTTCAAATTCGAAAGGAGCTGCAAAGTCAAGAAATTCTCAAGTTAATCCACTCTAATTTTGATAAGGGATGAGACAGTCAAGTTAATGACTCTGTCAGTTTGGAACTTTCTGCAGGAAACATTTTAGTTAAATTCAACATAGAAACGGTAAAAGATTGAAGCTAAACAATTTTAATACTTTTTTATTTCTAATAAATAATGTATTTACAGGAAAATAATGTTATTTACTATTTTTTATTTAATTTCAATTACGGTGTTGTAGAAAGATAATTGCTGCTTTTATTGTATAAATGCAAAAAAGTTATCTTATTAATATTTTTTAATCACATCATCAACATAAGTTAGCGTTTGTATCTTAATTACCCTTTGGGTTGCAATTTACTAGGGTAATTAGTATATTCCGGAATCATATTCCATACCACGAGTATTATTCCTGCTGTTGGATGAGGAGATAATAAGGGATAGGATTAAACAGTGACTGTTTGTAAAATAATTATCATAACCGACTTAAGATAAATAATAAAATTGTTTTTACTGCCAACAATTGAAAGGTTATGGTATAGCAACCTCGCACAGCACTCTTTATAGTTTTAAGTTTTGCTTTATTTACATATTCTATAGCAAAAACAACAAATTCTTACAAAGCTATTAAAGTATCTGAAAAAATATCGTTATGCATTTAATCAAAGTATACAGTGTATTATCAAAATATCTGAATTTCAATTTCGTGGTACTGTGATGTCCGTCTTCTTACGTAGAAATCCTATAAAGGCAGGGAGCAGAATGTATTTCCTTATCCCTCAAGTGTAGCCCATTAGAAAAATAAATTATATAAAATTAAAAATAGATTCTATGTGAAAACATTTGAGTATTAAAATATATACTCCATGCTAATTTATTTTAACGAAATTCCTAAGCGTGTATTTAGTCCTGGAAACAGCTGTTTACCGGAACTGTCCGGTAATATTTTTGCCGGACTGTTAACAGTGCGATAAAAAAATCTAATGTTTCATTGTGTAAGCACAAACGTAGCCTCAAGATATATTTATTAGGCCTAGTAAGAATTGTTTGTTGATTTGATTGTTTTTTTTGTATCAAAAGTGCAATAACTGGAATGGATGTTGAAAACAATTTAGAGCATGACAATAATGTGTTGTTTATACGTGTTAATGGGTAGGTTGTTTATACTTGTTGTTTATGGTTGTTTAGTTTTGTAAATAATCAATAATTTTGGCTTAACTATAGTTGGTATTTTTGTTATTTAAGTCAAAATCTGATATTTTCCCACAACAGTACTATTAATTCAAATATTTTAAGCAGTGATGAAATATAACGGATCTTGACTGTTTTTCTTTATTTTTTTAGGTAAGGTTACGGTAGTATTACGTAACATATTCTACGTCCCTCGTCCGAAATGTGTTTACCGGACTAGTAACGTAATAAACTAATTTTGTTAAATCAAGACACTTAAGGCAGAGATTAGAGACCACATCTATCTACGAAAATAAAGTATGAGGACATATATTTAATAAATAAATAAATAAAATATATATATAGGTATATATATAGTTTGTTTATATACATACTTCACTAAATGTACTTTATCTTTGGAATAACATTCCGGGGGTTTTAGGTTTTCTTCTGATATCCCCCGATCCCCCCAGTGATGACTGAATGGAGCTTTGCCAAGTGTTTTCCAAATCTTTGTTCACGGCCTCTTTTATTGCAATTAAAAATGGTAGGTTTGAACCCCTTTTAAAGTGAAAATTATTTTTAAAACATAATTTTACATTTACAAACCATTATCTTGGTTATAATTTTCTGATTCAAATTGGTTTTTAAATACTAATCATAAACACGTGTCTTTTTTAGCAAACCTTACTGCCAGATAGTGCTGTTAAAAATACCTTACTAGAATTTATAAAAATGTAACTTTTTAATAAATACAAACAGTGTTGGAATTACCTTCTCATAACTTAAAATGAAATGGATCCTTCATCAGCGCAGCCACGAGTAAATCAAAATAATTTCAAATACAGCAATTTTATTTTTACCTTATAATTCAGATAATCAAAGAAATTATAGGAGTTATAAGTAAGGCAATTAAGTTCTTGGGATTGTTGCATTTGATAGGTATGTGATACCATATTTTTTAGTTTGCAATTGCTTGGTCGTGATATTAAACTCTATAAATTCTACGATTTAACATACGTATTATTATGGATGGATTTATACTTTTTTAAGAAATAACCCTTCACGCCATAATAACAGTACCCATAGCAATAATTTCAGTAACATTATGTATGTATTTATAACATAGATGTTAGTACCATCATCAAAGTAGTGAAGAAAAACAGACAACCAATTGAAAAATTAAAGAGTTTTGACGTACTATAGAGGGAAAGAAAATATAGAAACAATATGAATCATAGGCTTAAAATTAATATACTGCAAACACACGTTTATAAATATTGTATTTGACAACTCTTTAGTGCAATAGGTCTGCAAACATAAAATAGATCGATTTGTTCGTTATATATTTACAGTTGATTGATGTAATCAATTTTAATACAAAAACCGAGTTTGATAACCTTTTAAGGAGTCTCCATAATGAGCACCGAGAAGGAACAATATGAGGGGTTCGATTAACCATACAGTATACAGTATACATATCATTACATTTAAATTAGCATACAATTAGTTTCTTAAAATAAAACAGACCCCAATTGTAACATGCATTGCAGTAAAGATCCTATAATACTTAATATGACGACATGACACAGATAAAGCTGATACACGATCAAGCTAAATAAAAAATGTATATACTGTACTAGCAGAACCCGTGGCTTCGCTCACGATTGTTGTAATCTTTTTTGGTCTGATCTTAATGCAATTTGGTACAAATATGTAAAGCAGTAATCACTCGAACGAGTTCGTAAACCATCCCTATCAGACCATAGGAAGGGGGTTAAAGGGACACAAATACCCCAAAAATTGGTTTTTTGAGTTTTTTTACACAGGAAATTAAAAATTACAATTTTTTTCAACACCATTTAATTCAGACCGAAAAAACAAACAATTTAGCATTTTGAATTATTGATCTATGTCCATTGGTAACTGGTATACTGAAAGTGGTAAACTTAGTACGTTGTCCCAATGTTAACCATATGGGAAATAAGTCAAATTCTCCATCTCGCTTATTTCTCAACATATATATAAAACAGTATTTTTCGGCTTCATCTAGATGAGATCTAATTTACAATCGTCTAAAATCCCTGATATATCTAATTTTGTTGCAGAAAACCGGCATACTCAATTCCCATGTTTTCCTTATGGGAATTAACAAATGATCTATATATTCGTTTTTTCTTAACATATCTTGATAAAACTTAATAAATGGTATCTCCTAGTTCAATTCTACTAAATATTGAATTAAAACCACCTAATTTTAACATACCTGTTGCAGCGACCCCGTATACTGATTCTCCATGTTTTTTGTAATGAGCTTGCAAAAACATGTCAAATCTTGCTAAGTTTGATTGAATTATGCTCTTTTGCATTTAAAATTCACTGTAAATTATTTTTCATAAGCAGACTGACTTTAAAAATGTACTGTGCAAAAACTGTCAGAATGTCAAATTTAGGAAAGTACTATTTTCCAGAGTTACATGGTTTTTATTTTAAAATTATTCTAATAGCCTTCTTTTGTAAAACTTGTATTTTATTTAAATTTTGTATGAAGGCCCCTCCGTATATACCTAAGCGTATATATACATATACCTAAGCGAAAAGGTATATGAGAATGTATGAATGCAAAAGATTTGGATTTCAACGTATCTTCTGGGCAGTATTTTGCCATCCTCCCAAGTGCATATAAACCGGATGCCGGATACCATGTTTTGCAGATGTTTTCAATATGGATATCCGAATTTAAATTTTGACCCAAACATAGACCTAAAAATTTAATATTGATCACCTCTTGTAGCACTTTGCTACCAACAAATATATTTGGTTCATGGTATAGCTTATTTTAAAGTGTATACATTTAGTTTTTACTGGGTTAACTGCAAGGTTTAGATTATTTGAATGTTGACTAATACACAAGAGTTGTTTGAAAGCAAATATTTCAATGTTTTTATTTGATTTACTAGAAATATCTTATATCAGGAAATTGTAATATTATTTGAAGTATTTATTGTAATGGGAATCTATAGCGATATCCTCTGATAACAGAGATAAAGAGTCGATTGTTAAACATCTAAAGCCTAGTTTCATGTTTATAATTTGTGTTGTTTTTGATACACTTTGTGATTGTTGCCATCGATGGTTATTTTTATATTGGAATGAAGAAGTCAAAAGAAAGGTATGTAAGCTTTTTGTTCGCACAAAATCCATCTGTTGTCTAACAGAGTTTAAAACTTTTCACTCGAATGATCAATTAATTAATCGTGGAAAAGTTTTGTTAACTGCAGCAAATTCTCATGAAAATCGCCATTCCGCTAATTTACCCTATGGGAAAGAAGCTATTACCATAGTTCTCATAGTAAAACCTAAGCGCAAGATCATGATAACTTTTCGTATTGGGGCCCCCAGAAGAAAAAATCACCATTCGATTGAATTTATATATATACCGGATGTCTCACCTTAAGTGAACCAATAGCTAACTTTTTTATTATAAATCTGACAAAGAACTTCTTATGGGGCACTTCCCTTAATTTTTAACGCTGCTTTTTGGAGTCACTTCGAAATTTAAAAATATGGCCGCCATTTTCCAATATGGTGGACAACTTTGATTTTTCTTATGGAACACCCTATATTTTAGGGCGTTTTTGGATTATACGCTTGATTTTAGGAACTTTTTATATTTTATATTTTTTTCCTAAACCCCATGGTTAAGGAGGTATGAACAGTTTAAGTTATATTTTTTCCCTTTAAAAACCATTGGGAAATTGTTGGTAGTCTGTATATCGAAAACGGTTGGGTTTAATAAAAGATGCCAAAGAATAAAAGTGCCTAAAAATGCTAGTTTAGTTGAGATTTAATCATAAAATAACTTTTAGTCGAGATTTAATCGTAGAAATGTGTTACTTTGAATATGATTTTACTCCATAAGGAATACATGGGATGGCACAGTTAAATGGACACAATGCATTTTAAATTAAATGGGGAAAAATGAAACTTTAACTGCTCATATCTGCTAAATTGAGTTTAGGAAAAAATTATAAAAAATAAAAAATTCCTAAAATTAAGCGTAAAATCCAAAAACGCCCTAAAATATAGGGTGTTTCATAAGAAAAATCAAAGTTGTCCACCATACTGGAAAATGGCGGCCATATTTTTAAATTTTGAAGTGACTTCAAAAAGCAGCGTTAAAAATTGAGGGAAGTGCCCCATAAGAAGTTCTTTGTCAGAGTTATAATAAAAAAAGTTAGCTATTGGTTCACTTTAGGTGAGACACCCGGTATACATGTGTGTGTCTGTTAGCACGATAGCGGCCATAAAATAGACCCATCTTTATGAAATTTGGTATAGACATGTAAATTGATAATCATTTGGACGAGTTCGTAAACAAGCCCAAACGAACCACCGGAAGGGGGGTAAAGGGGGATAAACTAAATAAAAATAAATAATAATGGGGGTTAAATGAAAATAAATAAAATATACATCAGTAGGTTCATGAGGTATCCATTTTATTCTAATTAAATTGGACGTCTTTTCAAAATCCTCCATATTTAACATTGTTTTTGTTTATGTAAAAGGAAGTGAATGCACTTTTTATTTTAAAAATAACTTCAACATATTCCAAACAGATTCAGTAAGTTTGATTCATGTTTGGCGGTATTGCACAGCATACCTATTTCTGAGTTTCTGAGCATACCGTCTAAAAAATCATGAATTATGAAACATTTAAAATTTTACATTTTCAGGCTGTAACATGGAAACCCTACCATATTCAGCCTTAGAAAAGATCGTCCAGCAGTTGCGACCGCCAGAGCTGGCTCGCTGCTGCGCCGTCTGCCGAGGGTGGCGCGAGGTGTTCAACCAGGACTGGCTGTGGCAGCCGCACTGCGACCCTGAGCTGGAGGAGCCTCTACGGACCGTCCCCAGCGTCGCCACGCCCACGTTTGTGACTCCGCAAGTGGAGAACTCGACCTTGTCTCCGATATGTCGCTGGAGACTGGCATTCATGAGGGAGAACCACTTGTGGAACAATTGGAAAAAAATGGAGCAATCAAGTCAGGATCTGCTATGGAGAGAAAACAAAAATGTAATAAATCTAAAAAACATCAGCGTATCTGTTTTTGATGTAACATTTTTTACAGATTCTCTTATTGTCGTTTGGCATCTACGGTACATTGAAATAATTGATGTTAGTAGAAACCCAGAGGTTTGTGTGGCTAAAACCGACAATGTAAATTTTATTCACGAAATGGTCAACGGATGGGGAGTGATTGGATCTACTATGTTATATGTAGAAAAAGAATGTTCAACAAATCAAGAATGTTCACTTGAACTTTACAGTGTTGATCTGACTAACAAACTTATTATTTTGAAGCACTGTATTACTCTAACAAAATCTGTTGAAAGGTGTCCGGGTTTCTTAATACAGACTGCTGACCAACTGAAATGGAACCGACTACATTTTATGACCGCGGGACATCTTTTATACATCTGGGATAAGGCAACATCAAATATGATAGCATTTGATCTAAACAATGGCTTATTATCCAAAGCAGAACCTTTCCCACTGACTGTGGATAAAACCAAAATGACATTTCAAGAGATACGTGGCTCTCAAAGTTGCGACTTTTTAATTGTTGCTTTTAGAGTTTTCGATGAAGATTATGGAACTTATTACAGTCACTCTGGTTATTACAAGTGCTGCATTTACAGCTTAACTCAATTTGCTTTCTTATCAGACCTGGTGATTAAAATTACTGCATCTCCATTCTTATCTAGACGTCTTCCAATCGCCCTGTACGATCATTTTATGGCTTATATTGAGGGAAACACTTTCATAGTGTACAATTTTCAAAGAAGGCAAATATTCCTACGTCACAAATTGTACAATGATTTTTTTGACGGTTTATTTGTGTTTGATAGCAGCTTTATATTCATAGAAATGACCAATGGTCTATTAAGGTTACAAAAATACTCTCCTGAGAAAAACAATTTAAGGACTATTGGAGAATGTGAATGTAAATACAAAAATCATGATATCGACATATATCAAATAAAAAGCAGTAAGAAGGCCTTAATAGCTAATTATTATGACGGTAATACACAGACCGATATGTTAGTATATAAATATATCCAGATCAGTTCAGGTGAGGAAATGAAGGTGTTTGAATTATCCAAACTGGGAGGCAACTGCCTTTCTCATATTTATATTAACCAATCATCCACAATATTGATTATTAGAAGAATGTATGAAGACAATCCTTACTTTGCCTACCACTTATGGTAATCACGTCAATATTAAAATTGCATTCAATAAGGTGCTTTATTTTTTTCTATCCTGATTTTAATTAATCAATGGCCACTGTCTTTGTAAGTTTAATAAATAACACCGACTAATAAATATAGGGCATCACATAATTAGTTCAATAATTCTCCTCCATTAAGAAAAGAAATCAGTTTACACTGCAATTATTTTAGTAAAATACTGTTGTTTCGGGGTATTTTTATTTTACTTTAAAATTACCCTTAAATGCTGCCTTAAAATTAACAAACATTAAACTGGCCAGGTTTTAATTACCCCAGAAAAAATAAATTATCCTGCCAGCGGAGTTACTGATGAATTGTGGTTATAGTGTCACACTCAAGAGTAGTGATACTGTTAAAGAGATTCAACTGTCGAGTGAAGGAAAAAAAAGTGTCCCGACAAAAGAGAGATAGAGGCCACGCTCTAAATACTATTAATGACCTTAGTAATACCTTAACACAGTGGATTGATTAGCGCAATGTTTTATTGCTTCTATACATTAAAAAACAGAATCGCGTCAGCCTTTATTTTTCTTTTGTCCTAATCAAATGTCTAAAATGAAAATTACTTGGTGATTGTTAATGGTTAAAACGGTTACGGTGTTTTCTTAGTAGCTTGCGTTCATTCATTGTTATGGCACATTTTAGTCTAAAATTTCCAAACATTTGTGTATTAAAATGGTGTTTAGCTGATACCTTTTTAATTAAACAAATGTATTTGATAACAAATTAGAAAATATTTCTACACAGTTTAGATGGTCTCATGGAGATTTAAATAAACCGTTAGCTCCAAACCCTGCTTTAAGTGAAAATGGAAATAGGTTTGGCGACGATAAAAACAAAGCTTTAAGCCCGTTTTGGCTTCGGTTTTCCCAGTTGGGTCATCGAGCTGATCGTACTTATCCCTTACTGAAGGTTCAGTAGCCAACTTAAATACATACAAGCATTATTCTCATAACTAGCAACACAATCTTATATCTGTTTACCGAATAAAAATTATATATATTTTCTATGATTTTTCAACATTGCTTTTACTCCGTAATTTAACTGAATAACATTGATATTTAATTTTACTTTCTTGGTCCTCTATTAGTTTTATTAAAACATTTAGGTTTGTGGAATAAATAAAGTAAAACTTCTTGGAATTTCATTCTTTATTTGTTAAACATTTTGCAGCTATTCATTAACATTCTGTTTTTTCATGATATGACCGAGACACGTGAGCCCTAAAAAGAACGAATTCGATAGTTTCTCTCATGCTGAATTAAAACATTAAAATAATCAAGCAGAGAGGCAGGGAAATAGATGAAAATTATATATAAAAATACCCTAGGCACAAATAAGTTCAATCAAGATTTTAACATAATTCACAACATTAGACATCACTTTCAGCTGAAAAAATAATACAGATCCCAACAATGTAGTATTCGTATTCTAAAAAAGTCCATAGAAGCTTGTGAGAAAAGCTTGCTCTGATTAGTGGATTTGAACTAACCAACACAACTCCCTGCAGCGCTAAATCTTTTCAAACCACGATTTAATTTTGAACATGATTTGAGAAGAAGGTCCGCTATTCCTGATTGTGCATTTAATCTTACTTTTTTATATTAATTACTGTCTATAAATTTTGTTTTTATTTACAACATTATATTAATAATTTAATTTCATACAACATATTTTAATTTTAATAAAATTTATTTTAACAGTGCACATTACGGGAACATTTAGGTAATGTATTTCTTCAAAACTGCATGTTTAGTGAAGTTTCAAAGTTTTTCGCCAGCGGATTACGAAGTAGGAACTAAACAAAAATAAAATGACTACTTTTAAATACTTTACTGCAAAGTTAGAATTTAAAAAATACCCTATAATTGCTGTGAATAAGTCTTTAATACCAGTAAAATAATCAGTAATTAATCAGTTTGAAATTATTACGAGTACTATTTAAATAATAGAGATTATATTAAAATACATGAGAACTCCTATTAATCTGAAGATACTTTTTTTAGACTTCCTTTTCGGGTCTTTTCCGTTCGCGTCTTTTCATCTTGTTTCCGTTATACCACTATTCCAAATCTACCCTTCAAGCTTGATTTTTGACCGAGCACCATAAACTAGGTCAAATAACTGTTATTAATCGTTTTAAAGTGGAAATTCATTGTAAGAATATTTTTCCTGCGGTTTCGTTATCTTATCTACCGTTATCTCTGTCTAGACGCGAGAAGCCAGTGTCTGGCCGTCTAGCGGTCCCACTTCCAGTTGGTTAGGTTAGGTTACGTTACGTTAGATTAGGTTATGTTACGTTACGTTAGGTTAGGTCAGGCTAGGTTGTGTTAGGTTACCTAACCTAACCTATCCTAACCAAACTTACCAAAATCAAGCTTGAAAAACAAACTCGAAACAGTGGTATACGTATAACGGAAAAGATCCAAAGATACAATATTTTGCTGTAGTTGACGGTATAATCACAGACAACGGCAACGACAACGTTAATTCTTCTCGAGGTGCTGTTCATTCTGTAAAATAAACATTTCATGTTCGTTAGAGAAAGATGATGGAAAGTGAGGTGGCGAAATGCCGCCACCTCCGTCTGACATTTTCGCTGTTTTCATTTCATCTTGTTCTCCGGTCCTGTGTATTTCAGATCCCTTTTGACCATCTGCCTGGTTTACCATTTAATTAGTAATTTTCAGAGGAAAATATTTTCCTTACATATTAATAAAGTTATCTTTTCCTAGAAAATGTTAGATAAATTATTGAAATGTAACTTTCTAA
This sequence comes from Flexamia atlantica, assembly GCA_035578135.1. Classification (NCBI taxonomy): domain Eukaryota; kingdom Metazoa; phylum Arthropoda; class Insecta; order Hemiptera; family Cicadellidae; genus Flexamia; species Flexamia atlantica. Next base: position 4,656,384 of record JAQJVK010000033.1, read on the forward strand.
ATAGCTTATTTTAAAATAGGAAATTTTAATATATTAAAATTTAACCTTTTAATATATTGAATTTCGCTAACCTTGTAAGCTCCATAAACAAAACACCACATTTATTAGACGGATTTTTGATCGGAATTCGAATTCCAATTCCTTTAGGAATTGGAATTTTGCATCCAAAGGAGTAGATAATATTTCTCATATTATAACTTTGTTAATATTCCTAAATGTTTAGGTCGCGGTAACTATCCATGCATAGAAAAATACTATTTGGTATACTAACTAATATAATAATACAAATTTTTATTATTTATGAAAATATGTGGTAGATTATCACAACTTAAATCATAAGAATTAAACATTTGGAAAAGTACAAAGCTTGAGTATTTTCATTAATAAATAACTAATAAAGCGAAATCACAAAGATAATGTGACGTAAACAATTAAAAACAAACATAATTCAGAAGTCACTGTTTTAGTAGTCCTTAATATTATATTTGAGCATATACTTTGTGTTATTTAGGATCTCTCGTTTTCTAATGCAGCACAAATTTAACTTGACAATAAACTACGGTTATGATTTTGTTTAGATTTTATTTAACACTAACAGTTGCCCGTGGTTTTGCTCACGATAAAAATTACAGCTGATCTAACTTCTGCTCTTTGAACGGACAAATTTTAGTATTTACAGCTGTTTAAAAGTCAGCATTTGAATGTTTACTTCCTTATAAAACGTAAACATTGAATTAAAGGACATTCACGGGCGTAGCCCAAAGGGGATTTTAAGAAAGTGAATAGGCCTATGTCCTTTTCTGAAATAGAGGCTCTATTCCTGCAAAATTTCAGCTTAGTTGGTCCAGTATTTTTCACGTGGCTGAAAGACACACAAACATCCACACTTTCACATTTATCATATTATAGTAGGATTGCATTGATATCGATCAATAACCGTAAATTAATTACAGGTGTTATCTCTGAACACAAAAATAAAGCCCTCGAGTCATAATTAACCCTTGAGCAATATTAATCAATAGTTTTGTTTTAAAGAAGCAAAACCATTCGTAATGCAATCAAATTCAGGTCAATGCATCCACTCTGATAAAAATAAAAGCAGAAATATTTTTCATCCATATGTTTTTTGTTTGGCGAAAACATAAATCCTCGTACATCAAGGAATGTCTAATTGATATATCACAAACTGTGGTATTTCTTCTCAAAATATGTATTTGTTTTGTAAATGAGAATATTTCTCAGTTATTTTTGTTTTCTGGTTTGAAAAGGAAATTTTTGCAGTTATTGTATCAGAAAATACTTTCAGTTTTTACTTTAATGTGCCACTGTAGAGTATCACTGTAAAATAAGTTGATAAACTGACAACTAAATTAATTTTGAATAATTACTTTGAATATTTTTTATTTAAAAATACACATTTATATAGAAATCTATAGTTATATGTCAGCTCCCAAAAAAATATATTTTGTTCACCTTGAACATATTATAACAGTTTACTCCATGATTTGACAGGTCCATTTGCAAAATTCCAGACAATCAGCAAAGCCTTTCCTCTTATTGTAAAGCCCCAGTAGGTCTATCTTTAACGTACAAGACTCCGCTTCATTTCGCATACATAATTAAATACGTCAATGTGTTGTATAAAATTATAAACCTAATATTTATGTTAGATATAGTATTACGCTTAGTAATATATTTAATATAATATTAATTTTGTCGGAAAGTATGAAGCTAATTTCGTATTAAGTATTTCAGTGAGGGCAATTAAATACTGATAAAACGTTAGTTACGGTACACCGAGCCTTCCTTGGTAATATTAACATTTTGTACAAGTAATCCATATACAAAAAAATTCAGAGTCATTTAAAGCCCTAGATAAATGTTTTGCAATTTAAAATTGGATTTATACTTATGGCAATGTGACCTGTGCCATTGCCATCACAAGTAGAAGGCCGCGGCGCTTTTAAATGGCAACATTGCGCCTAAGGCTTCAGCTGATTTGTTTATCCATACTATCTTATGGGACTATTTTTTGTTTACTTGAAACCAGCTGGTTCTTATAAGGATTTTTATTCTGCAAAAACCCTTGAGAAGCGGTGTTGCCAGGTCGAAGGCCGCAGCCTCATTACTAGCCTGTACACGTTTTTAAGCCAACAGTTAGTAGTTTTCATAATAAAGAGCAAAATTTGCGTTTTTATTTTTGGTTTGCAATCGTGTTTTGAAAGCGAGAAGTAGCCGAACTTATAAAACAATGAAACATCAACAATTATTTTTGACCCCTGTGATGAACAACTTGTTTGTTACTCTGTGAAAATAAGGTAGATGTCCTGACTAAAAGTTGTTTCTTTAGGGTGAAGTGCAACATCATTCACGATGTTTAGATATCTGTTGTTTACAAGCCATACTTTAAGCCATTTAACCGTGTTTCGCGAGCAATACTTTCAGCATATACAACAACCAAACAATAACAGTGTTCGAAAAATAAAGGTTTTTTTGGGTATGATGCTAAAAAAGAAGAGATCATCCCTAAAGCCCACCAATCATCATCATTGGGCCTGATGATGATTGGTGTGACCAATCGAAATCGATCGCCATTTTCCACCATTTTTGTATTTTATTAACATATTGTATGTAAGTACAGTATAAGTTTAAATATATTTTTAGTGTTGTAAGTCATTTTTTAATTACATCCAGTGAATAAAAAAGTAAAATAGATCATTCTCGACAATGAATGCTTTTTACTTCATTGGAAAGTAGTTTTTAAAGCTATACCTCAGATTTTTGCGGACATATCGTTAAGTCGGCAACAAAATATTGAACATCCCCGATAACAAACCGAGTATTTTGCTGTATAACTGTGGACAGTCTCCAGTATACATTATCACCCCTCTATACTTGCCACAAAGAAAACTGGCAAAACGAACCGGAAATCCGCTCTATTTGAACTGGACTGAACTTCCGGCCGATACAAAAGTGACCGCCTACAATAAAAAGGAGTTTAAAAGCTTTTATAAGTCAATTTCGTGTATCGGAGGTTCATTCCTGTAAAAAGCTAAAATGTAAAATACCGAGGTATGTGACCAAAAGGTGCATTCAATATAGTATACATATCAATTTAAGTTAACAAATTGTCTACAGCTCACTTTTCATGATTAATTGGTGCTTCAATTGCTTTATGTTTCCAAATAACGAGGTGCATCACTACCATTTTTTGTACTGTTTTATCTTAATTGATTTGATGGTATATTGATTTAAAAATATCTAGTCAAGGAGTTGATTTTTGAGTTAAGAAATATGTAATGATAAATATATATCAATTTTGTGTTTAAATAATTGTGTGAGTTATATAAATAAGTAATGAATGATAATTAATTGTGGAGTTCAATACGTTACTACCTTGAATATAATTAAAAATCCCTTATGGTTTGATCAGTTCAAAATTTGTTTTACCTTTGAGTTAATCTATGTGTCTAGTTAATCAAGTACAATAATTTTTAGCAAATAATTATGAACGGTTTTATCACTTAATCACTTAATCATTTTAATAAGACAGGTACCTCATGGAGGACGTTACCCTGAATATGAGTGAAGGATGATTAAATGCAATCGACATAGAAGCAAGCTTATCCACGGGATGAGTTATACATAAGTTTGACAACTGTAGATTATGGTTTCTGAACTTCCACCTTGCCTCATACCCTTTAATAGTTATATATAAATGTTAAAACGAAAATCGCAGGGTTGAAAGACGTTTTCATTTAAATCGAGTAAAACAACACGTATCATGCTGATTAAGAAATTATTAATACTTTTTAAATATGAATGCCACTTTAAACCTACATACTTTAATGGTTTAAAATAAAATTAATAATAACAATTTTTTATAATTTATTGATAAGCATGATACTGCACTGGAGGTAAATGAAAACGTCTTACAGGCCCTAGTGCGCTTTTATTTTTGTTGATAAAACCAACCTATTTTTTTGTGTTAACGATTTTGATTTTGATTTTTTCGGACATTTGTCGTTACTGATGAATAGCAAAACAAGTTTCACGGAATTTCGGGATGTGAAATCTCATCCCATCGTCGGATGAAAAAACCCCTAGAACATTACAAAATTTGCAAAAACCAGGGGGGCCTGACAAAAAGAAGGTAAAACAAACAAATGTAAAAAAGTCAACTAAAGCCGCAAACAAAATTTAACACAGAAATTACGAAATATCATCAATCAGGACACACCCACACTGAATCTGAGCAGAGCAAAGACTCCAACCTGAAGACGGGATCGATTCCATTTTACAAAACCAGGTGAAACTTGTTTTTGCAATTCAGTGACGGCAAATGTCCTCTCAAAAATTAATATCAAAGCAAAACCCATCTTTGTTTTATTCATTTTTTATTCTGCTACTATCGTTAAGAATCCAGTAAATAAATACGCTATGATACCAGTTCTGCCACGACCAAACATCAAGAACTAGGACTATCCTATAAAATAAACCAATAAGTAGCTTTAATCAAACTAATTCCAAAAATAGAGATCTGGAATCATCAAAGGCTACCACTTAAATTGATCTATTCGATTCATTCTCATTCTTTACACCTATATATTCCTAGCCTCTGACTTATTTTTCCTAGTTAAATTTCTTTATCTTAAGTTATATTATATTTCTACAGTTGTTTGAAAATGTTTGATGCATTATTAGAATAAACGTTATCATCAATCTAAAACTTTCTTTCTCCCTATATCTATAATTCAATTTCATGGTTTTATGACTTCAAACTTTAAACATTAATCCTTTTATCTCGTGGGTTGTATCACTAATTAAGTGCTATAAGGTTATTAATCAACAAATTTAAAACTAAATTGTAAAAGATGTTATCGACATTTTTCTCAAGGATTTTAAGGTGAAACCATCGTTAAAGTGTTTTATTTAAAACCTAATGATTGGGTTTATGTTCGCAGCAGCAAACCTGCCTACTTATTTTCTAAACATTCTCATGGAAGATATAACAATTTCATATCGTTATTCGAAGTTGAAATAAGTTCTTGGAGTTTGAAATTCGATGAGTATGCAAGTCAGCTGCAACATATGCAGGTTTGCCGGTGCGGATACGGTATTTCAAAACTGGGTGTTTGAAATAAATGCCCACATAAACTAAACTAGAAGAAGCATAAAAATATTTCAAGTTTTATCACAATATGCTCATGCAAGAGCCACGGTCAATAGAGTTCAATGAAATTTGAATGTTTTTAATAATCATTATTAATCGTACACACTTTCAATTCATGATCATTATGACTATTTTGCTCGTTATTTATAGGACTACGAAATAACTAATTAATGTTTTAAATGATGAGTTATTAAGTTTAATAAAAGCATTTGAATCCAGAAAATGCTGTAAATTTGTATCAACTTTAATATTATGTTCTTATTTATCAATTCCTGATCACAAACAATTGAGACGATTTTACTTTTCTTACGGATTTACGGATTACTATCTGCAATCAAATCGTTAAGTAGCTGTAAAAAGCTAGAAGAAGAGAGTTCAAAGGTATTCCCAATACAGTACCCAGTAAAGCAGCCAGTGCCCCAAGGGGAGTAAAATTTCTTCAAAGCTACATCTTTACTTTATATTAAAATTCACGACGGTTTCTTAAGCTCGAAATTTGACGTTTGAACCCCTCGAAATATTTATAAATGAGGTCATTGTAGAAATTCATGGTAGAAAAAGGCGTAAGGTAAACGTTATCATTTTTCAAAGTTTCTCAAAAATAGATTCGGGAAAAGGGGTTTTAAGCTAGCTTATGCAATTTGGTTTCAATTATTAGTATGTTTTACAAAAGGTGTCGCACCTTTGAAAACTTAACAATAATATCTTTCGCAAACGGGTAGAATTTTTTTATCATTTGGTTAAACAAAAAACTCTTGCTGAGAAAGTGCTAGAGTAAAATAGGTATACGTAACTATTAAAAATATCTTCGGGGTGAGTTTGAAATCGGAGATTACTTCTGAATCAAGTTAAACCTAAAGCCTAAATTATATTACTTCATACCATATAAAAGTTGAATTACAATTATATTACATTTCATATTCTGTATCTATTTTTAAAATTATATGCTCCACTGATATATATTGAATAACCTACAGATAGAATCATGAAAATTTCATATCATGACAATTGTGTTCGTATTGTGATTGTCACTGAACAAATACTATAAAGTGAAATTTTAATAAGGCAATGGGCTATTCAGTCTACTTATAATTCATAGTCTATTTGTAATACAGTAAAATAATATATACATCATTATATTTCTAGTTCGTATCATGGATTTATTTAACAGAAAATAACCACTATTTTTATTCTTATCGGACAATTTGTGCTTTTTTTACGAGAAATACAAATTGGTCTTTAGCCCTCTTTCAGCATCCAATCAATTAATTGTGTGTATATATCGCATACATTCTTTTCTTATTCTCTCAGAAGCGAGTGTGTCAAGTTTTTTTTATAAATACGCGAGTGCAAGTTATTAAACGTTACATTAAAATACACACGCGAGAAAAGAATTAAAAAATTCAACAACGTAAGTGCGTAATCGGTAACTTCCGGGTTCGCTCGCACGATCTCGTTCCGAGCCAGCTACCGATCACGTTCCGCACGTTGTTTTATTTAGTACTTCGTTGTATTTGTTTCGTATAAGTTTGTCCTACTTTTTATGTGTAGATAATCAAAACTGAACACCGGTCGTTAAAGATAGATAACGTATATTGCAAGGGGCCAATAAATTACGTCATCTGAAAATAGGGGGAGAGGTCTAGAATGGAAATGATGGTAAAATGATGTACATGGGGGGGGGATTTAAACGCTGGGATGACGTGAATTTTCTAATTCTTTTGTAACTTAGAGAGGAAAAATCTAAACATTCCATGTAAATTAATTAAATTAAAGCTGAACAGCTTAGAAACTATGTACTCGACTTTTACAATATCAGTTTGGATGGTCGTTTAAGCGTCAGGTCAAAACAAAGCTACAGTAAATGTAGATTTTAATGGCCATGGACGGTACCTACAAATCCATGTTTTTGGATTTGTAGGTACCGTCCATCACTTCATTAAATATTGTAGTACTAGAAAGGTTAAAAAGTTGTGGATTCAATCGTTAACATCAAACACCAAATGTTTTTAAACATCAAATTAACCCAAGATGTGTTTAAAACTAAATTTGATGGTTTAAACAACCTAATAGAAGAATTCTTTAATAGGAATTTCCCAAAGACTGACACTATTTCATGAGTTTGTTCCCTATGACATCATTTTTCGGTGGTGTTAAGAGGGGTCAGGCGGATTATGACGGTAGGTTGATTGTAGAGAGGGGGGGGGGGGTCCAAAAAAGGTCAAAAAGCGATGACGTAATAAATGAATGACCCCTAAGTAATTGAATTATCGTTAAATTTTATCGGATGGAATTGACTGCGTTGAAGAAATGCGTTGATCATATAGTGAAAAGGAATGTTAGTCTTTGAAATTGAGGCGATTTATTCCTAGATCGGACAAATATTTCAAAACTCTAAAACTCGTGTGACAAGTATACCTAGAATCACTTCAGGGAACGGCCCCAGTTGGTTGTTCAGAAACTACAATCTACAACTGTCAAACTTATATACAACTCATTCCAAAGATAATTTTACTTCTTCCTAACTTTGCTTTATGTTTTTGTCTTATTAGTTTGTAAAAAAATGTGAAAAGCAAGAAAACAATTTAACGTGGATCATTGAAGGTTTTAAGTATCATCACATATGAAAAACCGTCTCTCCTTATACAATAAATGGAATTCCTGTATTAAGGTATAGTTTTACTTTTGCTGTACTTTTCAAACAAGTTTTGTCGTCGTCGTTTCTTTTTTTTAGTCGGTTACTTCGCTTCAATACAAGCTATGCACTCGGGTTAAGTATAACTAATTTATTTTGCTTTACAATTATAGTTGTCAATGTAAATCATTTTCCTATTACGTTTTTCAACCCTAAACTTATATTGCATATAGAATCGAAAACAGTGAATCAGTAACACTGTAAGCAAGTTGCTAAATACAAGAGCTCTACTCTGAGTTTGGGTCTTGGGAACACTTGATCATTCCCAGGGGTTCGAGACCTTCTCCCCGCTCTCTCACTGTATCTGTTCTATCTAAGTTTCCTCAGAAAGTAATTTTCGTCACTTGGTGCAAGACAATATTAATATTTTTATTACCCCTTTAAGTTTTATTTGTGTAGTAGTAATGCTAATTTATAATTTTCAAGAGTATAGATAACACACCTTTCGTACAGAAAGTGATCCAAATGTATTTTGGAAATATTAACAGGAAATCTCATTTTCACGAAGAAGGCCTACTTTACAGACAATAAAAGAAGACAAATAATCGGAGTCGAGGGTAAAAATCCAGAGTAACTGGAGATTCCCCTAGAACTAGGGGTGTGCGAGTACCCGAGAATCGAGCTGTTTTCGAGCCGAGTATACACTACTCGACTTGACTCGACTTATTTCAAAATACTCGAAAGTCCGAGTCGAGTAGTTACCCCCGACGTTTACCCAAAATCGGTACGTGCGAAAGAATATTACGGCCATTTTTCACAATGTCAATCCATCTTTAACGAATATAACTGAAACCTCGTTTGTTATACTTGATGTAACAAGTTATTTTTAGTTTTTAAAGACACATAAATTTGTATATCACTCTATCTTTTCTATAGTTTGAGGGTTGAGGTTATTTATTATTACAGCTCTTAAAAATTACTTTTGTTATATTTTAGTAACCATTCAAAAAAAATAAAAACTTGTTTTTTTTGTTGATAGTTATATGAATAAAAATGTACCTGTGTGAATAACTCAAAGGAAATATTTTAATCATGAATTAAGTCAGGTATTGAGTCAGGTAATTGGTCATGGCTTATAGTCAGTGTTTTCATTTCATTTCAAAACCCAGGTAAGCCTTAAACACAAGTTAGGCTTGAAAAATATATCAAATCAAGAATAATTGTGAGTTAAAGTTAAAGGTTTTCTTTTTTTTTTGGTATCATTTATTTGTATATCTGCTCTTAGTTCAGTAACTCTTTTAAGTTTAACTACCTCAAAATTGCAATTTGTATTTGAGTAATGATAATAATTTTTTATCATCATGTACAAACATGATAACTATTATATTAAACTTAAAAAAAAACTCGACTCGAAAAAAGCTCGAAACTCGCGGGTATTTTTCAAAACTCGACTCAACTCGACTCGACTTCAAAAATCACTACTCCCACACCCTTACCTAGAACATTCCCCTAGTACATCTGGGAGGCAAAGTAATCGATCGAACAACATATTTTTATTTGCGTAGTAGTAATGCTAATTTAAAATGTTCAAGAGTATAGATAATACACCTTTCATACAGAAAGTGATCCGAATTCCCCTAGAACATTCCCCTAGAACATCTGGGAGGCAAAGTAATCGATCGAACAACATATTTTTATTTCTCTTTTAAGTTTTATTTGTGTAGATAAAAAAATGCAAATTTAAAATTTTCAAGAGTGTAGATAACACACCTTTTTTACAGAAAGTGATCCAAATGTATTTTGGAAATATTATTAGGAAATCTCATTTTCACGATTTCGTGATAGAATGAATCCCTACTTTACAGACAATTAAACAAGACAAATAATAGGAGTCGAGGGTAAAAATCCAGAATAGCTGAAAATTGGCATGGATATTAGTTTGATCCAATTTGAACGTAATTATGTCAGTGAGGGTGAGATCCTCGTTCCAGCAGGAGTACAGCGGTTCTAGAAATGACGGAGGTCTCAGGATTCAATCCTGAAACATCCTCAAAAAACCTTTGAGATATTTTATATTATTTTAAAAGGGATGTTAAAATGAATTGTCAAAATTTAACTCAATTATCTCAATTAGTTTCCTCTTAATATTCTTAATTACGTCACATTTAATACCTTTCGAACAGCAGTTCTCAATATGTTGAATGTCATAAAGTAACATTTGCATAAAGAATAAGGCCGAAATACATTTTAAAATTATGTTTTTTATTGCTCTTCAGGATGAAGCAGTAACAGGGCGATTCTGATGAAATGAAAGTAGACGCATACAATTAAATAGGTTGTCTAGTAAAGCACGCTGAGCCGTGAGGGGTTTAGAGTTTGAGGAGATTTGCTGTATATTTCTGAGAACATCAGAATATTCTAAGAGGATTTGCCAAGGGGAACTGGCTACTCTCTTTTCATTTTTCTGGAAGAAAATGTTACATCGGTTTGAGTTGAGATTTCTCGAAAGAGAAAAGATAGATGATTATCAATATATATATAAAAAAATTGTGTGTTGGTACATTTCGTTCTACATTTAACAGGGTCGTAGACCCTGTTTGGTTCCGATATCTTGAAGGGCTTAGGCAAAGGATCGTCCGAAAGGGACATATGTCAAGGTTTTGGGAGTATTTTAGGTTTTATTTGTTTGCATCAAAACATATGAATTAATTTGAAATATTTACAGTGGTTACCAACAGAATGCATCACCAACAATTGTTTTTATACAACAGGTGAACAAAGTCTTATTTAGCAAATATGTTTATATTTACGTTTTTAATTATTTAGTAAATTTTTAGTGTTAGGATATGTTTTTAAAAACATAAAGCACACACAAATTTAGAGTTACTTTTTCTTATTCTAGCTTCGTAAAAATAGATGAGAAAATGCTAAAGCGTATGAGGGAATTTTTGCAATCTCCTATTTTTTTCACATTGACGAAAGATTAGACGAAAAATGAAACGACTAAGAAGATGAAATTCGTCTAAGGGTATTACAAGAAAAATCACAGTGGCATCAAGAAACATTGTCGTAAAACATCGAATAGAAAGGGAGACAAACACATAAAGTGGTAAAAGAAACAATCGGAACAGCGAGAGGATGGAGAACCTTCGAAAAAAGGATCAAATATAAGCTGATTTAAACTGAACATTGTACAAGCTGTTTGAAGGAGAAGTTCAGAAAACTATGATTTGGACCATGAAGAATTCAACTGCCAACAAAAATATGCATTAATTAATATTATCGCTTAATTATCGTTAATCCTATACTCTTATACGAGCAGTGTTATCTTGTATGTATGCTTGCTTGCTTGCTTGCTTGCACAACGATCTCAAAAACGGCTCCGAGGATTTCCTTCAAAGTCTGGAAATAAGTAATTTATAACTCAAAAACGTATTTTATGCAGATTACTTGGCCAGAGAAAATCTAATAACGTAATAAATCGAATTTTAAAGTTGTAAAATTTTAACATTGGCCTTATGGGTTGCCGTGATAGCAACGTAAATAAAAAAGGAAAGTGTAAACAAATGAAGTAATCATAACAGCTGTTTGGAATCTACAGCCATTAAGGGAAAATACAGCAAGTGGGATGAAGAGTCCATGGAGCAATAAAAAGGTTACTATTTATCAATTTTATGACATTGAGATATTTCATAGTAACTGGATGAACTGCTAAACATGAAATAACACCGAGCAATGCTCGGTCCACCAGGTACTTATCATTAAAACTCAAATGTAGATGCCCGACCAAAGGACAAATAAGATTGCTCCCAAGTATGTCACCCCGATTTAATCAAATACTAGTATGGGGAAATGTTCAAATATATTGCATTTTTTCAAAACATTAGCCGTTATAATGCTTGCTTCCAAATTCTTTTGGAGCTACGATTTAGGCTTTGATTTTTTGAACCCAGCGAAGCGGGTTACCATGAGCAAGAGTTCGTATATTGTTTGTAATATAAAAATAAAAGATCCTTTAATACTTATCGTGACGTAGCGAATAAAGTCTTGAAATTACAAGATTAGAACATCTGGGAGGCAAAGTAATCGATCGAACGACATTATGTTTTCTCCTCTAGCATAATAGACAAAAGAGGAAAATTTACTGAGAGCATATCGAGAATAAGATAAAATGAAAACAGAGTGAAGCTTTCAAATAGCCTGCGGAGCTTTGCGTGGGAATTTGCGTTTTATTTTACCCTCCGTTTTTAAGTCTAGCTGTATCGAACCATTTAATTATATTTTTACTCTTTTGCTTTTATGAATATTGAATCAACAATATTTTAAATTAGTTACTAGGAAACGAAGTTCCAAAACTGAAATACGTTTTCCAAAACCCGACGATGCAACATGCAATCAAATTTTAACTAATTACGACTGTTCTAAAAACTTTCATTAATCAGGTATACATTTCCATATCTGAAAACTTTAAGCTTGACTTATATACATGGTTGGTTAGATGTATTATTTCATGTCTCAGTTCAATTAGGTACTGAATTCATTTATTAGGAGATAAAGATTCATTTATTAGAGATTTAATTTAATTTAAATTAATTTTAAAATAAACAAAAACATACAGTAAACAAAACGTTCAGCATACAGTAAAAACCTTCTGAGATTGTATTTATAACATCTTCTTTATATTTATCATATACATTGTTTTCTGACAACAAAATAATAGTGGGGTTAGTAGAGGCATATCCAAATTACTCTGCCTACAAATTTTTGTTATTTGCCACAACAAAGAGTTCTGAAATTAATTAAATTCTAACGTCATAATAACATCAGTGCTAAACATTAAATTATTGGCAGAGTAATAAAAATTGAGGTTCAATTAGTCTTAAAAGAGATTAATATAGAGATTTTGTGTTTTTCAGAATCTTAATATACGGCGAAATGTCATACAGGGTTTTCTTTTTCAAACGCAACCCAAAACTTTATTTCAACAGTGAAGGATTATTTCCTGCAAGATCCCCGGATTTGACTCCACGATATTATTTTCTTTGGGAATACATATAAAGTAAGGCCTACGAAAACTTTTTACAGGATATAAAGAACCTCAAAACAAACATAACAAATTTAATGTAATAAATTCAAAGTGGTACTTGAAAAACGTGTTCAGGAATTTGATGGAGAGAGCACAACTTTATTTAAATAGCATTTGCGGATTGTTTGAACACAACAAATGTTGGCTTAAATATGGTCAAACTTAAATAATAGGTTGTATAAAATGTAAAGATGAACAAAACAATACTTTTTTTATAACAATACTTCATTCTTATATGTGTGCATTATTCAATCTTAAAACTGGGTTGCGTTAAAAGAAAAAACACCCTGTAACTAATACATCCTAAACTACACAATTGATTTATTGCTGATGTCACCAAACTTCATTATCTTGTAAATGCACAAGATTCTTAATTTGTATCTATTCAAACACATTATTTCACACGTTTTAAACTTAATTGATGACAACATTTTGAATAAAATCATATTAGACCGGGAGCTGGGAGGTCGAAAATTACGTCATAAGGTGCACATGTAAAAGCTATACCGTTTTGAAGAGGCATCCTGGGGGTGTTTAAAAAATGGGTCTGTTAGCCCTCAGTCTGGGGGCTTTCTCCAAGGTGGTCAAACTCAAAAATTCGCAAAAAGGTCAAAATTTACGTCATAAGGTGCAGGGATTTGACATATACCATGACGTGGGAAAAGTTGAGGGAATCACAAAAACACCTAGGTGGACAAAACTTTTTGGGGCTTTGACCGAGGTGGACAAACTTGAAAATCCAAAAAATTGCCAAATTTTACGTCATAAGGTGCACAAATATAATATGCGGCATTTCATTCCTCAGGTATTCAGGGACCTAAAACCGCTGAGGTGGACACAATTTTGGGGGCTTTAACCAAGGTGGACAAGATTGAAAATTTCATGTTTCGAATTTTGGATTTTTTTTAAATGCGTCCCTACCCCATCGTATCAAATTGATTTCGATGAAATTTTTTTGGGAGGTCTTGGAATGTGACTAAAACGATTTATATCAAAATACCAGAAAAATGTATAATTTTTCACTAAAAAGGGCAATATTTTAGAAACTTTTTCAATTTTGTTGGAAAAAGTTTTTTACGCTCTTAAAACTTATCCGATCTTTATGAAATTCGGCACGGACGTGTAAAGTGATAGAAACTAACATTATCTCGAAAACTAGCTCATTCGGATAATGAGAAGGAGGGTAATAGGGGGTTTTACCCCCAAAAAATGGATTTTTTTGAAATATTTTGTTTAAAATTTAGAAAATCAAATTTTAGTTTACACCATTGAATTCAGCTTGAAAAAACAAACAATTTGGTATGTTTAATCATTGCTCTATGTCCAATCGTTCCCGAGATATTGAGGGTGGTAAGCTCAGTACGTTGATCCAATGTTAACCTTACGGGAAATAAATTAAATTGTACATCTCGCTTTTCTCTGAACATAACTTGATAAAACTTGGCATATGGCTTCAAATAGTTAAGGTCTAATTGATTATGGCCTAAAATCCCCCATTTTTGGATTTCCGTGGCAGCAAACCATCATACATTGTTCCCATGTTATTCTTAAGGGAAGAAAATAAAATTCTCTGTCCTCCTTATTTTTTTACATATGTTAATAAAACTTGGTATATGGCTTCTTCTAATCGAGGTTAGTTAGATATTGACTTAAAGCCACCCAATTTATACGTACCTGTTACAGCAAACCTGCTTACTCATTCCATATGTTATTCTTATGGAGAATACATAAAAGTCATGTCTCGCTACGTTTGGTTGAAATTACCCACATGTTTTGGTATTTTTATTCTTACTTTTACTCAAACCTCTTCGATTCTACCAAATAGGAGCCAAAATTCCCCCCTCTTAAAATTTTGCAAAAAAAAGGCGTTGAGACCTCTGATCGAAATTGAAAATGTACTAAGAACATCAGCCGATTTTGTCCGAGAGAAGAAACCCGACTTGAATAGGAACGTAATATCGGAACTCACTTGTGTTAGTAAGTCGATTTTCCCCAAAGGAAAAGACAGGTAATCAAACTACGTCTCAGGTGATGGATTCACCTTCAACTTGACACGGAATACCCTGGTAATTCACCCTCCGTCACATCTGGTTGGGCGTCACGGCACTTAAAATAGTTGCTGTGTAAAATTCAAATTGTTTACATAGACGTTCGATTCTTGACACCATCACTCCTCGATTACTTCTCACAAATATGTAATTTGCAGTCAATGGTGTCCAAAATCTTTTTATTTAGTGGGACCGGTTCCGATTTACTTACGAATAGCTTCATCTACTTTTTTACTATGTACAAACGTTAAATGTACGTTACTATGTGGTCATCGTTAATTTATAAAACAGATTGAAATATACTTTCAGCTACATTACTATGAAATCGCCTGTTTTTAGCGAATGTCCCTATAGGGAAGAAGCTATTACCGTAGGTCTCATGGTAAGACCTAAGCCCCAGACCATGATAACTTTTCGTTTTGCAGCCCCCAGAAGCAAAAAACACCATTCGTTCGAATTTTTAGATATATATATCTATATATCTATACATATATGTGTCTGTTAGCACGATAGCGGCCGTAAAAATGGTCCGATCATGATGAAATTTGGTACAGACATGTAAAGTGGTAATCGATTGGACGAGTTCGTGAACCAGCCCGATCGGACCACCAGAAGGGGGGGGGGTAAAGGGGGATAAACCCCCCCAAAAATGGGTTTTTTTAGTTTTTCACATGGAAAAATCAAATTTATCACATTTTTGTTGGCACCATTGAATTCAGCTTAAAAAAACAAACAAACAATTTAGTATTTTGAATCACTGCTCTATGTCCATTGGTTACCGAGATATTGAAAGCGGTAAACACAGTACGTTGTCCCAATGTTAACCTTATGGGAAATAAGTAAAATTCTACATCTCGTTTATTTCTCAACATACCTTGATAAATCTTGGTAAATGGCTTCTTCTAGTTCAGATCTACTTAATATTGAATTTAAACCAACCAGTTTAAACATACCTGTAGCAGCAAACCTGCATACTCATTCCCCATGTTAATCTTATGGAGCTTACAAAAACATGTCAAATCTCGCTATGTTAGATTTAAATATATTGGTTTTTGCATTTGAAATTCGCTGAGTATGCAGGTCTGCTGCAACGGGGGTATTTTTTATGTGTTTACACCAGCTCGCTGGTTTACACAGGCGCCTGAAAAAATTCAGCAGTATGTTGTTTGCAATACAAAATCAATGTTTATTATGTTAAAGTAATGTTTACTATTTTTTTTTATTTATTTCCGAAATAACCTAGCACACTTTTTATATTGTTTCATCAGTTGTGTAGCAAAATAAATTACTGTTCAAAACACTATTGTAAGTGGTTTGTATATTCTCAATTATATGAAGTGCTCGATGAATCTCGCACTTCAATGGTTTCAAATATGCAATGACCCACTTTTAACTCTTGTTATGAAACATACTATTTACAAACGCTGAACAAATATTACACAAACATAAATTCAAAACTCATCATTTTCAGGTTGTTTACTACTTGAAGTTTGTAGCCCTGCTAAAAAAAGAAATATTAGACCAACTTTCATCACTCCGCCTTTAGTTAAAATTTTTTAGGTTATATAAGAGTGAAAAGTCTGTGCCTTAGGCAAGTGTTATAATTTCACATGTTTAATTAGCTTTCACATTCAACTATTTTATTCAATCTTTTGGTCACAGGGAGTTCTAACTAAATGCCATTTCGTTTGAATAAAGTAAATTTTATTTAATAATATAACAATAATTTCTTTTTTAATTCCTGCAATAGTTTATGGCAGCGAAAAAAACTTCAAATGTATAAACAAGTCTATTTAATTTGATGTGTTTTTCTAGAGACGATTTGACCAAGTACATCAGCTACAACACCGCTTGAAATCAAACCAAGGTGAACACAAACACAAACATGTTGCTAAACTCGAACGGGTCATGTTTGCGTTGTGGCACTGTTTGTAATTATTTGAATAACTTCATTCACGTGGTTCACGCCTTTATCGCAGCTCTAGATGAGGCCTTAAGGATGACAATAATATTGTAAACTATATTATTTTTAATTCAAAAATTTCCAACTCGAAATTAAAAAATTAACTTTATTCTAAATCAGTATCAAACAAGATTCAGATTAATTTTCAATTAACCACCAGCCGGAAACACTGGATGTATTGGATTTCAACGTCCTGTTGTGATAGTCGAAGACATACGCTCTAAATTAATTGCTGTGGTCAAAATTCAAGCCGACGGCAGTAAAGCAACCTCTGCACATTGATAATCGCAGATCCTTCAAGATCCACGGATTTGAGCTTACTAGACTATTTTCTTTGGGGATACATAAAAGAGTAAGTTCTGCGAAAACATTTACATGATATTCAGCAGCTCAAAACAAACATAATAAATGTAATACAAGAAATTAAAAGAGGTCCTTTGCAAAATGTATTCAAGAATTTGATGGAGAGAGCACAACTTTGTATAAATATCAATGATGGATTGTTTGAAGACTAATGTAAGTTAAACGTGATCAAACTTGTAAGATAGTTTGTATAAAATGTAAAGATTAAAAACAACAACACTCATTTCATCTATATGCATTATTAAATATTAATAATGGGTTACGTTAAAAAAAAACTCTGTGTTACCTTTGCTGAGTGTGTTTGTTTACCAAATCCGTATCATGTGATGGTAAAATCAACAGCTGATTAGTAACTCATATGGGTAGTACAACATAAATTGCCATTTGAAACATATTATTATAGCTTATGAAAATTACATAATGAAAAGTGAATGTGGAATTGAGTATAGGTTTTGGTATCTACTAAATAACAATAACAATAACAGTTTTGTCGCTTGAAACCAAACTCTTTAAGAAGTGCTTTCAGAATACTTTTAAGTTCTTTCAGCTACATAAGAAGAAGTAAGTATGGTAAAACAAGTAAGTATGGTAAAACAAGTAAGTATATTAAAAAGTATAAAATTAAGGCATGGAGGTGGACAAAAGTAACTCGAATGAATTAGGACCTAAGGATAAGGTGGAATGAAAACATAAAAAAGCCCTGCAACTCTGCAGCACAGCTATTTGGGGCTTCATCCTCCACTGATATTGGTTTTGGAATCGGAAATGTTTGATGAACAATAAAATTTTAGCATTTAGAGCGCTCTTGTACTTCTTCTACCTTAGGGAGTAGAAACTCCCTATTGAGCTTATTTTAGAACATTTATTTGTCTGTCTTAGATTAGAAACTAAAGTTGTACTATGAAAGGCAATTAGAAAACTTTTACGTTTGTCTTAGGCCCCATTCTACCTACTTCAAAGTTCTAAATGTTTGCTATTTTAGTTAGGTATGTCCTATCAAACTCAGGTTTTCCAAATTTTATTTCTCGTAACAAAGTCTCCAAAATGAGGAGTTACTCTTATAGGGGCTTCTGTGTAAACATTTTTGATCATCCAAACCCTACTTTTGGGCAAAGGCAGTCGTGGCTCAAACTAAAAACTTCACATTTGTATCTTAATGGTGTTCCAAGTGTGTTCTTCCCACTTTAAACCGTTCCAAAGGTAAGATACGGTTTCCAAACTTATGAACATTTTGAAATGGCTGCCATTTTGGGTTAGGGGTGCGATATCCACCTCGAGTTCGCACCCTTTTGCTCCAATTGACAACTACATACTGCGCGGGAAGGAATTAATCGATAAGGACTGCCCATATAACTCTGAGGCTGCTCCCAAAATACCCAATTGATGATGGAGGAGGAGAGGGTTAAGTTGTGACTCTGATAAAAAAAAGTACTGTTTTTTTAGTTTCATAAAGGAGTGCCGAGGTTTGGTTTCATACTGCAATGCGTTTATCCGTGATGTGAGGGCATCTACACGTTAGTCTAACCCTGCATATGGTCAAATTTATAACAACATACCGTATGATACTTACCGTATGGTACCGTATAATAACAGGATGAACTGTGAACTCAGGGAGGGGTGACCCATAACTAAGCAATGAAGTGTTGATGTTCGATATTATGATTTCAGGAGTACACCGACGAGAGGTCCCTTTCCAATCCTGTATTTAGGTCAGTAATGAATAAAGACACGAATAAAAATATTACAAAATATATGAACAGATTGGTAATCTTTACTTATTGACTTCGAAGTTTTTTATTAGTATTATGTCAAAAACAACAAATTAGACTTTCATAAGACGTACAGAAACATGTTTATGTGCATGAACCGTTAAAATAAAATATCCATAAAGTGGTATCAAAGACAGGTTTTCGTAATATAAATATTTAATAAAAGTATACTCATTCAAGTGTAAGTAGTGTCACTTAAAAATTAAATCACTTTAAAAAAATATTATATCCGATTTTGTGCGAGCTAGAGGTTATATATTTGCTTCACTATCGTGTTTTATTAATTTAACTTGAAAAAACGCAATTATAAAATCATTTTAACGAATGAATATTGAATAAATTCGTGCGAGTAATAAAAAAACGCGTGATTAAAAACGTAATCAAAGTTAAATACAAAACGTAAAACGTAAAACGTAAATGTAAAACGTAAAACGTAGATGTAAAACGTAATTAACGCGCGTAACTAAAAAACCCGTAATCAAAACACGGACTTTTTTATATTAAAATTCATACCTATTATAACAAATTCACAAATTTGCTATCATCAATATTAACCTCAATCTCTAAAGGTCTGATGTCATGGAATATTAACATTATGGTGAAATATTATTGCTTTGAAAGTCAATCAAAAACAAAATATGACGTGCAATTAAAAAATTACATTTATTTCTACAAAGAAATAAATTCAGGAATTAACAATGAGACGTGAGGTGGCTTTTCAGCACGTTTGGGGGATTTGCTAAATGACTGAGAATTACAGCGAATGAGCGCGATGGAAGCATTAGGGAACACACATTTACTCCTGTTTTGTATAAAAAACTGTACATTACGTTAGTGAGTCCTAATGCACACAAAGCAGATTTGACTTAAAATTGTGTTGATAATGGAAGTGAAATTTTGATTTAAAAAAATTTAAAATACATAATGTAGATATGATTATTATGTACAAATTTACACATGTACTAATTCAAACACACCACATATCTGAATGTCCAATAGATCGGATAAAAAAGTCAAAAATTAGTGCATATTCCGTGTTTATAAATCATGATTTAATTTTTTAGGGTAGATAGAATTAGTTTATGCTGTTTACACACGCAATTGCTTAGATTATTAGCAGTACCTGGTGGACCGAGCCTTGCTCGATGTCATTTCATGTTTACCAGTTCATCCAGTTACTATAAAATATTTCAATGTCATAAAATTTATCAATATAAACCTTTTTTATTGCTCCATGGACTCTTCATCCCACCTGCTGTATTTTCCCTGTAGATTCCAAACAGCTGTTATGATTACTTCATTTGTTTACACTTTCCTTGTTTATTTTCGTTGCTATCACGGCAACCCATAAGGCCAATGTTAAAATTTTACAACTTTAAAATTCAATTTATTACGTTATTAGATTTTCTCTGGCCAAGTAATCTGCGTAAAAGACGTTTTTAAGTCATAAATTACTTATTTCCAGACTTTGAAGGAAATCCTCGGAGCCGTTTTTGAGATAAATATGCAAGCAAGCAAGCATACAAGCAAGCAAGCAAGCAAGCACGATAAAATTAGTCATATAAGAGTATAGGATATACAAATCCTAGACATATCTGTAAATAAAGACAAAAGTTTATATTTTTTGCCTTTTTTGATTTTTTTTTAATTTTAAAGATAAAGGGCAGATTTGATTATTTTGTGCTGTTTTTGCATGCAGTTGCTTAGTTTAACAACATGACGAATTGTAGTCAAATCGGTTAATAAAAACCGAAGTTAATTACCCGTTTTGAATTTAATAGTTTGACATACCGGACGGATAGGATCATTATGTACATGCGGTTGCTTAAGACATCTTCATATCCGAATATTAAAAAGATCGGTTAATGAATACCAAAGTACGTATTTGTAATTTTACAATTCAAACGGTAGACAGAAATATTAATACCGTTTACACAAGACATACACTAGCTTATCACAACCGCATGTCCAGATGTTAGACGAATCGGTCAGAAAGAAAGTTAATTGTTTAGCCTATATTTATAAAAATTGTTAATTCCAAATTTACAAAATATACAGAAATAATAAATACCGTTTACACTTAACTTGCTTTGGCAATCATATATACAAATATTAAACTGATTAAACCTTAAAGGCAAAATTTTAGCCTATATTTATAATTTATATTTTTAAATGTACAGGATCGATAGAAATGATAAATACCGTTTGTACACGCACTTATTTGGGACAAGGGTAAATCCAAGTACCAAGCAGATCGGACAATTAAGATGGAAGTTAATTTTTTAATCTATGGATAAGTAATTTTAATTCAAAAATTAGGATAGGGTTTCACACGCTTAGGGCAAACACAGGCAGAACGGAAAGTAATGACTAAAGATGACATTCTGACTGGTAACATCTTTGTACCAAACAGAAACTATTAAAAATATACCTGAAACCTGAAATAATAATCAGAAAAATAATATGTAAGCTTTAAGGTAGTATTCCAGTCAAAACAAGGTCTACCTGAAAAAATAATCCCAAAAGTCCTCAAAAATAAGTGGCGAGCTGACGGAAACAGGGCACTTTTTTGGTCTTTCGTAAAAATCTCGAAAATCGTTGGTCTGAGGTAAAAACTTTAAGCGTACAAAATAACGTTTATTAAAAAAGCTCTGCAATATACCGTTTGGCTCTGTTCCATGAATGAAATGGAATGTATTTAGCTCTCAAGATGCTTTTAGACTTGTTTTACTGAATATACATAACGTACTACTTCATCATAAAAGCCCCTGATGCTTGCAGTAATTCTTTATCACTGTTGCTTCTTTATTTCTGTTATTTCATCGTTATATATTACTTAGGTTGTAAACTTAGTATTATTTTATCATCTATTCTTGCTAGGCTTGAATATTAATGTAAAACTTTATTTTAAAGGTTTTTGAAGTTTTTTCTTTAAATTGGTTAAACAAGATGTTAAGAGAAACTATATTGTGCTTTCGTTTAACTCATGTATTTTTTATTCCTTCGATAAATAAAAAATATTGTAAATGTATTTTTATGTAAAATATTAAAGTTACACATGTCAAAAGTTGCACATGATAAAAAGTTTAATTTTTTAAATTGAAATAAAATATTTTTAAAATTTAAGTGGATTAAAAAACTAACTAAAATATATAAGACAATCCGAGTAAATAAAGAAGCGTGTACATAGAAAGCCATTGAACCATTAAAATGTTAACTCAAATTGAAAGCTGAAAAGATGGAAGTGGAATGAGATATAGGGGCCCTTTACGTCACACAATTTAGGAAATACCCGGAAACAAAGTATCAGCATCTACACATCATTATGGCCAAAGCGCCATCTTTTCTTTACAACATTTTGGCCAACGTGCTACCTTCTGTACATCATTATGGTCACCTTCTACATATTGTTAGGCCCTAGTGCTACGTTATACATCTCTAAGGTCAAACTGCTACACCTGTGTCATCGTTAGGCCATGCTGCCACCTTTTACACATCGACAAGCGTCCAAAAAGCCACCGTCACATAATATGTAAAGCCTTTACATAATAAGTGAGGCTTTGTTCTGTCATATTATGACAGAACAACGTTCGTGCCTACTCCTAGCGTCCCACCAACATGCATTTTAAACCTTGTTAATCTATATTAATTGCTTTAGTTAATCGGTTACTGGAATTGGAACTGCCAAATGCAGTCTTTTTTCATTATTCTTAAAATTAATCTTAAGAGATTCGGATAATCCAAATTTCAGGGATAAATGTCCAAATTTGTTGTTAAAATCAACTAAACCAATACAAAATTACCGTATAGGGAAATATTTTTAACCATAACTCAAAATGTAAGATTAAATTTTAATTTTTCATTAAAGTTTTATTTAGATGCGTAGTAGTGCATTTTAGATTGAAATGAAATGGCCAATATAAAAGATTCCAAATTCACTTTTGGAATCAATCCTGCATACTCTCTTCACAATGTTAACTTCGTGGGGAATGAAGCAAATATGCACTGCTTTTATTGGTACAACTTAATAAATTTTTTTAACTTTTAGGATAAAATAATTTTTAAACTTACAATTTAAGGCTTTTATTAAACTAGAATACTTCTCCACAACGTTGAGATTTACTAGATTATGGCGTAAAATCTCTGGCTGTTTCACATTCCTCTACTACAAAACCTGCGGGTTGTTGTTTGGTTGCAACACTTTCCTCAACCCGTAGTATTATTTTTGAACATATTTTCACATGTCATTTTGGGATTTAAGTTAATTTTACTTGATTTGAGATTATGTATACATTTATTATGGACTTAAAATTTGCTGAGTATGCAGGTCTGCTGCAATGAGGGTATTTATATCCTGCTGCGTTATAATCATCACAGAAATACGATGGATTATTCAAGCATATTATATACCGAAATCCCTCGCGTCTTACCAAGTCTTTCATAGTAAGAACTTGGAAATTATGACAATCACAATAAATAGTGCAAGTAGAAGTTTTATATTATGATACATGTATTATATGAAAAAATCTTTTAAGATGACAGTTATATTTACAAATGGAAGGAAATGCTCAATTTCTGTGAAGTACATCCTTTTCCTGTCACGCAAAAATTTTATTTCCCCTTGTCTTAAATTCTCACCGGAAGTTAATTAATGCAGCTACGGAAGGCAACCTGAGTATTTAGCCTTGATAATATCCGGTCTGGGGAACATTTAACTTTAGCTATGATACAACCCCGGTTTTCCATGCATTATATACTTAATGAAAATATATGACTTTTGATTTTTTTATATTACATTTTAAAAACAATATAATTACACTATCTTTTCTGATAAAGCTTCTTTTGCATTGATTTAATTTTAATTTCAAAACTTTTTTGACGTCATAAAAATCCATGAAATATTATAAGTTGATAATGGAAACATAACCATGCCCTACTAAATAACATATATTATAAAAGTTTATTTTTAAGTAATATTTCACAATGGAAAGTTAATGTCATAGTTATTTCTGTATTCTTAACTATACCCATTTTAATTTTGGCTTTTAATTCAAATATTTATAACAATTTAAATATATTTTTAAAACATGTTAAATAACTCTTAAAACTACAATTTATTATGACTTAAGATACTTTCTCAAGATTTCCAGATTTAACATTTTATTGTATTAATGTAAAAACAGAGATTTTAAACCTACTATTTCCAACTATCAAAAATATTCAAATCGTATTGAAACGTTAAACGGAACGTCAACTACGGCGACAACATGATAACTAATCAATGATAAGAACAGATCGCGCCAAAAATTATTGCATGAGGAAACCGTATGTTAAATTTCGGGAGGGGGGGATTGAGGGATTTTCTTAAAATCCTGAACGAATATGTAAATATAACTTTGAGTCATAATAAGGCGTATTACAGAAAATAATATTGTTGAAATAAAATACAGTCTAGAAATAAATTTCATCTGCTATTTATTACTTATATAAAAAAAAACAATACATGACCAAAACTATATTTTTGAAACAGAATCAGCTAATTAGTGCCTTGAGGTCGTAGTGGCTGACATTTTAATAGCTACATTTAATTACTTCGGTAAAATTAATTAGGGAAAAAGCTATTTAGTCCAGTTGATTAAACACGGAGGGTTCATACAGTCTAGCAATAGGATAATTAACACGTACAAACAGTCAAAATTATAACCGAGGATAATTTAATTACCCATAGGGACGGACGGACGTGGAGTGAAATCTTTCAAGGGCTATGCACTCACCGGCCACAAATGTTTATGTTAATATTAATGTTTTTTTGCTCATTAACCGGTCGGAAATTAGTACAGCAAATATATAACAAATAATATAACCTTAAAATAACATATAAACAAATATAACAAATGTATTTGCTTTGTCTTCTTCACTTCTCGTTGTCTTAAAAAACATAAACATTCCACATACAAAAGATTTTCATAAAATTCAAACACAGTAAGAACTTAGTTTGATAAAACTTCATTGTGAATTAAAATGAATATTCTTATATCAGCCTGTACCAGTCGCAGGTAACTGGCATTGGCAGGCCCACTTAGATTCGGTGTCCTGGTGTGGACATGGCGAATATAAATGCAAAATATTATGTCATTCAACCAAATACTACCACGGTGATTTTTACCAATTTTTAGAAGGCATTTTGATCCAGGTTGGGATTAAAACTTAGCCAAAGCTAATGGACTGCACAATATACTTTAGCTACAAGTCACTACAGCTCGGTACTTACAAATTAATTTTAATTTATCATAATTATAAATTTTTATTGATTAAAAAACACAATTCGGTGATTATTTTGAAGAAAACCTAATAATTCTTTTATCAGTTGAATATTCTGCTTTGAAAACACATGTTTTTGGCGATTCGGAATTTTTGTACAACTTCTTCAAAAGCTCTCGCCCACTTCACTAACAAGGATCTTGACAATGTAGTCTCACGTATAAACATACAAACACAAAACACTTAACACGAACAGAACTTAATGAGCAGTTTGTTTACCGTAGAGCAGTAACCAATTGTAGAGCTTTTAACATTAACAATTGTTTTTTTGCTGAAATTTGTAACTCATAGTTTATTTCAAACAAGACCAAAACTGGGATATGCAAATGGATGAGTGAAAGCTGTTTCTCAAATGGATTTAAAAAATATAATACCAATACTAGAAATGCGTCATCGGTGTCACTCCAGAGTTTTTACCAATAGGTAATTGCCTTAATATCTTCTCACTTGCAGTACATACTACCTTCACTCGAAAGTCTATTTTACCTTATCAATAGGCAGAATAATAACAATCGTCAGCACTTCAGTGTTGCACAATCAGTTTAGTCTACAGTGACACTATGAGTCATAGTGAGTCATAGTCTATGAGGACTAGATGAATTTTGGTTTCTACCTCTAGCTCATCCAACAGACTGCAACTGCAAGGAGGTCCTAAATAGTCCAGGTGGGTTGTAAGACCGCTAGAACTCAGTGAAATAGCGTGTGTTAATGTTGAAAATGCAGTGCTAGTAACTGAAAATGTGCGTGTTCACTTTTTAATTTTAATTGTATTTATTTATTTATTTATTTCATTTTAACAATGCTACAAAACAGCACAAGCCAATTACATTGTAGCATTAAAGATATTTCATTTTTAAAACAGTCTTTGAAAACACTTAATCTTCACTGACCGTTGGCACTTAACACACAGCTATTTTAAATGGCACTAGAGAATAAATACCAATATAGAATGTATCAAGAATTAACACGCAAAAAAAGTACTCAAGCAGAGATTATTTCATATATTTTATATCCAAAACTTCGAATTATTATAATATTATGTTCTATGACAAATAACAAAACCTTAAAATTATCCCAAGCAATGTCAGTAAACGATTGATGTATACTTGAACAATCAATTTCCCTTAGCATATACGCAAGAAAAGATTCTTAACTGAAATTAAAAATATCAGCAGAATATAGATTTAGTCCAGGCAACGAATGCTCAAAAAAAGGTATAACAGGAATTGCATGGAACACAATTTTTGACTTTGCAGCTTTGTTTGGACTAGTTAGGGGGTGAAAATATCAAAAGACCCCGTCCGTAGCCCCTGAGCGGGGGAAGGGAGGGGGGTCTGAAGTACCATTTTTTGGCTTTTCCCTAATGTTTTTAAGGGAAAGTGGTCCAAACCTCTCAAATTTGAATGGCTATGTCGGGAATCGACCCCAAGACCTAATGTAACGACACCAAAGTCATTAGAACATTTTAAGCTTTTTCCGTAAAATTTTGCTTAAGCATGTTTTCGATGTATCACTAAATAATTTATAATAACCCGATACATGCTGAGTCTAAAATGGATATAAATGAATAAAGAGTTTTTGACTTGACTTGACTTGATTTAAAGTATAAAACAAGTTTCACACAAGCAGCCCAGCCAATTAATTCAGGGGCACGTTCCTTATTCCAGCTATGTTTCAAAGACTGATATATTACTTTTATCATCGAAAAATTCAATTACTATGCCTTCTAACAATATAAATCACTAAGCATGCAATGATCTGTTGGCTGGTATCAAGTGATTCTGTCTTATCTAAGATAGGGTACTTATTATCTTGTCACATTGCAGCCAACACTTATTAATATCACGAAATCTAAACTTGTTTCTTAAAATCTGGAGTTTATAGCTCTATTGTAGAAAAGTGAATCCTTATCTATAAAATTTTACATCAGGCAAAGAATAAGAATTGTTCCCAAACTAAAATGTGTATTTTGTTTTTCATCGTTTCACAGCTCACTTATTCTATTTTTCTATTTATGTATCACCAATTGCAAAGCCAGGAAGTTAGCTTCAATTTAATGGATTTTTTTGTAGCTTCTAAATAACATGAAAAATTTTCAGGTCATAAAATGGAGACACTCCCATATTTCGCGCTGGAGAAAATCGTCCAGCAGTTGTCACCTCAAGACCTGGCCCGCTGCAGCGCCGTCTGCCGAGAGTGGCGCGAGGTGTTCAACCAGGACTGGCTGTGGCAGCCGCACTGCGACCCTGAGCTGGAGTGTAGCTTTTGGAGTTGTTGGTTGTCGGAAGAATGGCGTGAAAGGTTGTTGGAAATAGCCAAATATGGATCAGGCTGGAACAATATAGACCAGGGTGGATCTGAGGTACAATGAGGTAATCCTGTATTGTCAGGAAAGGATTGATCAGAGCAAACTTCTATAACTGTGAAGGTGAATAGGATAATTTAACTAAGTGGAAGGTTTACCCTGAGGCCGATCGTGCCCATTGCCATATGGTCACCTAAGCCAGCTTTGATGAACAATAATTAAGTAATTAATTCCATGTACAACTACATTAAACGCCAGAAGGGCCTACCTAGCATGTGATTGAGAATAACTGTCTGATTTTAAGCCTAACTGTCTATTCGCTGATTACTATGATTCTGAATAAAGGTTTAATGAACTATTAATTGTTGGCAGATAGTATGAGAAACAATATTTCTGTTGAAGCTAAATCGGTAATATTTTAAGGTGTCGCCTCAGGAGAGGCGAAACCCACAGAAATTTCACATCTTAGAAAAAAACCCCAACTAAACTAACTCCATATACTATGATTGAGAATAACTGTCTGATTTTAAGCCTAACTGTCTATTCGCTGATTACTATGATTCTGAATAAAGGTTTAATGAACTATTAATTGTTGGCAGATAGTATGAGAAACAATATTTCTGTTGAAGCTAAATCGGTAATATTTTAAGGTGTCGCCTCAGGAGAGGCGAAACCCACAGAAATTTCACATCTTAGAAAAAAACCCCAACTAAACTAACTCCATATACTATGATTGAGAATAACTGTCTGATTTTAAGCCTAACTGTCTATTCGCTGATTACTATGATTCTGAATAAAGGTTTAATGAACTATTAATTGTTGGCAGATAGTATGAGAAACAATATTTCTGTTGAAGCTAAATCGGTAATATTTTAAGGTGTCGCCTCAGGAGAGGCGAAACCCACAGAAATTTCACATCTTAGAAAAAAACCCCAACTAGAATTTATCCCCCCGGCACCCCCAAACAACCTAATTTAAAGCATGATAATTTAATGTAAATCAATCGGTGATACAATAAACTAATGATTTAATACTCATCGCTGGTAGCTGGGTATGAAGGCTGCTAATCTCCCTGAGGTTTTCTGGTGAAGAGGGAAGAAGCCAGGCAGGCGTTCCAAATCCTAAATTTCCCTCTGTCTTTTCTAGAAAGTTCAGGTGGACTGGCCTCTGTTCAGGCATTATGGCCAGTACCTGGTTTGGCGCTATATATATATATATATATAAGTGACGCGCACGGCACAGGAGGAGCCTCTCCGGACCATCCCCAGCGTCGCCACACCCACGTTTGTGACTCCAGAAGTGGAGAACTCGACCTTGTCACCGATATATCAGTGTAAACTGGCATTCATCAGAGAAAAACAAATGCGGAGCAATCGGAGTCTTTATAGTAAAAAAGCATTTAATAGTACCGAAGAAGCCTTTAGCATGTTCAAAAAAGTTAAGAAAGATGTTGGTGAGATAAGTTTTTTGACCGACACACGATTTTTCTTCCGCGCAATACGCGAATTTTTTAAATAGAATTCTTACTTTATTTAATATAGGAAACACACACACACACACACACACACACACAGACAGACAGACATCACGTCGCAAACTACTTTTTTGGATTCAGGAAGCATTAAAACGAATATATCCACTAACAACTCAAATTCGAAAATTTTGACGAAAACAATACTGTCTCCATATACTATGTACAGGGGGGAGAAAGTAAAAAGGAAACCCCAGTCATAACAATGTCTGATGAACTTAGGTTTGTTTGACTAATATTAATTTTAGATTAGACAGACAAAATATGCCATAAAGGATTTATTTACATTATGCTACATTTGAAAAATAAGTAATTAAATCGAATAAGCTAGCGTATGTCTCATTTTAACCCTAGTGCACCTTTTTACACAAGAATGCTGAAAGAATTAAGACAATATACTTTAGTCGTATAATTAATACCATTCAGGATAAGACATTTATAACAAAGTTATTTCAATATTATTGCTATTCAATATTATTGTCTCTGATGTAGCATTAGATATACAATCTATGATATAAATAATGTAAAGTCTTTGTTGGAATGTTTAAAAACATAATACTATGGACAATTAGATCAATAGAATGCAATAGTTTATTGTATTAGGGATAAATTGAAATAAATTTATTAATGCAATCAACGGTAATTTGATTAAGTACAGACAACTGTTTGGACAATAAACAAATATTTTTCAAAAGGGACTTCGGACTTGGACTTTTGCAATCCAAGTGGAAAGATAAGCTATTTATATAAGTGGAAAGAGTTTCCTGGGCTGTTAAACTCTTACAACTACTTAAATTGACTGAACTTTTTCCTGTGTGTCGTTCGTTTCTTTTCGCTTTTTTTAGTTCACTAAATCTATTCTTTTCATATGGGTATTATATAGGCTTAAGGCGTTTTTCCAGGAAAGCAGCTAATGATACATTCAGAAATACATTTATCACTTGTATAGTTCTTAAAAATTAGGAACAAAGTATGTTAAATAAGTTAAATTAAAACAATTTGGATTAAGAAAAATAATAATAAATGCAGGTATGCTATACTTAAAAACCTAATAAAAACAGTC
This sequence comes from Flexamia atlantica, assembly GCA_035578135.1. Lineage (NCBI taxonomy): Eukaryota > Metazoa > Arthropoda > Insecta > Hemiptera > Cicadellidae > Flexamia > Flexamia atlantica. The sequence continues at coordinate 4,686,641 of JAQJVK010000033.1, forward strand.
AAAACTCTTTTTTGTAAGCCCCATTAGTATATTAGGTAAATTATGAAGTTATTTATAGAAAAATTCCAGTTTTTATCTATCATATCCTTATAACACTACTTTAATATAACTAAAATATGTATCAAATATCCTTAACCTTCGTATCACGATGAGCAGTCGCGTATGACTCATCTAGAAAGTATTTTGCTTGAATGAATTCAGCCAAATCTTTAGTTTCATATTTGGTGTTGTTTTTCAGAATCACTTATGACGAATATAAAAGGTTAAATACCTGCTTGTGAGCCCAGTGATTCCGTAATCTGTGATTTTTAAAGTATGACGTACTCACCAAATGAAAAAGGAACTGAAGTTTTTGTAATGGAGTGAAGATGGCATAATTTATGCCGAAACGCGTAATATAATTAAAGATCAGAGGTTCACTGGGCTGACAAGCAGGTATTTAACCTTTTATATACAAATCTTTAGTGTTTTCACTTATCTCGATAAAGTCTTCCCAACAGGTTATTGTATTACACCAGTTACTAAGTGCTTATCTGTTCATTCTAACTTCCGTTGTTGAACAAATGGTCGTATTTTTTTACATGAAAAATAACAATTTTAAAATACACTAACAATCCATTACATTACCTAGTGATATTATATTGACGAAAATAATGAACATAAAATTATGCTGTTTAATTGTTGGATAAGTAATGAAGTATTGTCAACAATACAATGCAGCTTTGTAGGTTATTTGACTGGCTTCATCTCCATTTCTCAATGCTCTTTGATCGCAAAACTTTAATTAAATTTGATATTGGATTCTGTTACTTGAAGCTTCTCCTTTGATTTTTCCTAAAATAATTAAAAATGTCCTTCTCCGTCCTTGAAATTAATATAATAATTAATATTAATTTTGAAATTTTAACTAAAGAAAAAATATGATAAAAGCTTTATTATTACACGATGTTTATTAGCTTGTTAGTCTACTGGCTGCACCAAGGGGTTTTGGGGGTTTCGTTAAAACTTCATATTTTCTTTGGCTTATTTATAAACATGAATTTTTTTAAATTTTTTATACCGTTTGATTTGTGAACAATTTTTATGTAAATTCCTATATGAAATCATCCATAACTAATATACAATTTATGCTTATATCAACCTGGTTGATCATTCTTTTAGTAATAAAACAATTAATTTCTGATCGAGGTAGTTGTGAACATTTCATCGTTGATTAATAAAAAACCAGTTGCACAACATTTGAGGGTCAGAAAACCTGGAGATGGGAACTGATTCCAGATCCTGAAATGCTATGAAACTTGCTTCACATATCAGTGATGGTAGATGTCCACAATAATCAAAATCAACACATAAATTCGTCATTATGAAAAATAATTTAATAAATTTTAATTGTTTTTCATTAATTTTCCAATAGCTCTATTTTGAACCTAAAGACTACTAGTACAATGAACGGATATTTCGTTGTTCATTGAGTTTATTGATCGAGTTAATTTCCAAGTCAACTATTTTGAACGAGTGAATAAAAAGCGTTAAATCCAAAGCCAGAAGTTTTCAGTAAAAATTGACGTGACGTAAAGCAATGCCGGCTCTCCTGAGTATTTTTTACACCAACCAACCGCTACAGCATTCAAACTTTCAACAAATCTTATACAAGTATTCGCAAGCTGATTCCACCGTTCATTAACCATGCGAGCCATTCTTCAACCTAATCTACATCGTATTTCTTGCAATGTACTGTCTAAATTTCCTTCAAAGCATTTTTATTCTATTATAGAACCTTAACCGTCGGAAAAAATTTGAAGTAACAAAAATAGTCCTTTAGAAGTAATTGTAGACGAGAATAGTTATGACACACACGCAAGATGAAAATACTAATATAATTCGAAAAAATAGTTCAAAGTTTTTTTTTTATTTAATCCTCAAAAATTTAATTAAACCTCATCATAATTTAATATTAATAATTAATATAATAATTAAGGCAAACGATAATATTAATATATTATAATTAATAATATAATTAAGGCAAACGATTATCACAAAGCTAGCTTTGAAAGCAACCTCAAGTAAAACAAAGCAGAACATTTCCCTTTGTATGTTAAAAGCATAGTTTCTTCGTCTCAGCCTATTGCGCTCTCCAGTGATGATGTATCAAAACATTGTATCTTATTTTAGCACAAATTTTATTAGAAGAGATTTTATTAGCTATCCATTATTAATGACTTTGGATATTTTTTTAGTTTTCTTACCATGAAAAATAACCCAGATTGTGACACTTGTGGAAGGACAAAATTAAATGAGTTCACACCACAATACCCAGAAACGTCTGTTTTCAGGGCCTTATTCTTCGCTGAAAAGTTACTCTTTACTGCACGGTAAATTTATCAAATGTTAGTGACATCAATAAACAAAAATTAAAACGGCTGAAATGTATAATTAATTTTACACTTTGTGAATTGGTTTTTCTCCTGTAATGCTATTTGATTCTTCCCACATTTCTAAGTATAAGGAAAAGTAATTAAAAATAAAAATAATAGAAAAATGGTTTTAAGTCTTAAAAACCAAACAAAGGTCATATAAATCGTTTTAATGTATTACTTAATATTTTCAGGTGATAATAGTTCAGCAAGGTGTAATGGCTTTAATTTTTTAGATATTTCTCTAAGGACTACTTCAAAAGAGTTAAAAGTTTGCTTATGCCTAAATTAAAACGACTAAATATGTAAATGACGAAAGGATCGTAGTCAACAGCATCAAGAAAAATTAGATTGGTAATCTAAATACAAAACAATCTCTCAACATTTACACATTTACTCGATTATTTGTTTAAAAACCGATTTTGTCTGTGTGTTTTATAGGATTACTGCACGAAAAATACTTTCCACTCCATCGAAATTACATAACATTTTAAAGCGTAAAATAGCAGATTATGATGTGGTTTTATATGTGGGGCTCTTTATATTAAATATGGAATATGTGTATTTGCCTCTCTACATCGTTTTTTTATTACTTTTTTATGGCCTATCTACATATCAATGCTGAAATGATTACACAACATGATCTTGTTGATATAATAAATATAATTATTTAATTATCATTATTGTTGTTGATCAAAAATTAACAATATAACACATGTATACGTCAAAACAGCACTTTCATTTTTCAAACTCATTTATACAACTACATAATGGTAATACATTTCGTCACTCCATGTTGATGACCTAAGAGTTAAAACGGACTTCTCATTTTTAGAAGCAAAAACAAAAAAAAACAACAAAAAATCAAAAAATAATTAAAAATAAATAATCGAATTTTATTATTTAAAAAAACACTTAAAACACTATAAAAAAACACTATAAAACACTTAAAAAATAAAAAAATTATTTAAAATAAAATGTTATGGGTTTTTTTGTGTTGTATAGTGCAACTATCATTCAAAAGAGCAATTCCTGTAATGAATACATATGACTTTAACTTTACCTCTTAATATCTCAAAAAAGACTTTTTGGGGCTAGCTCACTTTGCTTTTCGGGACCTTCGTGGATGATGGATTTAACTTCAAAAAGACGCGTCAACAAATTACAAGATAGCCCCACAATCATCCGTCACTCATTTGTCATTCATACTTGGCTTAAAATACCTACCTGGGTAGGTCGCAATTTCAAGGAATGTAATGTAAGTTTATCGAATCCACAAATACATTTGCTCATTGGCTTTAAATATTCGTAATGCAATACAAAATCTAAAGCTAAATCCTGAGTGTAACCCCCTTTACTTAAAATTTAGTAATTTATATAGAAGTGAAAAGTCTGTGCCCTTTAGCAGATATTTTGGTTTCACTTTTTTATGTTTTGCGTTCAATTATTTCTTTAAATGTTAGGTTAAAAGACGTTTTAAATAAGAAATACGTTTTTAAATAAAGGACATTGTTTTTATTAGTACTACAAATTGTACATTACCTTAACCTAGGATGATTTATGTTAACTAAAACGGAGAGACGGTTTGACCAAGCACATCAACTGGAACACCACCTGGAAACACCCAGGTAAACACAAACACAAACATATTGCTGAACTCTAACGGTCGCGTTTGCGATGACTTTATCAGTTGGTGATAGTTCGATTAACTTTCTTGCTCGCTTCTTTATGGTTCTAAATGTGTAAAAAGGATCAATTAAGTGGGTTCATTTACACGGGTCGAGTGAAACTGGGCGAGTTAACTAGCAAGTAGTTTCTCACCCATTTTTAACCAAACTGTTGACACTATAGGCACACAAACAGCAATTCTTGAGACGGTTGCAGACGTGTTTCCGTTTCTGAAGCTGGTATTCACGCATGCACGTCACGGTTGCCAGCTTTAATTATAATTGTTTTAACCTATCAGCTTATCGACTCGCCCAGACCCCCAACACCAGGCTAGATGATCAGGCGAGTGACAACTCGCCCGTCTGACTCGCCCGTCAACTCGACCCGTGTAAATTCCCCCATTAGTTTTTATTTTTCTAACCTTTTTTTCAATCCTTCGATTATTTATCTCTAGATTAAATTAAAAAAAGCTCTAACTCTATAAAGTAGAGGAAACAAAGCATGCTTGTAAAATTAAATAAGTCGATTAATTTGGATTGTTTAGCTTTTAAATGCGACTACGTACGTCAGTTTATGAAGTGCGCACTATAAGTAACAATTATATTAGGGGTCAAATGCAAAATTTAATTCACGATTAAAATTTAATACTGTGACAGTCCTTAGACGACCATATAAACCAAAAGGTTTCATTAAAAAAAGAAACATTACCTTTATACTTATATACATGTGTATTTTCAAGAGGAAAAAGGTTAATGAATTAAAAGGCCAAACTTTTGACGTTGTAGATTGGAAACCTTCCAACTGTGGGGTTCTTCTAGCCATTGGCTATTTTCCCTGATTTCAATCTTCCTTTTTAGGACAAATCCGACTTAAAAATTACATCTTAATTTATAACGGGACTCAGATAAATTAAGTTTTATCAAATTTTCGTACTTAACAAGGCAAAGTAAAACAAACAATACAAATATTACTAAAACGATTAGAAAAAATAATATATGTTAAAAGTTAGTTTATACAATCGCAAACATAGTTTTGGTACAGAAATCTTGGATTTCAAACTGAAATGTTGTTCACAGCATTCTAAGAAAGTTAGTTGCTTAAATGAAATATTTCTATTAAGATTTTTCACTTTTCAAAACATATTACAAAAGGAAAATCAAAGCAAGCTAGGAGAAGAAAAGGATCTGAATTAATCTCAACTTAAGGATAACGATGAACAAAACTAGATAAAGAGCATTGAATAACTGTGAAGCAGGGATTGCATGCTTGACCGTCACTGTTTCCGGAACTATAAATTGTTGACGAAAAATTAAACGTTAGCACTTGTAGGGCCATTGTACTTCCTCTATCCTAGAGAGCAAGTTGTCGAGCTCTAGCATTATTCATTGAAAAATAATTTTAGAGCATTTTTTATTCAACTTTATTTCAGTAGAATTTAGAAATTGACCTATAAAAGTTATTGAAAATAGTAAATGTATAATTGGGCATACATTTTAACTATTTCGAAATTATAAATGCCAGTTATTTAGTTATTAATGTCATATCAAACTAGGATTTTCGTCAGTGTATTTCTTTAGGGGTTTATATGTAACATTTTAGGATTCCCCTTCTCCCGTTTTAGGAGTGAGGGAAAATAACGATTATAAAAATAAAACTAGTATTCCTTAATATTGATTTATTAGTTTTTTGTATTGTGCCAAAAATAAAGATAAATACTTTCAAGAGGTACCAGAAAATATTTTATTAGTGTTATCTGTCTGAAATTAATATCTTTAAGCTGATATCGAAGCCAGGTAATAACATTTTTTAAACTAATGTTCATCAAGTGTCTTCCAAAAGGAACTCACTTAAACAGAAATAAAATGACATTCATATATTCTTTTTTAATGAATATACTGATTTTTATACCAAAATATTTATCACCAAAACTAAACGTTATTATACTATATTCTTACCTTTAGTTAGATGTTAGGTTATTCAGTTTTGTGGTGTTGGCATCACGTAGGTCAGTTGTTTAATTTTTGGTAAAAATAAAATGCTAACCGTCTTTATTCTCATTCTTAAAAGGGGAAGCACGAAAGCATTAATTAAATTACCACTCGTGAAATGAGAGTAAAATTATAAATGATTCTTTCTTATTGTATTCAACCTTGTTTTTTATTTGTAAAATCAGTGTAAATGAAAATTGAATGTAGCAATGTTAAAATAATATGATTCAAAAGATTTATTGTATTTAAGATTTTATATTTGCAAATTGTAATAATTCATGTTAAAACCATTCTCATTGACTTAACGTATCCATTCCTGATTGTAAAATGTTGTTGTATTTCAATTTATTTTAAATATTAAACTTAACGATTATAAAAAGTTATACGATTATACCTAAGTTATTATTATTTCATTTGCTTGTTTGCAGACGAGTTCGTGTAATTGTTAAAATGTGAAGTGCTGAGACCCCCGTCAGACGAGCGTAAGATCTAGGCTAATTTAAGTTAAGCTGATTATTTCGGTGGTCAATAAAAGTTTCATTAAAAATTTTGCCATTATTACTTTCACTCCAAACTCAAAAAATCTGTACGCCAAATTGGCCCTTATAGGCGTATATGAACTAGACGTTCTATCTGAACAACCACAATTAAAATTTTGTTTTTCATTTAACTAGTATAATAAGTAATAGTGGAATTACTTCTTTGAACAACCATTATGTAATCACAAACGGTATCGGAAAAATTGAAATATCTAAAATTCATTCATTTTACACAATATTCAACTATAAGCTATAATAATAAATTTAACCTGATTTCCAAAGTGCTGATGGAATTTAATACTAATGTGATCAGATATTATTGCTCTTAAAGTCAACTAACAATAGAATACGACATGTAAGTAAAAAACCTCTCATTTTTTATCTAGTTTCAGAGGGAAAAGTGAGGTTTTAACGGCGAGATGGGAGGTGGCTTAGCAGCACGTTTGGGGGATTTGCTAAATGACAGAATATTACAGCGAATGAGTGCGAAGTGGCAGAAGCATTTGGAAACACACATTTACTCATGTTCTGTTTATTACGGATATTACGTTAGTGAGTCCTAATGCTTACAATGCAGATTTGTCTTTGAATTGTGTTGATAACGGAAGTAAAATTCATATAAATGTTTCTGCTTAAAGTTAGGGGGGTTAGATAAAATCGGTATGGACAACACAAAAAGTAGTAATTAAAAATGTCCCACGAAAATTGTATGTAAAAACCTGAATTTGTTAAAAATGTTCTACATCAAAGCTTTCAATAAAATGTTGATGAATCTTTACAAAATATAATAAGACGTTGGATAAATCGGTGTTGACAGCACAAATAGTGGCGAACAAATAACTATAAAAAATTTTTGTTTTTGAAAAACTTCTAAATTAGTGTTAAAATATTGAATACAAAAAACTAAACAGGCAGGGTTGATTTCGAGGGGTAATAAGCAGTCTGACATGGCATACTTGGCTTCACCACAATAATCATCAATTCGGCGAATCCTCACACGTGAGGACGCAATCTCCTCACGTCTCCGCCATTTGTTGTTGGATTCACTCGAGAATCATTTCCTGCGTTCTTCAAGATAATAAGCAATAACAAAAGCAATAGTAAAATTTCAATATCGTTTATATTTGTTGAATTATTTATTTAGTGAAATACCAAAAAGTTTACAAGCTTATTTCATTTCAATTCCAGATGTACGTTAAACAGTGTAAGCTGAAGTATAATATTCGTTGATTTCAACATTAGAGACAATAAAAACCGCAGTTAAATTCATTTCTGATAGACTTGGCTGCTTGACAAAAAACAAAATTGCTTCTTTAAATTCGTAGCTTAAAAAATTGATAAAAACTAAAAAGAGAGTTCACAATAGTTGAAAAACAAAATATTTATTCTGAAATTGCTAGATTTAAATTAATACTAACCTATGCGCATATATCTTTAGCAAAATGCCGATAAAATTCGCAGAAAATTAATACTTTAGTGATATTATTTATATATGCTTCATTTGCAATTCGAACTAGAAATCCACCAATCAAGCTAAGTGGTTAATTGTTTATATATCTGGTACTAAGTGCTAGTCTAAGCTGTAGTAAATATACAATCTATGATGTTATTGAACGTCGTTCTTCTTTTGTATTTACGAAATTAATTGAGAATTGATTGAACATAATGCAATTTTCTTTTGAATAAGTAAGAAATATTAAAGATAAATCAATTTCAATACATTATTACAATCGACGGTATACTGTATAAGTACAGATAACTTATACAGGGTGTTCCGTAACTATCTGGGCAGATGTATATAGCGTTATGGCTGAGGTCAAGATAAACACATTTCACCATAGGAACATGGGTCTCTGGTGCCTAGTTTTAAGTCTGTCTGTCTGTATGTGTTTTTTACAAACAAATTCATAATTCCTAAATGGTTTGAGGTACAGCGTTGATATTTTGCACAAATGTTTATCTTATTATTCCCTATATCCGTTTAAAATTATATTAAAATATCATGAACCGTTTCAAAATGGCGGCCATTTAAATTATTTGATACCAAATTCCACGAAAACCGTAAATTAAAAAAAATTTAAGATACATAAAAGTAAGTCCATTTTATGTTGTTTTCAATGATACCTTGGTTGTTCAAATTGGATAAATATTTACTGAGAAATTAATTTTGTTCGTAATACTTGACCACTTTTCTCCGTTTAAACGATGATAAAGTCCAACTTAACTGTGCCACCATTGTTATTTCAGAAACTATTAGATTTAGGGATAATTTTAAATGGGGGGCTTCACCTACTTTTTTACGACATTTAAAAATATGAATTCCATTTCTAGTAAATTTTCCAATATGACAGACAACTTTGATTTTTCTTACGGAGCACCTTATATTTTATGACGTATTTGGATTTTTACGCTTAATTTTAAGAACTTATTATCCTTGACATTTTTTCCTAAACTCAATAGTTAAGTGGATATAAGCCTTTAAAGTTTGATTTTTAACACCCCGTATTTTAACGTTTATATGGGGAAAAGTGGCCATCCATTACGGAAAAACTAATTCCTCAGTGAATCGTTATCTAATCTTAACAAATAAGATAACATTGAAAACTACATAAAATGGACTTACTTTTATGTATCTTGCAATTGTTTGTTTAAATTAACGGTTTTCGTGAAATTTGGCATCAAATAATTTAAATGGCCGCCATTGTAAAACTGTTAATGATATGGTATAATTTTAAACGTAGATAGGGCCTAATAAGATAAACATTTGTGCAAAGTTTCAACGCTACACCTCAAACCGTTTAGGAGTTATGAATTTGTTTGTAAAAAACACATACAGACAGACAGACGGAAAACTAGGCACCAGAGACCTATGTCCTATGGTGAAATGTGTTTGTCTTGACCTAAGTTAGAACGCTATATACACTTGTCCAGATAGTTACGGAACACTCTGTATATATTATGCAAATATTTACTCTCCTTACTTTTGCAATCCAAGTAGAAATGGATGCTATTTACATAAGTAGAGTTTGCCGGGCTGTTAAACTTCTACACCAACTTAAATTGACTAAATTCCTTCCTCTATGTTAAAGTCTTATCTTTTTCTTATCGTTTATTTTAATTTTTTTATATAACGTATTCTATTTTCACAAAGATTTTACAGGCGAGAAATAACGAAAAAATACCCTTAACCATAGATAATTTGTAATTGGAAGAGTTTTGGATAAAATATAAATATCATATTTTACGTGCTAAATATCGTACTAAGACCGAATATCACCAAATCAGGATTAACGGTAGTGAACGTAGTTTACAGTTACATAGTTAACTCAGGTCATGTGTTACGGGTTATTGTATGCAAATCTTCTCTTTCACTTATTATTCATTCACTAAATGTATTTTCCCAGGGAAGCTGCTAATGGTGTTCAAAACAAGTTAATCACTTAGATTTGAAAAGTCATGGAAAGGATGTTAAATATTTAAAAATAAAATAATGAAAAATAATTTAAAAAATTACAAAGGGTGTGATAGTTTAAACTCGAATGAATGAAAACCATAAATAATTATCTTTTGTAACCCCAAATGTATAATATGTAAATGGTGTAGTTATTTACAGAAGCATTTCAGTTCTTGCTTCCTCCCATCTTTCGATATAGTCTTTTAAACAGAATATTGTATCACACCAGTGCCACAGATGAAGAAATATAGTTCTTCATCTGTGCCAGTTCTAAAATAAATATTTGCTCTACAGGTCGTTAGGTTATTAACAGCATAGTAGTTTTACCAAACTACACCACACACATGGTAGTTTTACCAAAACCTTACAGTAATAAAATAAAAACATCTCATTTGCGCTTGTAATAAATTGACATTTTGATGAAGATACGATGATCGTAAAAAAACGAAATAATTATTCAATCTTGCTCTTCTGATTCTCTGAGTTGCGTAATAAAGTATTATTACCAATAAAATTTAACACCGTGGATTTAATCATTGGCTTCATTTCCATTTCTCAATGCTCTTTCATCGCAAAACCTTAATTAAAGTTGATATTGGATTCAGTTACTTAAAGGTCCTCCTTTGAATTTTCCTCACAGAGATGAACATTTTCGTCTATGTCCTACAAATTAATATAACAAGAAATATTGTTTTTTTTTTAATTTTAGTTAGGGAGAAAGATTGATTGAGAAAATTATTAATGTTTCGAAGTTTATTGGCTAGTGTAACTAGATCAGGAGTAGTTTGAATTTATGTTAAGGTGTTGTATGTTTTCATTGGAAATTATTTTTTCACCTATTATTTGTTATAGCGTTTTAATTGTTTGTTGTATAAAAAAGTCATTTAATTTTCTTTAGTAATCAAATTTTTGATAAATAATAATCTATTTATAATTACATTAACCTGACTGGTAATTCTTTCAGTAATAATACCATTATTTTTTCGTATATAGATGTTTGCTGAAATTCCCCATAACTTTTTTGTAAAAACGAGTTTTACGACGTTTCTGGGTCTGAATTCCTGAAAACGAGATCTGATTGTGGCCCTAACTTTTCTGTTAAAATGAAGACATTTTCATTATATTTAATTTCAGAACCTGAAACGTCGTAAAACTGTTTTTTTTATTCGTAATGGCAAATTTCCACTAAAAAAATAAACTCGTCGTCATAAACATTTCAGAAAAAATTATGTTCTTGAAGCTAAATCTAATTACAGTGTGTCCAAAAAATCTCAGCCCCTATGTTATTTTTTTACTCACGGTAAAAAAATAAACAGAAAGCAACTTTACGATCAAGGGAGAAAGTTTTGAGCTTTTCTATCATTCCACCCCCTCCCCCTAAAATGCGTTGGTCTAAATGTAAGCCAAAATCTTTAACCGCAACCCTCATTAAGAGATACAATAATCATACATCATTTATAAGGGCTTGATGAAAGAATAATTGCTTAATCTAGAGATCCCTATTTCGATCTTAAACAATATTATGGCACGCAAAAGTTCCATTGCGTTTATACGACTATGACTTTACAAATTAATGATAATAAGCCTCCAGGGGTAAGTCATATTTCTTTGATTTCGACGTCTTAACTTTTTAAGCTTAATTGGATCCACTAAATTGGAAGTAAACATTTTTCCGAACATAAAAACTTTGTTGTAATTTACCATTTAAAAGCAGATTTTTTTTGCTGATTTCATGCCGTATTTTCTAATGAATTTTTATACGTGCCATAATAAAGGTGATAGAAAAACTACATTATTTGACTTGCCATAACTTTGAGTCTTAGAATGAAGACCTTTGGTTTGTGAGAATTTTCTTCTTTGATTGATCCTTCATTTTGGGGGTTCTTCAATTTTACTTAAAATGTTTGACTTACATTGAACCATCCCACTTTGGGGCGGAGGCGGTGAAATGTTTTAAACAACAAAAATATTTGCTGCCTAGATCATACAGGTGTTTCCCAAACATAACATTTGTATCACCATAAAAATAACAGTATGGGGCGAGAGGCTTTTGGGACACAAAACGAGTATGATAACCTTTCAAAAATATTCTCTCCAAGTTGCAATCTAGTAGACTAGTTATATTAATAATTAATTTGTTGTTGCTTTTCACAGCTATTTTCTATGTATCAAGGATGGATGTGTATGATAACAGTGTTCAAATATATATTAACCATCGGGGATTATTTTGAACCAACAATTTGTATTTGCACTAAAAATATATGTTTTTAGTGCAATGTGTGCAAGTATTATGCTGCTCTCTGTTATGTTGAAAAAGACTGGCATTTGATTAAATTGGCAATGAATAATGACCTTAAAGCACTACAGTGGTGGTTTACTGCAAACCACATGCTGCTGAGTGCCGAAAAAACTAAATTCATGAATTTTAGTCTTCGAAAATATATAAACTTTTCAAATCAGTCAGCAAAATTGTTGTCTTGGTACATGTGAAATCGTGGGACAGGTTGATAGTATAAAATATTTGGGAATATTTTTAGATACTGAGATTAGCTGGAAAATACATATTGGTAAATTAAAAAACAAAATCAATTCCATTTGAAGATATTTTTATTTTTTGAAAGATATGACGAGTGAAAATGTTTTACGTACATTGTATTTCTCTCTTGTTCAAAGTCGTTTAGAATACGGGTTAATTTTCTGGGGAAATTCTTATGAAACCCATCTTAATCAAATCAATATCCAGCAAAAACACATAGTACGTTTAATTTCTTTCAAAGGTAAATTCAAACCATCTCATCCTCTCTTTGTTTAAAAAAAAATTCTTCCCTTAAAATATTTGTTTCTTTTTAAAGTTTTGAAAATGTTTTTTAACTGAAGTGGGAATTCCAAACGAAAATTTTTATTGGAACAAACTTAGGAATTGTGAGCAATTTACACTACCAAAACAAAAAAATACATTTTTTACAAAAACTTATAATTTTATAGCACCTAGAATTTTCAATAGGTTGCCTGACGGAATTAAAAAATCCAAAAGCGTAACAATTTTTACAAGAAAACTTAAGAAATGGCTATTTAGTTTGGAAGAAATAATTTTTTGTTTTTAATTTTGAAATAAAGGTAGATTAAGGTATCACATGATAGGGGCGCACTTTGGCGAGCTTTGCTACTCAGGGACTAAGCATTGCATGCTATGAGCTTTGACGGCACCTGGATAGGTGTCACGAGCCGCCTGGTAGCAAAGTGCGGTGCGTGGTTTGAAATAATAAAACCATAGCTTTGTCAGTATTAGTTGTAGGACATTTTTACAGTTATTATTCGGACTGTTATAATATGACACAACAATTCAAGAGATCGATTTATTTATTTTTTTAGTTATTAACAATTTTATCTGATCGTTGTTTATTTTATTTTGGTTATTTTAAGGAAGGAACCTCCAAACAGGCTAAGCCTTGGATGTCTTACATTTTCTCCTAAGTAAATGCACACCAAATGTACAAATTTTATTTTATTTCGTTTATTAATAATTTAAGTATGTTTATAATATGTTTTATTGTTTTTTTTCCAAGTCAGTCTGACGGTTGAACAGTTGTGGACTCTTACTTTGAATTAGAAGACTGCGTGGACTTTATGAGACTGTTATTTTTAGTTATTATAATTATTTTGTAAAAAAGTGCATCAATATTATAGATAAAAGAACAATGTATATTATTTTTGTTTGGAGAAAATAAATTATTCTTATTCTTATTCTATTAAGATGTAATCAAGATCACGCAATCAGTCCGGCCTAATGTCGGTCAATGATGAAGCCTAAGTATACAAGTAAACAAGTAAGTAAGTGTACGACCAAAAGAAAGACTCCTACACCTGCAGTTTTTAGTGAAATTGTTTTAAAGCAAAAAGGAATCTCCAGAGTATTTTTAACGCCAACGACCAAGCTCGCTACAATACAGTATTAAAATCTCCGACAAAACCTCTCAAAATATTGTAGAGCCACGCACTTTTAATAATAATTTTCATTTCTTTTTTTAATAGTCTTCAACTTAATACATATTGTGTTTAAAACGGTATGTTATCTACATCCCCGGTAAGTATTTTCATTCCGTCATAGACGTTGCAATTATAATAAATACAAATATAATATTTGTATTTAGGTACCAATATTTTTCTCATCGTTATTTTTTATATTTTTCTCAACAGCTGAAATCTAAAAATATATGAATGTGGAAGATCTCCAAAATGTACGTGAGTTATATTTCGTCTTGAAAAATCAATGTAAATTTTTGAAATTTTCAAAAAAAGACCATAAATATGATCAAAGGAAACGTTTGCCATAGAAGCTATCTTTAGAAACGGTCATAAGCAAACAAAGCAGAATATTTCCCTTTGTATATCAAAAGCATAGCTTCCTCATCTCTTAGTCTATTCTCCCCTCCAATAGCGATGTACCACAGCAGTGTATCCTAAGTTAGCCACTCATAATCAAAGGTAAGACTTTATTATCTGTACGTTAATTTTATTTGATACTTTTCCGTCATCTTTTTACCTTGTAAAACATATCATGATGTAACATTAAGCAAAGAACATAATTAAGTTCTAATTTTAAAAGTATTTTCTAGCCCAGGTACACCAGCTAAGCTGGTATAAGGTAAGATTGGTTTACCTTTTTAACAGGTTGGAAAAAATATTTCCCATTGAAACACAAACATCCTGACACAAAATGAGAAATAATAATAACTAAACTTATTAATATCAATAAATAACAAACATAACATTGTCATTATTTAATATAACATAGATAAATTGTTACAATATTAAAAAGAAAAAAAACAATAGTTCTTATGTATTACGCCCTTATATACGGTTTAACATGGTCTGCATTAAAATATGTAGTGCGAAAAATTGCTTAAGGTCGGAGAAATGTTGTTTATGTGACTGCTTAAGATTTTCAAGTAACAATGGTTTAATTAATTAAATGAATAAATGAATTTTATTTCTCATAGTAAATAA
The DNA here is from genome assembly GCA_035578135.1 of Flexamia atlantica. Taxonomy (NCBI): domain Eukaryota; kingdom Metazoa; phylum Arthropoda; class Insecta; order Hemiptera; family Cicadellidae; genus Flexamia; species Flexamia atlantica. The sequence goes on from JAQJVK010000033.1 coordinate 4,701,711, forward strand.
ACATATACATACAGTCATTGTATTTTTGGAGAAATGAAACTGGCCACTTTAACAAGTTGTGTGACCAGTTGCTTAACAGAAAAAGTTACAACTAAAAAACTACAGAGTCTAGCATCATTATAATAACATTAAATCTGCCTGCTGTAACATCTGAGGTTTCAGTTTTTGTTGTAATGAAAAAATGTAATCGTAAACTACGTTAAAATTTTGAAAAGTATTTATAAAAAAACAGTATAGTTTTAAAAATTAATAAAATATTTTTATACCAAAAAGTTATTTAAATATCTTAGATCCTGCTGAAAAAAGCCAAGTGATTGTTTTTTTACAAAAAATATTAAGATTATTTATATTCTTGATTTGAAGCGGAAGCTGATTGAAGTACATCGGACCCAGATATTGAAAAGAATGTCGGAAAGTTGTTTTATTTACTTTGGGTAATTTGAGAGATTCATTTGCAAAACTTCTTGTACTATACACATGGTTTGGAGTTATTTCTCTATTTCCGCTCCGAATAAAAAACAATCTCAAAACCTTGAAAATAAAAAGATGTTGAATTGGGAGAATACCTAGTTGCTGAAATAACGGAAAAGAACTCGTCAATTTGGACTTTTTTAGAATAATACGCAAGAAATAGTTTTGAGTAGTTATTATGTTATCAATTAATGTTCTGAAAGTACCTCCTCAGCAGGGTAAGGCATATTGTAATTGTATGTAGTAAATAAAATAATCCTTCACCTGATTATATATTGCTTTTATTTAGACGATTCTGCTTGTGATATAAAGAACAGGATTGTCTAGGCATTAAATAAAACGACACAACATTTGAAAGGTAAATGTATCAGGCTTCACTTTGGCAAATCATAAAAAAATTAACTGTTGATTGAAGTACAAAACTATCAATCGAAATTGACACGCGCACTCGAACAAAATTGGTTGATAGCCAATGTTGCGTGCGGGTTTCGTAGGATTACTGCATGAAAATTACCTTTCCACTCCATCAAAATGATATTGAATTATAGAGGGTTATACTCAGTTTATAGTTTAGTCTTATGTGAAAGGTTTAAAACGTTTAAAATTCAATAATGATTATGTGTTTACAATCTTCTTACTCTTTATTTTGTTAAATAAATATGCTAAAATAAAACAACTTAACAGAAAATTCTTTGAGTTTAACAGTAAGATAAATTACAAATTATTAATTTCGGTTGCACCGAATGTTATATGTAAAAGGGGGGAATTCCAAAGCAAATAAAAAAATTACTTGTGTGAAAACTTCCTTACTGTAGTTGATCTATCCCAATATTGTTGTTTATGTATAGGGATAATATAAACACTTAGCGGTTTCTTTTAGCGTTTTAGAATTTTAATTGCAAATAGCCTATCCATCTTAAATTTATATATTCTTAATCTTTGTTCCTTAAACAACAATCTTACTCGTGAGATTTTCAACAATAGAAGAAAATCTCACGTGAGATTCGCGAGGTTTTCTTCGTTTTTAACAAATGTTTAAGATATTAGCGAATTTCCCCTATAGGGAAGAAGCTGTTACCGTAGGTCTCATGGTAAGACCTAAGCCTAAAACCATCATAACTTTTCTTTTTGAGGTCCTCAGATGCCAAAAACACCATTCATTCACTTTCATAAATATATATATCCGTACGATATGTTTTATTACGAAAAGTTTTATTATGACATGAATTTTTATTTATATGAAATGTTATATATTTTATCAGAACTAACTAAAATCTAAAGAATTTTTCTTATTGCAATCCTAGAAAAAAAAACTCCCCCGAAAGTTTTCTCCAAGATCATAGTTTATAATGTTTCTTTATAGAACATCTAGAATTGGAGTCGTACCTCTTCAATGTAAATTTTGAAAACATTAAATATAGAATTTCTTTTCTTTTTGGTCTGTAAACTTTCTGTACTCTTTTTCAATCTGCAGTCTCTTGTATTTTCTTTTTAAGTTTTGTAAACTTTCTTTTCAAACCGGTGGAGCTTTGTTTTTGGTGTAGTAGAGAAAATTAAAATTAAAACAAGAGTCAGAATCCAGCCAAACATTTGGCCTCTCTCCAATTTATCATTTTCATGGCAATGGGATGACAATAAAGGGGAGGCTTAAGAAATATGAAGTACAGAGACAAGTTAGTTAGAATTTAAATTAATAACATAGCCTTTATTATGTTAACCATGAATTAAATTTTGTTAATTTATGTTTTATGTTTGATATTGGTATGCAAACAAACAGAAAAAACTCGATATAAAATTTCCTGTGGGTGATATAGCATTCTATTGCATTACATTGAACGTTTTCTTGAAGTGTGAAAACACTAAATGCATAAATACGAATTAACTTATTTACTGAGTGTACAAATAATTATTTTAAGAATAATTTCACTTCAATTGTATCCTCACAAAATTTGTTAAGGTAATAATTTTATTCTCGAAACAAGGGAACTCAAAACCGACTCTATTGATCCTTCGTTAAGTTAAGCTGACATGTTTTAAATTGAAACTTCCAAGCTGACATTTAGTCGTTATTTTGATTTTCTGATGTTTAATCTTAATCAGAGAAGAACAGCTAAGGAACTTGTCTTGACGTTGAAGCTCTTATGGTAATTGGAAAAAAGTCTTTCTAGTACCTTATTATAAAATATTACCTCTACCTCTTCCAACCAGAGGGACTAGATACAGTATAGGTAATATGTAAATAAACATAGTATATAAGTCTACAAGTTCCAAATTAGTTATTGTTTTTATTTAAATATTTGCGAGTTATTTTGAATTTGCAGGTGCCCAATATGGTGGATCCAAGATATCATCCAACACGAAAATACCCCGTTACTGCTAAGTATAGTTAATTTAAAAGAATATTTGGGTGTGGTCTAGAAGTGGTTTTGAAAAGGTTTGGAAAGGTTACATTTAAACTCGTTCTATTAATTTATTCTCGGAAAAAACTTAAAATGCCGCCATTTCAGATAAAACCAACTATTTGAGGTCCAGTTTGCAGCATTGAATTCTACTAATTAAGGCCTTTAATTTGTTTTAGAGGACAACCTCTGATTCCATTAAGGATTTTCGTGTTAAAATTGCGGGCTGTCCCAATAAAGAAGTATAAAACTGGTTTACTTAGACTTATATATGTATAATATTATATTATGTAAATCTTATATTATATATTATACATATAGTATAATATATATACTATAGAATATATAAGTAATATACTATAATATATATTATATTATATATAAATTGTATATTATATATATTTTTATAATAAATATATTATAATATGTATAATATTATATTATGTAAATCTTATATTATATATTATACATATAGTACAGTATATATACTATAAAATAAATGTAATATAATATATATTATAGTATATATTCTATCTATCTATATAAAAGCCAAAAACCATTGACTGACTGACTGACTGATCACAGTTTCTAAGAAACTATAAGGCTTAGAGCCATGAAACTTGGCAAACATATATATCTACAGGCTCTAGATTCGTACTAACAAAGGATTTTGCAATATTGTCTTTCAAAAGGCTTGAATACGGTATATTATAATATTCATAATGGCGCACATTTTCAGCCTTCAAAGCTTACTTGCTCAAAAACTACAAGACTGGGCCATGAAACTTGGCACAAATATTCTTTATATGTTCCAGATGCAAGCAAAGAAAGGTTTTCAAAATATTTTCTCTAAGACGTCTAAGATAAATTGTATTATGAAATTCAAAACGGCGGCCATTTCAGTTTTTGAAACTATGGATTTGGAGGCCTATGGAATATTTTCAGGGGATAGTAAAGGTACGAGATCCAATCTACTAAAAGAATAAAGTGTAGAAATTTATTACGGCCACCCACTATTAGTTATTTGTCGAATGCAACTTGAGCTGCTCGTGTTGTACGACCCGCCCATTAATAGTTAGCATAAACGTAATCTTAAACAAGGACACTGAAAAAGTTGGGAGTCTCCTTACCCCGCAAAACGTATGTAGTTTAACACAGGAAGTGGAGGGAAAGGTCAAAATAAATAATTATTAAAAACAAATCCTTCGTTATTGTTAATTTCAAATATACAATACGGAATTAGAAAAAAAGGTAACCAAGAATTATAATAAAGCTGTATGACACAGTTAAGTACTGAAAGTTTTAAAATTATTTTACTCTCACTTTCATAATGTTTGTAATGTCCTTGAACCTGAGAGGTACAATTTTATACATATGAATGTTGCTCCTGTTCCAAGACCAAAGCTAACATTTTATAGACATTTTCATAGTTTCACTGCCCCACGCATGTACAATTTGACATTAAATCATGTGAGAAATGTAAATACTCTGACAAAATACATCAAAAACTTAAAAACATGGCTGAGTACTGTAGAAAATGTGGAGTTTCTTCTACAATTTGAATATTAGAGGTATTTTTATGATTTTTATTGTTTCAGGTAATTAATCGAAATCTTTTGCTTGATATGTATTTTTTTCTATTCACTTTTCACAATCAAGAGGTATAAAAGGAAGTATTGCTCTACAGTCACTTGCAGAAATTAATAAGTTGAAAATTTGTAAAAAATCACAAATTTATATTTTTTAATTGTAATTTTAAATCAACTTGATTGAATTCTAATGTAACCAACCTTTCAGAGCCTTTTTGTAATAATTTTTTGTGACGGATGCCTCAAAACTGGCTATGCCTAGGAGGCACCTATAGTTATCCATTAAAAAGCCAGTGTGAAATTTGGTAGATATGTGTATCTCTTTTAATAGAATACATATGAAAAGATATTTATTCTAGTTTATGTATTTATTGTATTTGTATTCATAAATATATTTGTACTTTATTTTATTTGTGCATTTGGTACATTATTTAGTTGTCATGGCTTTGTATTGTTTATGTGTTCTGTGTAATGTATTATTTATGGATAAATAATCGTATTATTCATTATTCATGATTCATTATTTCCTCATATCCAATATTCAATGATAAGACGCCCCTAAATACGGTCTGATAACCTATATTACTCGGGTCAGAGGGTATAGTTACAAAGCCCTTATGTGTTAAGGTCAATAAAGGACTTAACCCTACCCATCATTTTTAACCATATCCAATACAAAATGTATGTCTTTACTTTGAATAAAATGTTAAAATTGTATAGCTGTATTTTTTATTTTATGAGCCTCATAATTTAAAATGTTCCCCCTCTCCCTGCTATAGTTTCAGTTGTACATAATTTTGTCCAACGTTTTGGAGGACGGTATTCGTTCACGCCCAAACATGATATACTTTAACATACAATATCTAACTGGACATTGCACTGGACGAATGCAGGTAACAGAAGCCAACTCATCGACTAAATCAGCTCAGAGGCTAGTTTACGTCACTTAAAGAGGTAAGGTAATCGACTAAATCAGCTCAGATGCTAGTTTACGTCACTTAAAGAGGTAAGGTAATTTGTTTAGTATCATAAATTCCGGGAGTACATTACGTAAAGTTAAGTAAAGTAAGGAAGTTAAATAAGTTAAATCAAGTTAAATAAAACTTTTTTTATATCAATAAAGTACAATAATTTATATATTGTTTTCCTCTATGTAATGGTTTGTACTGTAGACAACAAATAAATAAATAAATAAATAAATAAGTATTGTAGAGATCACTTTAAATATTTTCATCCCAATCGATATTGCAAAACTGACAAGGTCAAATTTTAAATTATGTTGAAAACCAAAAAATGTTTTTATTTAACAAAAATAAACTCTACACAGAATCATCTGAAATGTAAACACATGCCTCTCAATTAAGTTTGTTCGCAGCAGTTTGTCGATAACAGTCCACTTACAAACAAAAAGGTGGTGTCCGAAATGCTAGGAAATGGGATTGGCAGGGTTCCCTGGCAATTCTTTATTGGCAAAAGAGGTATACCTGCGGATCTGGCTTATTGTTAGTTCTTCTTAATGTGGGACTAGTATTCTGAAGGACAGAGGCTTCAAAGTGTGTCTCTATATCTGAGAATTTCTAAGGGTTATTTCTGATTTAAATATTACTCATAATAGTATATTTAAAACGGTAACAAGTCATTACCTATTCTTTTGGTGACTTTTACCTTCTTCGAATATTTTAAGGAGTATCTTTGATTACTATTTTTGCGTTAAAATAAAACCATTAATTTCAACGTTACATTTTAATCAGATACATAATATAATTAGCAAAGTGATATACTAATAGCAATCGAACTTTAACACCAATCACTTCAGCGTTTTTTTTACTTTGTTATTATTTATTTATTGTGAACGATAAAAAAACTTAAAATGTCTAGTTTAAAAGTAGGCATTCTGTTTTTCACGATTGATTAATGTTGGCTCTAGTTATTTTGAGTAGGTTATGCAGTTTTTGGCTTGCTAAACATTTGCCTGATGCAATAGCATATCGTAGCACTATGGTGGTAGTCACAAATAATGTACCCTGGGATCGTGCCAAGGAAGCATTCAGCTGTAGACTTCTACAATATGAAGACACTGTCATATGAAAACAACTTGTTTACGGTATCTATAAATTGTAACAAATAATGTTTTATCTATTAATTTATTACGACAGGATTTAAAACTATAAAAACGAAATATATATTAATTTAAAGACCCTGTCGTAAAGATTTATGTCGTAATAGATAATAAAGAATTTACTAAAAAAAATTAAAACAGCATGAAAAACCATAATAACTAAATGAAAACTTGTTATTTCACGTAGTGTCAAGTGCTAAACTTAAAATAATATTGAATAAAGCTTTTTGAGTGAAAGCTTCATTACTACATACATAGATTTCATAAACTCTGATAAGATAAAAATTATTAATTTTCGTCGACTGGGGGATTCTTTAAATGAAGAGTGTTCGGCTTACCACATAATTCTGTAACCACTGACACAGATGAAGAACTGTAAGATTGGCAACCCAATGCACTTTTTCATGCCCATTTTTTCGAGCGACGCGGCGTCGAGTAAGATTGCTAGGTTGTTTTTCCCCCATATTGCATTGGAATCAAACACAATCCGTCAGTTTTAAATCTTTAGATTCCAAAGAACAAATATAGCTAATAATTACTTTCATGGACATCAGTGCAATTTGGGTGGCTTAAGCCCAACAAACCTGACGCCGCTAGAAAAAAAAACGGGCACAAAAAAATGCATTAGGTTGCCAATCTGTAAAGACCTTCATTTGTCCCACTAAATTCAAATTGGTATTTTAATTCTATAGTTCATAATAACTTACTTTATTACTTTAAATAAAAGTGTTATAAAATAAGTAGAATAAAAACGTTTGAATATTATAATTTTTTAATATAGATATTCAATTTTATAATACTACACATAATATATTTTCTAAACATAATATGTAACCTGAAATATTGTACCCTCGCAAAAAATCAACATATTTTACAAACACAAATACATTAGTTCATCCTATACTCTTATACGAACAATGTTATCTTGCGTGCGTGCGTGCTTTCTTGTTTGCTTAAATGTTTGCACAATGATCTCAAAAACGGCTCCGAGGATTTCCTTCAAAGTCTGGAAATAAGTAATTTACGACTCAAAAACGTCTTTTATGCAGATTACTTGGCCGTATAAAATCTAATGACGTAATAAATCTAATTTTAAAGTTGTAAACATTGGCCTTATAGGTTGCCGTGATAGCAACGAAAATAAACAAGGAAAGTGTAAACAAATGAAGTAATCATAACAGCTGTTTGGAATCTACAGCCATCAAGGGAAATACAGCAAGTGGGATGAAGAGTCCATGGAGCAATAAGAAAGGTTTCTATTTATCAGTGTTATGACATTGAAATATGTTATAGTAACTGGATGAACTAACTGGTAAACATGAAATAACACCGAGCAAGGCTCGGTCTACCAGGTATTGTTTTATTAGTATGCGATGGTCCCATTTTTTCTATTGAAGTCAGCCAAGAGAAGAGCTTTTTGACTTCCCCAGCATGGAAACGCAGGCTAATAAAGTAAAATTGTCAAATTCTTTACGTTTTATACTCACTTCATGATAAAACTAATCAAAACATATGCTACCTACCAATAATATTTCAAACTAATTATTTAGGGTATTTGATGTTGTAAGCAATTAAAACATATGTACTTTCGAAATTGCTATACGTGTTAGCAGAAAAGTATATTTTACTTTTATGATCTATTCGTTTTAAAGTGCTTCATTAATGAAATATAGCCATGTATAAAGTAATTTGTAGAGTATGATAGCATTAACGATAAAACTCTGACCAGTCAAAAGAGGCATTTATCTTTATTACCACGAAGGCTGTATGGCTCCAGGTCGTGTGAAAATGTAATGTTCGTTGACTGAAAATTATTCAAGTAATTCTTCACCTTCATACACGACTTAATTTTCTAGTCTTAAAAATCTATGGAATAAATATTAAAATCAGGTAATTGTTTCATTAATCCTCACAAAATACGTGAGTTTGAAATTAGTTTACTCGGGTTTATTTTTAAATTTTTTTTTTTTTTTTTTTTTTTTGGGTAGGAGGTGGAATGCATTTACGCACACTGAGGGGCTCATTGTCCCCTCAGTAGTGTCGGACTCCCACGAGCTCGATGTCCCGTGAACTACCGACTAAACCACCTCCCTCGGCACCGAGGACACTAGCCTGGAACTGTTTCACACATTACTTCGGGCTAGGCCTTTGATATTACGCCACTAGGGCAACCTCTTTGGGGAAAAGCTGAGAATTAAGGCCGATCGAGGTCGACCTTTTTCGCCCGAAGAATGGCCTGGACGTAGTGCTGGACACAGTTCCAGTTGCCCTCTCCCTGGAGCATAGCTCCGACGATGTTGTTTGGGCTGACGACCACGCCGATCTCAGATGAAAGCGAGGCTCGGCGGACGTGCCAACGGTCGCACTGAAAGAAAGTGTGCTCGGACGTGTCTGGGATGCCGGGGCAATACAGACAGTCCGGGCTGGCGACTTTGCCCATCCGGTGCAGATAGGCTCGGAAGTACCCGTGCCCAGAAAGAAACTGGGTCACGTAGTAATCGACCTCGCCGTGCTGCCGTTCCACCCATGGTCGGACGGAAGGTATGAGCTGGAAGGTCCAACGTCCCCTCAGCTCGGCTTCCCAGTCGCGCTGCCAAGAGTCGAAGCTGCGATCGCGCTCTTCCCTGGCAGCTGTTTCCCGGCCCACTTCAGGCCTCCTCCGGTAAATCGCCTGCCTCTCCCTCGCGAGGAAGAGGACGGGAATGACTCCGGCGATCACCATCACAGCAGGCTCGGAGACTGTGCGGTAGGCCGAAGCGACCCGCAGAGCTCCTCGGCGCTGTACTCGGGCAAGCCGGTCTCGGTAGACTCGCTTCTCGAGTGCGTGAGCCCATACCTCCGCCCCGTACAGCAAGACTGACTGGACGGCAGTCATGAGCAGACGGCGCTTGCAGGAACGAGGACCGCCGACATTGGGCATAAGCCTACCAAGGGCAGCGACACCCTTAGCGGCTTTGTCGGCGGCGCGCTGGATCTGCTCGCCGAAAGACAGTCTGCTGTCGACCATGACTCCCAGGTACTTTGCAGCAGGCTTAGTCTCGAGTGTGACGTCACCTATCTGCACCGGGAACACGGTGTTTATCCTCTTTTTGGTGAGGACGACGATCTCCGTCTTACTGACAGCCAGGGACAAGCCGTGGTCTCGCATCCACCCGTTGACCTTGGCCATTACTACGCTGAGCCTCAGTTTTGCCTGCTCGACGTTCCTCGCAGCGATCAAGGCAGCGACGTCGTCAGCATAGCCAACGAGGCGGGTCTCATCGGGCATGTCTAGCCTCAGCAAGCTGTCGTAAGACACGTTCCAGAGATCTGGTCCGAGGATGGACCCCTGCGCAGCCCCGGAAGTGATGGGAATGCGCCGCTGACCTTCGGTCGTGTCGTACAACAGAACGCGGTCTGACAAGTAAGCCTCGATCATACGCAGGAGGTAGGAGGGAACTTGGAACGTATGCTCAAGCGCCCACAGCATATCGCTCCACCTAGCGGAGTTGAAAGCGTTCTTCACGTCGAGCGTGACGAGAAGGACCACGCGGCGCGACCAGTGGTTGTGGTCCTCCGCCCTCCGCACTGCCTCAACTACCTCCTGGATAGCGTCGATGGTAGAGCGACCGGATCTGAAGCCGTACTGCTGCGGGGACAAGTTCCCCGCAGAGACGATGACCTCGGTCAGCCTGACGCGCAAAAGCTTTTCCAGCACTTTCCCGGCCGTGTCGAGCATACACAGGGGTCGGAAAGAAGGGGTCCCCGGTGTACTCTTCGCCTTGGGGATAAGAACAAGGCGGGCTACCTTCCACGAAGAAAAGAAAACGCCTTCCGCCAGACACGCGTTGAACATATCGAGCAGAAGTCTTGGATTAACCTCCGCAGCGAGCTTGAGCACCTCCACCGGAATGCCATCGGGACCGGGCGCTCTTCTGGGTCGTAGGGATCGGACGGCGGCGGTGAGTTCCTCTTCCCGGAAAACTGGGAAGGCACCTACCTCTCCGAATTCCCTGACTGGCCGAACTGGGTGGCTGGGAAACAGTGTATCGACGACGGCGGCCATGGCTTGTGGTTCCATGACCGCAGGTGGTGAGCGAGCCCCTAGCTTCTGGGTTACTAGTTTGTAGCCCATCCCCCAGGGGTCGTTGTCGATATCCTGACACAGCTGCTTCCAGCACCTGACTTTACTCCGGTTGATGGCACCGCGGAGCTCACGGCGGGTCGCTCTGTGCTCAGCCGATCTGGCATTTGCATCAGGGCGGTTCCTGGCTCGCTGCGCAGCTCGTCGGAGACCAAGGCATCTCCTCCGGAGTTCCGCGATTTCAGGCGTCCACCAGTAAACCGGCTTCTTCCTGTGGCGGCGGGAAACTCCGGGCATCGACTGCTCACACGCGGTCGCGATGAGTCGCATCGTCGATGCTGCCAGATCTTCGGCACTTGCGAAATTCACAATGCTCTGGTCTTTAATTACTTCTTTAAATGTGTCTTTGCTCAGACGGCTGATGTTCCAGCGTCGAGCCAGAGGAGCAGGTTCAGCGCGCAAGCGCGCGCCCTCAGGAAGGACCTTAAAAAGGATCGCCTGATGGTCGCTGGAGGAGTAGTCCTCGCAGACACGCCAGTCGGAGATCCGCTGGACAATCCCTTCAGAGGCAAGGGATATGTCAGGGATCGTCTCTCTGCACCCCGGACGGCGAAAGGTGGAAATGCCGCCCGTGTTGAGGATACAGAGGCCCGACCTGGCAGCCGACTCGAGGACGTAACGTCCTCGAGTGTCGGTCCGCGGGGAACCCCATTCCACGGCTTTGGCGTTAAAATCGCCACCGACTATGACCCCGCCAGAGGTGTTCATGATCTTATCCTCAACGGAATCGACCATGTGGCGGTAGTCTGCGATCGGTTGGTTAGGCGTGAGGTAACAGGAGAAGACGGTGAAATCCCTGCTCCTCACCCAAACGAAGCCGTTGCCCGATCCGGAATCGAGAACAGGCACCTTCCCGAGGTCCAAGATCCATATCGCCGCAGTGCCGGAGGGATCCGAGAACCACTGCGCGGAGCGTCGGTTCTGGTACTGCTCACTGAGAAGCAGTAGGTCAGCACCCTGCTCCGTGGCGAATTGGAACAGCAAGTCGTTTGCTGTCCTGCTCCTCTGCATGTTAAGTTGCAGAACACTGATCATTTCTTTTGTGTTTGGCGAAGCTCCTGGATGCCCGCACTGCCCAGACGACCAGACCCAGCGGAATGCTTGACCTGGTCGCCCTTCAAGCCGGCTTCTGTACACAGGACACATGACAACGCTGCATTGCATGCGCTGGCCCTGTGATCCTGGCCGCCGCACTTGAAGCAGAGCTTGCTTCTATCGGGTCCAGGGCAGCGATTAGCTACGTGACCGAACCCCAGACATTTAAAACATCTGGAGGCCACGAGCTTCTCGCGCACCCGACAGCTCACGTACCAGACTTTCAGGTGGCCCTTCTCCAGGAGCTTCGCAGCTGCCCTGGCTCCCAGCGTGAGGATCGCCACCTTCTGACCCCGAGCGTTCGCCTTTGAGAGGAAGGTTTTCACCTCGACGTTGTCGCCGATGGCGGATTTGACGGCAGCAGTCACCTCCGCCTCGGTCGTCAGCTCGTCAAGGTCCCTCACCTCCAGCGTCGACTTGGGTTCGAGAACGCGGACGGTCGCGTTCGCCCCCAAGATGGTCTGCAAGTCCTCGCTGAAGGCGGCTTTACTTTTGGAGGCGTCACCGAGCTCGACCAAAAGATCGCCGGCTCGGGTCTTCCTCATGCCCTTGATGACGGCGCCCTTCTCATCGGGCTTCGCTTTACTGCGAATTTCGCCCAGCACGTCGGCGTAGGATTTCCCCTCCGACGGCTTGATGAGAAGAGCGTCCGGCCGCTGCTTGCGGGACTTCTTCCTCGGCGCCTTCTTCTTGTCCTGGGTGCCAGGCTGACTTCTAGGATTTGGAAGAGGGTCTTTCTTCTTACCCTTCCTCTTAACGACCTCGGTCCATGCTTCGGAGTCCGACTTCTCCGCTGGACCGTCTCCCTTCGGCTTTTTCTCTGCCTCCGGTTGGGCGGGGCTAGAAGCGGCTCGCTTTCCACCGGCCGGCTGAGCCTTGACCCGCAGCGATGGAGTCGTCTGGGTCGACGCGGCCACCGTCTCACAAGACTGCCACGACCTCCTCAGCTGGACAATGTGCTGCAGACTGGCCTCCAATTGGACAATGCCATCCTGCACGTCCTTGCTAATGTTCTTCTGCCGGGCGGTCGCAGCCTTCATTACAGCCAGGGTGTCGAAGCACTTTTTAAGGTGCTCCTCCTCCTGCTGCCTGGCGAGCGCGATGACCGCGTCAAAGGGAGACGAGTCGGCATTCATCGGCTCGTTGTCCTCAGTGGGTGCCCTCTCAATGGCCGCGGATGTTCTGGCCACCGATGAGGCAGGTGTCGCGACCCGGACTGGTGGCGATCTCGTGAGTCGAGACCTTCTTTCGAAGGGGCTTGCCACCCCGTCGTCAAGCCCACTCAGAGGAGAATCCTGCTGGGTGTTTTTTGGGGTTAGGGTACCCCGTTTTGATTCGTGCACCTTTTGAATCGTTTTTTTGTCTGCACTTGCCATGTTGTCTGGATTGGCCCCCAAGACTGGGCGTTGACCCCCCAAACGTACCCCGATGAGAAAGTCAGACCGACCCATCACCAGAGAAACTATATCCGTGTTCGACCGCCTCCAAAACACCGGCGGTCCCAGACGAGCAGTGGCCTCGGCAGAGCCCCCCCGTGACCGCAGCAGGGCCCTATCCGGTCGCCAACCGGCACCGCCACGGCCAAAGGGATTTTCGCCGGCTGATAGGGCAGCCAGGTCAGCTGGCTGGGCTGACCCGGGCCCCTGTACTATCCGGCAGCCTGGGAGGTGCAGAACCCAGTTTTTAAGCTGTACCCTCTGCTCGTCCTAGACCCCCAGCGCAATGGAGGCTGAAGAACACAGAGTCACCCCGGAAAATAGGCCGGAATGATTTAGAAAAAAAAACAACCGGGCTATTGAAATGAACCGGAGAATGGAATTGTGAAAAGGAGACGCGAAAAAGGACCAGTGCGCCCCCCTCCCCTTTTAGTCGGCTCTTACGACAAGCAGGGGATACTGTTGGACATTCTGTCCCGGCCCAACACGGGAGAGTTTATTTTTAAATGGAAATATATTAAATGCTGTTGATGGTGGTGAATGATACCGTTCGACTAATTAGATTAATACGTTAGCGACCACGCGTTTTTTCCGTGTACCTCACCGCCATCCTGAATGTTAGAAATATAAAATTGAAATAGAAGTAAACATGTAGGTCGAAAACATCACGTATTACGATATACTATTTAGCAGTGATAAGTAAAATTACAGATTTCTAGCTCAGATCCTGGCTTAAAAAGTAATAATTATAAAACTTCAGCAACGGAACGATTACACCCACCAGGATGGCATGGTGGTCTGTGTGGGAGAGATCACTCCCAAGCCAAGAATATTATGTGTTTTGACATTTATTATCCCATTACATGTGTATTGACAATAGTTTTGATCACAACAATAATTAAGTTCAATAGGTTTACATTTAGTACTGCCAATTCTCATTTCATTGATACAAAGTAGAACTTTTTTTATAAATACATGGTTTTTATCATCATCGACTGAGGGAAGGATAAAGCTTCTTACCTTTGTAGGCCCTATTTTTATCTCAAAATATTACTGTTACAATGAAAAAGTACTCAGTATTAGAAGATTTAGGTTTAGTTTAGGTTATAAAAAGTATTAATTTATGTAATGTCGCTATTTAATTTATGTTTGTGCAGCATATATTCACCATGAAATATTATTTTAACGAAGTGAACAACAAAGTTCATGATATGTTTTAACCAAAGACTTGTATTTAGCGCTGACGATGCCCTTGAACAAATAGGGGCGAAACAATTGTTCGCATAGAAAATTACTGGATTGCTTAAGACGGTGAGTTTTTACTTCATTATTAGAGCAATTCCTGGTAGCCAATAGCCACAATATTAGAAGATTGTATCAACAATCTTTGATAAAATACTTTTAAGAACGATATTGAGGCACTAAAAGTATCAAAACGTACAAAATAGGTGGTACTTTAGGAATTTGAACGGTATAGTGATCAACGTGACGGAAAGACATCGCTGTAACGAACGCGGTCAGTACGTGCCGGAGGTTCGGAGAGTGAACCGTTCAAATTAGTGAAGGCTGTTACTGTAAGGTGGTCTTTGAGGACAATATCTTTGAGGTCAGGGTTTCTGAGCAATTAGAAGCAATTATTGAGAACCTCCATGGTGCGGTGCGCGGTTCGGAGTTTCTGAGCCTTTTGTTGTATATAATAAGCGAACAAAAAGAAATAAAGTAAGCTGTGTTGAAATAGTTATTGAATTTAAAATGTGTTATATTATGTTAAATGTTTTGAATGATTATTTAAATTTAAATCAAGCTACGCCCTTGTTATTAGAGTCAGATAATTTGTTTGCGTTTTTCTCTATCAGATTAGATAAGAAGTTTAATGTTGGAGCCTCCACACAGGCTCCCTTAGAGACCCTGTATATTTTATACAGTATGTTTAGAATTTCTCATAGATTAAACTTAATTTTTTACTTCTTACTCCTCGTACTTCTTCAAATTTGAAACTTGAATTGAAGTCGAGAGAATAAGTCTGACAAGTTAGAGGGTATTGATTTCCGTAGCATTTGAAAAAAAACTAATGGACTTGAGTAAAATTGGGTGTATAATAACAGTAATATGTTATCACTTAGGAGAAAATTTAGAATATTCTATTATATTAAATTCTACTGCTGGCATGATTCTGTGGCAGTGCCGTGGTTTGAAAAAAAATACAAAACCCATGGTAATGTTTGGGTTTGGGTAAAAGTTCCGAAGCAAAACGTTTTGTATATCACTTTTGAAACGTTTTAATCTTACAAATTCGCCATTGAATTTAAATTAAGATTAAAACTTTACCTTCCGATTCTACAAAAAAATGTATGCACTAAATATTTCTCTATTTGGATTATAAAAAAAGAGGAAATGCTCCCTTCAATCAATGACCCTTTGTTTAAGAGGAGAAAATTGTTCCAGGATTACATAAAATTGTTACAATTCATTGTTACAAATAGAAGTGCATCAACACGCATCAACTAAAGTGCATTAATCCCTTTTAACTAACCATCGACCATTCCATAATGTTACTGATTTCATATTGATTACAAAAGTAAATATGACCAATAATGCTCTTAACGATTTTAAATACTAGCCTACATTCTCTACTTTGAATTTCGGTAATAATGATAGTTTAAGGATGGTATTATAGTCTTCAATACTAAAGGAAAACGAAGTAATTGTATAGTTTTTTTAAACATCACGTACAAATAAAAAAGCTTGTTTTTGGTTTTTGTTTTGTTAAATGATTTACCGTAACATGGAAAAGGTTCTAGGAGCTATAAAATACTGACGCTACTTTAAAATAATGTCTTCTCCAAGATGATAATTTATAGACAGCTCTTTGAAAGACTAGGTACTAAACGGAATGTATAGGAAGATAAATTCTCCACCGTTAACTAGTGGAGTGGTGATTTAGGACATTAGATTCCTTTGAACACACTCTTTGAGTTTTTTGCAAGTTTAGGCGAATAATACGTGGTTTTGTAAGAAATGTCCTAATATTTTAAACTGTAGGTCTACAAAGTATTAACAGGAATATATTATTTTTAACTGTTTAGACATAGGAACAATGCGATTTTTGTTAAATTACGGTCCAGGGTTCCTTCTACATTGCTGTAGTTTTAAATTGTAAAGTAATATCTAGTCACTATATTATTAAAAAATTAAAATAAATAACGTGGTTTTTACCTTCTTACCAGTTTACATTGTTGCTTTTCAAAGTAACTCAAATCGTAAAGTAACTTTTACAGAAGCTATTAATAACTAGAAATAGTAATAAATATATGCTTATGGAGACAACAACAAAATTTTTCAACAATTTAAAATTGAAGACATGTTTTATACCTTTTTTAATGAAATGCTTATAATATTTTTGACACAAAAAATTTCCATTGACTTAAATGATTGGTAATTTTCAAAACAAATAAAGTAAATCAATCCGCTATATTGTTATCTTTACTAGTATTGAGGTCGATTAAACAATTTATTCGCGCATGATTTTATTTTAGAAATAGTATTTTTGTGGTAATTAGATTACCATGATCGAACAACGTTTTAAAAGTCAACCCATGAGTATACTATTTTTCCTGGAATTAATTGTAAAGAGTTTATGTGTATTACTCCACTATTTTCAAACGGGTCATTCGAAGTTAAAATAGGACTTCATTACACGGTTTTATAGCCTTCGGTTAAAATACAGCTTGTCATAGATAAATTAAAAAAAATTACACATAATTTTTTGGAAAAAAATGGTGTGTGTTGAGGTACGTTATAAATAAGATTCCAGCCTATTATTAAATAAATCGTGGTACATTATTGGTGAAAATGTGTTAGCAGTTCGCTCCAAATACGAGGTGATTTATACTTTTCCCCCTCCCACATTCACGTACCAATTTAAAAAAATAAAAACTCAAAAATAGCTCCTTTGATGTGGTTAAACTTTTGGTTGTTTCTACAGCTTACTAACCGACGCTAATTACATGATTAAAATTCAGGCTCATAATTGTAAGACGTATAATTGTTAAACTGAATTATGGAAAAAAGAACGTATGTGTCAGATTCATGATGAACTTTCCAATTAAACCGCTTTATTTGCAATAGGATTCAAAATATAAATTTTTTTTCTTTTACAGTCAAATATTTTATAAACTCAGTATGTTTTTAAGTAATCATAATTCTTAAATGGTGGTCGTAATTGTATAATTTTGAAATTCCTTTTTCCTTTTTACATATATTTCACAATTAATCAAACTCCTACGATGCATTCTGTTACATTGTCGTTAACTTTAAATTATTTAAATATTAGTATAACGTTCATGTTGCAGAACTTCATCCTGCTCTTATTTCACTGTTTTTTTTTTTCAATAAAATGCAATAAAAGAAGACGGTATAACGTAATTTATAAAGTTTGTATTAAACCTGTCAGCAGCGACTAACAGTGAAGGATTATGAGGGATTACTCTTCACAGCAAGAGTTGTCTTCTCAGCTAAAATTATTTTATGTTTACTTCGAATATGATTTTTAAGAGCGGGTTAACCATATTTGTTTACTAAATCTATCTCTTATTGTTCATTGTAGACAATGTAGTACCATAAATTGTTGGTATGTAAAAGTGTTATTGACCTGAAAGAGAAAAACCACACTGGTAAAAAAAAACATTTCGGCGAAGGATGTGCGTAAACCGACATAGTAAAATATTTAGCCTACAGATATGTATTGATAGCACGATTGTTATGATTAGGGCTACTGTTATGCTAAAATTATACATAATTTATCATCCGAGTGCCTTTGTTCAATTTGTAACAACCTGTATTCGATGAATAGTTTCAAATAATGACTATATGATTATAGTCAATGATTATGAGGAGTCATTCTGTATTACGTTTAATCAAGATATATGTTTGTCTGCGGATGTAATCTACTTCTTAATTTATTAATTGCAGCTTTTGTTATATGATTATGGAGAATAACTTTATTTTTAAATTCAACATAACCAATTTAGGTAAAATTTAGGTTACTAATGTCATGACTATGATCATATAATGTCATGCGTCGAATAAATTTTTTCACCTGGTGGTTTTTTGCGGTTATTTTGAAATTCTGCAAACCAAAACTTGAGAAAACGCAAAAATGCATACGTGTTATTACAGTTGTACATATCATAAATATACTTTAAGAACGGTAAAAACATATTTTTTTAGATATGTATAGGAAAAAATGTGGGAGAATTTATATTTATTTTTTATCTCTATTTACTCTTTGAACATAGAAAGTAGTTTTACAGCTAATAACTCTCTAAAATTGAAGTCATCATAAATATAAAGTTTAAAATATTATTGCTGTCCAACAAAGAACTATCAAAATTGTACTTAACCATGCTATGGATATATGATCTTACTATTTTTGAAAATAGATTTGTTTAAAAACATAACTTTATTTTCTATAGGAGAAAATAGATTATAGTAATTGTTATAGCCTTCTAGTATAGGTGTTTAATATCAACATTTAACGTTTTCACATAAAATGTAATCGACAAGGGTTTCAATATTGGCAGTAATGAACTTATGAGCTACATGGATATTAAACCTGCTCACTAACGGGCAGCTTGCAAACAACTTTAATAGACACCTGAACCAAATTGAAATTTATCGCTTTCCTATGTTTTTGTTTTATCGTAAATTGTCCTCAGTATATACTTTTTAATTCGTACAAAAGATAAAATTAAAATGATTTCTTTATCTAAAGACTGAACATTTTATTTTTCAACAATTAGTTTTAATGATATTTCAAAACATATAACTTTATTAGGTTCAAATTTCAAGGCATTTTTCATGATATATAGTAATGACGAACGTAGTACGTAGCTATTCTGTATTACGTTTAATCAAGATATATGTTTGTCTGCGGATGTAATCTACTTCTTAATTTATTATTTGCAGCTTTTGTCCAAACTAGAAAAATTGCAATGAGAATCAGCTTAAAAAATGCAACAATTGTATTAAATATCTATATGTTATGCATTACATTAGAGTCTTATATTTCGGTTTAAGAGGGCGCAGGTTCATATCCCGGAGACCAACACAGTTTGTGTAGACAATAAAACTCGCCTTGGTAAATTTTTACTTGTGTCTATACACAATTTAAAATAACGTAAATTTCTTTTATGAATTATAAGTCTTAACCAGAATGTAAACAGTTTTCTCGTGAATCTCACAAGTTAATTTATTTGACAATAAGGCAAAAAAAATATTCCACTTATAGTTACCTAAATATCAGGCATTACAGCAGTGGTCAGATGGCAGTCCTTAGGGAATAATCAAATGATTAGTTTCATTAGGGTCGATCGGGCAAGGGTTAGTTTTGGGGTGGCTGGGGGGATGGAGGGCTGGTATCCCAGTGAACCTCCTTGCCAAGAGCTTGTCAAACACTCTGTAGCAAGACTGTTATACACTTTATTCGAACGAGATTTCATGCTCCAGTGGTGAAACTGGACCTTCCAACCCTTAAACCAGTCACCAGCATACATGAAAAAGTGAAAATGTAGAGGTCAATGCAGATTGTAGTGTAATTTTTAAAATAAAATGCTATATTTTCTCTCAAATTGAAGTTCATTATTTTAAAACCTAATGCAATAATAACATTTGTAAACCTTGGGGTTCGGAGGGAACCTTAAAACAGACTGGTTCTGAATTTTGACTATGTAACTCGCATGGCAAGTGAAAGGTGACTTAAGGAACGTGGATTGAGTGAACACACTATAGAGCAAATACCTTTAATATAAATGACATATTAAATATACAAGGTGCACTACTATATTGTAGATTCTCTTCTTAATGTTTATACTGACGAAATATTCTACTAGTCACTGAATGAAATATTGTCCTTCGGTTGATTCTCCCCGGCATAATATTACACAAATTGGATATACATTCTGCTAGTTGAAATATGTTGTAATGGCTACATGTACGTTACAAAGACATTAACAAAAATACTATATTTTTTTGTACAAGTACAAACCCTTTTATATAAAGAAAATCAATTATAACCCTTTTATGTTTTCGTTATTGAATTAACGACAAGTTAACTATAATGTATTCCACAATTATTTAAAAACGGTTAATCTAATATTATATTTACAATTTTTCTTTGAGGAGACCTCCTTCCCAAGTGCAGAAAGTGTCTATATCTTAGAGTGTCATTTTGGTAATGGACTACATGTTGTTTCGTTAGTAAACAGTTTATTTTATTTTTATTATTATTATCTTTAGAGGGCGTTATTAAAACAATTGAATAAAAAATATATATTTATTATTTATCCCACCCTTTTGGGTCGGATATCAAATTCTTTGTCCGTGAGTTTAAATAATCTGATAGTGCACCAAATTACATGAATTTATTGGGGACATACCCGCTGCATCTTTCCTGGTGGACCCGTGTCACGCCCGCGTCGCCAGCCAGTCGAAGGTCCGCATGGATCCTCGGGTCAGTCGCACAGTGGTCGGAAATAGCGTTTTTTTGTGCAAAAACCTATAAATTAATTAATTTTTCAAAATAAATGCTATTACTGTATCCGGAATTTTTAAAAACACAGGCCTGAGGCGCATGTGGGGGGGCAAATGTAAGGTAAAAAGAGGCCGCCATCCTCTTTTTATAAAAAAGAAAGAAAAGAAAGAAACAACCCAAAAATGCCTACTTCGATCCATTTTCTCGTTTTTAGGTACAAAGAATTATTTGTAATTATGGTAAAATACAGGGTGTCTCAACTGAGGTATCTCAAACGGATTGCGGGGAAACTAGTAGTCCTATCGAGATGAAACAAAGTCATTCCCCACTAAATCGACCCCAAGAAACAACGTTAAAATATGTTTAAGGTTTTTTAAATACAGGGTGTTCCAAAAACCGAGGGTCACGCGTTCGAAACTCTGAATTTTCAAATGGAAACATATGCCATGCTATACATAAATTTAAAGCTCTAAACAAGACGATCAAGTTGGTGGAAACAAAATTCACATACCCTCATTCATTTCAAAATGGCAGCCGTTTTTGTGAAAAATATTGGTGTTTACGGAATCCCCTGTATCTCGAGAACCACTCATTATATTTCTGTTCTGTTTAAAAATTCTTAATCATTGTAGACTCAGCTTTAAATCGATATGTGATATGCTAAGATTTAGGAAATAAAAGATTTGGGCAGTTCTTTTATGTTAGGCCAGGGAATCAAAGATGGTAAATAGCAACATATGACAATAGGATATAATTTTTTAAAGGTCTTGCAAAAATCAACAACTTTTCAATTTATACCTACCTCCAATCTTTAAAATGTGCTATCCTCGAGGCATTGAAACTTGTATTCATTAAACGTGAGTACAGCACATTTAACAAAGGCTTTATATGGGAAAATGGATTTTTTTATAACTACGAAATCACCAAGGTTGCTGGGCGGCTGCATCGCTTTTGCTCCACGGTTAAGGGTCATTTTGGAAACATCGCTTTTGCTCCACGGGTCAGTAGGTAGATTTCAGAGCCGCCCAAAACATCGCCTTGGCTCCACGAGAGAGGGGCCTGCGCTCCCTCTCCTCCACATTCTCTCTTTCGCTCACCTCCAGGTTCTTACTTTAAAACTGTCATTTGAACGTACAAAAAAACTACTCAAAGACCACAACTTTACTTTTTTTGTCTAATCTAAAATATATATATATTTTTAAGGACGTTAAACTACTTCAATCGTAAGAGCAAGCTCAAGTACGAGTAAACTACATTGTGTAAAAGAAATGATTTACATAATAAAATGTGTTAATGTTGAAAATTATTATTTAAATTTGTTACTAAGTAATACTTATCCACATTTCATTTATTTTTCATAATAATTAACTATTAAGAATAGAGAAACCTTCTGACACAAGATAAAGATTTTAGGCATGAAAATGAAAGATGGATAAGACATGGTAACACCATTTTATTTTGTAAGCTATTACTTTTAAACAATAATGTTTACTTGACGTTGCTGTTACAATTGAAGTAGGATAACATTTTTTCAATTATAAACATATTCTTTTAGGCAAAAAAGAAAAGTTGCATATTACGTTTAGATGGCAGTATTCAAGAATTTGAATATACCTTTTTTTAACATTTTAACATTTTTTTAACGTGGGATACGTACCACAATTTCTCCGGTTGACAATTAATTTACGAACTGGTCTAATTAAAGACAGAGTATTTCAAACATTAATTACCATTAAGAATTCATCTAGTATAAGTTTGGAAATGCTAAGAACATTAAAATTTACTCTTGAGTTTTGTTTATAATTTTAATGACTTTTAACAACATAGTTCTGATTATAATATTTCAGTCAGGGCTTGGATATATGACGACTTGTAAGGTTTTAACTATTATTTCAAAATAAAAAATTTCAAACTTATATTTTATGAGTAACAAAAGAATTTGATATTTTCCTACGATCGTGAAAAAGTAAAACGAATTTTAAAAATGATATAAAATAAGGCATCGTAAATCCTTCCAATATACGTTTTTAGAAGCTTCATTCGAATATGAATTCTTGATTTTAATAATCACAAACAGAACCGCGTTCAATCAGCAATCAACTTGTGATGAATCGCCTGACTAATGGCCCGGATGTTTACGTTGTGATGCGACCCAGATCAAATACGTAGTTGCTATTACGGCTACCACAACCGTCTAAACATATTTAGTCAAAGGCTCATGGGGTCAAGCATTAAATAATACTTTCAGCTAATAATGTTATTTGCACGAATGTTATTATTTTGTGGAGTAGGGAAATAAAACTATCTCCAAAAAAGATTTGATAACATTTTGATTTTGATAACTGTTCAAATACGGCGATGTATGAGATGAGAATTAATATCATAAATCAACTGAGAGAGTGAGAAGGGAGAGGTTTCCTCTCAAAATTGAGAAGCCGAAATCCCTCCTTTTGTTGGTCAAGTGTAAAAGTTTTCCTCGCTTCATATTTTATTCATTCAATGTCTTTTAACCACTTATTTTCTTAATACACCAATAGCGTAAATCACACGGCACTTCGTAAACTCCCTGTTTATTCATAGCGTGGGATCTGTTAGTTTATATTGTTTAAATTTATCATGGTTTCAGATATCACAACTGTTTTTAAAGAGACAGTTTTTTATTTATTAACTTTTTAAGAGTTCTATTTCTTTTTTTCATGTACCGCGTGTTTTAATTAAATTTCCTATTAAATTAAATTAATAAATTTCCTATTCATTTTTTCAACATCACCTAATAACATTGTTGTTATGTTAGAACATCAATAATTTTGAGTGGATGGACATTTCTCGCTGCCTTGGACCTGCCATATTAATTACGAAATGTTATTTTAAAATGTAGAAAAATCGTGTTTGCCCTCTCGTTTCAATCTAGAATTTTACACTCTATATTAACGAAGCCTCGTCACACAACATTATCGATTCACTTTAACTTTTTTTGCAGAATAATAATTTTACGGCCAACAGTTTGAGTAAATAGTAGTTTTCATCACTAGGAGCGAAAGTGGCTCTTTTTGGTACGAGATCGTAATTTACAGGCGAGGCGCACCCGAGCTTGGAAATGCGATCGAGTACCAAGGAGACACTTTTGCTCCGTGTGATGAACAACTATTTTCATCATTATGTAAAATAACCATTTAACCGTTAAAAAATTAGAATACGTAATTTTGAGGTTACCCAAAATAGTCATCGTCATTTATACATCTGTTAGTTGTTTACAAACACAAGTTAAGAAATCGCTCAACCTTTCAAACGTAATATAAACAAATTTTGACATTAGAATACGGCAAAATTTACCATATGTTTTTTCAGTACTCCTATTCGAAGTGATCCAAAAACGATAATTTTTCGTACGATTTAGAGAACTAAAATCGGCTGTTTTCGGGACAGTATAATGAAAACAAATTTTGACATTAGAGTACGGCAAAATTTGCCATATCTTTTTTCAGTACTCCTATTCGATGTGATCCAAAAACGATAATTTTGAGTACGATTTAGAGAACTAAAAACGGCTGTTTTTGGGACAGTATGATGAAAAATTAATTTAAGTTTTTTTCAAATACGAAGGTGCTGTTTGGACCACTTTTTTGAACGCATAGTTAACTGAATGTCGCATCTTTTAAAGTATCAAATGATTTTTCGAGTTTTCATAATTTCTCTATTAAAGACAAAAAAAAATATCTCGGAAATCGAAAGAGGTAAAGACCAAATAAAATAAACTGCTTTCTTTCATATTAATTGAATGTGACTCAACAATGACTAGTGATTATTATTTGACATTATGTAACATCGGTTTGAGATTGTTGACTTCTTTAAATGAATTTAAAACTCATAATGTCAGCATTTGTAAAAAATGAAACTGTTACATTTTGAGAGTGGATCAAGAAATTGAAAAAGCGTAATGTGATCTTTCAATTGTTTATATATATATATATATATATATATATATATATATATATATATATATATATATTTATATATAAAATAATCACAAAAAAGTCACAAACCCACCTCATATTTTTCAACAGTCCTGTCTAAGCAACATGTTGGCCTTAGTCAGTAACAAGACTACAAGATCGCGTCACAATCATCCTTCACTCACCTGTCATTCATACTTCGCTTAAAATACCTACCTTGGTAGGTCACCATTTCAAGAAATGTATCTAATGTATATTTTAAAATACCCCCGATGCAGTAGACCTGCATACCCAGTGAATTTTAAATGCAAAGGAATAAATTTCAAGCCAACAAAGCGAGATGTTTTTGTAAGCTCCACAAGAATAACATCGAAAATGAGTATGCAGGTTTGCTGCCACGAAATTGGAAGTATTGAAGGTTTTAGACTATTAAACATTAGATCTCATCTAGATGAAGCCACAAACCAAGTTTTGTTAAGAAGTAAGCAAGATATAGAATTTTACTTATTTCCCATAAGGTTAACATTGGAACAACGTACTTACTGTGTTTACCACTTTCAATACCTCGGTAACCAACGGACATACAGAAGTGATTCTAAATACTGAATTTTTTTAACTGAATCCAATAGTGCCAACAAAAGTTGGATAGTTTGTTTTTAATGTAAACGATTCAAAAAAACCCATTTGGGGGGGGGTTATCCCCCTTTACCCCACCTTCCGGTTTAACGATCGTGAATTCGTCTGACAGATTACCACTTTTAACGTTTGTCCCAAATTTTATTAAGATCGGACTATATTTACGGCCGCTATCGTGTTGACAGACATATGATAAATTCGAACGAATGGTTTTTTTTGTTGCTTTTGGGGGCCTCAAAATTAAAAGTTAATATGGTTTCAGCCTTAGGTCTTACCATGAGACCTACGGTAATAGCTTCTTTCTTTAAGGAAATTCGCTAAAAAGCATTTCGTATCTTTTATCCAAATAGAACAAAGAAATGTGATTCCATAACAAGAACCAGCCCCGAAAAAGCTTTCAGTTGTAGCTTACAGACTATTGTATATTGTATACCATTTACTTTAGTACAAACACTGTTCAAACCACTGAAAGTCCAAGGTGTAATATCATGTTGAGTAAATTTTACTGTCCATACCTATTAAAAAAAGAATAAGTGTAAAAATGTCCAAGGTATTAAAATGGCAAACGTACCTGAATATTGTCATGAATTTACCAGCTATTAAACTCGTAACTGAGAGACAGTAATCTATTTTGGCATATAAAGAGATTTATTATTCAAGGTAAAATTTATATATTCTGGTAAGTCCTTTCAACATTCAGCGTGATATCCCACAGTCATTGTATAGATCTCAAAGCCTGGCATTGTTGGCACTGAATGCGATGGAGTTTAAAATGTCAGTGTTATGTATCTTGAAGCCGTGAAGAATAGGTTTTGAAAGGTTCTATGTTTGACTTAAAGCATACAAAAATATTATATATTTTAAAACAAGTTATTTATGACTTTAAGTTAGTTTTTTGTGTAATAATAATATTTTAGTAATTTATCCTAAAGAACGCCGACCATGATGTTATTGTTATATACATAAGTTTCAATACCTAATTCTTTACGAATATTATCATCAGCAAACTGATAGGAAAACCTTTCACAATCGTGATTTGTAGGAATCTCACATTTTAATAGTTCTCATAAAAATTAACATCACAACCAAATTATTATATAACGTTAAAGCAAATCTTGCTTTTACACTATTTAATTTAGAGTCATTTTCAAAGTAAAGACATAAATTCAATAAATAAAGTGGATTAAAATCATTAAGTTTGCTACACTGAGCTAAGTGCTTGGTAAAAATATTACGTAAGATATTGACCTCGTAGATGATATAACTGTACATATTACGCATTATTTTAATAATAATTAGGCATTTTAGATCAACTCAGTTTATACTATTTCCAGGAAGATGAGATTATCTGCCCAGTTGGTTCGGCTCCAGATTTACTCAAGTGTTTGTTGTCCTTGTGCCTCAAGACATCAGAGCAGAGCACAAGCTGCTGCTAAGTTGTCTCTTAGAGAAACTGCAGTTTACGTTCAGATTCAGATTCAGATTCAAATATCTTTAATCATTAATACAAATAATGTACATGAATGGCGTCATTAAGGCTAATCTCGTTATATGTTCGTCTGAGATTCAGTTTGTATTTGATTGCTGACATGAAATAAATTCCATCTACAAGTTTCATATCATTATGTGTATTTCTATTGTTCGCTTTGCAAATTAAATAGCGGCATATTGTTTAATAATTTTGTTTATTTTTTAAATAAATCGTATAGGCTGTGATTTTAGTATTTTTATTATTTAATAAATTGATAGAGTTGCTTGCGACATTTGGCATAACTACGTGATATTAAACAACTTACCATTAAGGACCATTTTTATGTTACTTAAAATCATAAATAAATATATATTTCTATATGAGAAATTCAGATGTTATTAAAAATATATCATAGGTTAAAAAAATAATTTAGCATCCGAAATAACGTCAGTAAGTAAATTTAAACAAGCAGCTCATTAAGTATGATGAGCTTAATTTTAACTCATTTGTAACGTAAATAAATTTAATTAAAACTGTGGCTGTCTGTTTTTGGCCATTAAAAACTTAAAATCAACGTTTACGTTCGTCTTTAGCCCACAAAAACTACCAAAAAATATGGACATATCAGATTATCCGAAATATTTTGTATGGTGGAGGGACGGATATATCCGATCCTCATTTTAGCGAATTTCCCCTATAGGGAAGAAACTGTTTCTGTAGTACTCATGGTAAGAACTAAGTCCAAGACCGTGATAACGTTTCGATTCGGGGCCCTCAGAAGCAAAAAAGACCATACCTTCGAGTTTATATCTTTATGTCTGTTAACACGAAAGGGGCCGGATCTTCATGAAATTTGGCACAGACGTGTAAAGTGGTAATCATACGAAAGAGTTCTTGAACCAGCCCGATCAGACTACCAGAAGGGGAGGTAAAGGGGGGTAAACCCTCTTAATAATGGGGTCTTAGAGGTATGAGGTCTTAGTTATTTATATAGAAAAATAAAAATAATCCAATTTTCACTAGCACCATTGAATTCAGCTCGAAAAAACAAACGATATAGTATCTTGAATCACTCCTCTACGTCTATTGGTTACCGAGATACCGAAAGTGGTAAACTCAATAAGTTGTCCCAATGTTAACCTTTTTTCTAGACGAGGGCCAGGCTTTGAAGTTTTCATGGTCATGCACTGCAACTTATTTAGCTTATTGTGCACTATGTGCACCTTCAAGGTTACGGCATTATCACATAGCATATTACCATTGGTGATTGGCGGGATTCGAACGCGGGACCCTGGTAGCTGAAGTCCCGCGTTCTACCACTACACCAATTTTCATTCTGCGTAATGGTTATCCAGTTTTCACTGGCACTATTGGATTTAGCTAAAAAAACACAAACAATTTAGTATTTTGAATCACTGCTCTATGTCCATTTGTTACCGAGATATTGAAAGTGGTAAACACAGTACGTTATCCCAATGTTAACCTTATGGAAAATAATTAAATTTCTATAATATCTCGCTTATTTCTCAACATAATAAAACTTAGTTTAAGGCTTCATCTAGATGAGGTCTAATGTATATTAGTCTAAAATCCCTGATATTTCCATTTCCGTGGCAGCAAACATGCATACTCATTCCCCGTGTTATCCTTATGGGAAATTTAAAAAAATGTATAACTTCCTTATTTGTAAACACTTCTCAATAAAACTTGGCACATGGCTTCTTCTAGTTCAGGTCTACTAAATATTGTAAAACCACCCAGTTTTAACATGCTCGTTTTAACAAACCTGCATTCTCATTCCCCATTTCATTCTTATGGAGCTTACAAAAACATCTCCAATCTCGCTATGTTGGATTGAAATATGTTTTTTGCATTTGAAATTCGCTGAGTATGAAGGTCTGCTACAACGGGGGTATTATTTGCTCTTGTAAGTTCTTTGTAGCTGAAAAAGAGTGATAATTACAGACATATCGAGCTCTTAGACTGAAATACCCATACAAATTAGATTTTTATTCGCACGGTCAACGGACATGACCGTATTTAAAGGGCTTTTGCCACTAGTGCAAGTTGTTTCGCGAAATACTGTACTGCATAGTTCATATTGTGATAAAAGCGATAGATAGAAAATAAATACATAGATGTTTACATTAAAGCACCTAATAAAAATTAATTTAATTAATTTTAATTAAGTGCTTTTATGAAAACATCTATATTTTTATTTTCTATTAATCGCTTTAGACAATATAAATTACGCAGTACAGAATTTCGCGAAACAACTTGCACTAGTGGCAAACGCCTTAACTATGCCCTTAACTTAACCTTAGATTTTTTTAATGGATGTATCCTGTTTGGCCGGAAACTAGGAAAGAAAAAAGGATGTATACATCCGTCAAAAGTAAGGTTAGAGAAATGAAACCCAATTGTTTTGATAAAAACCTACCTCCTACTATAAAATTTAAGAATTTCAAAATAATTCTTAAAACTCATATTCTACTCTCAGATTTTGTTTTAATTTAAATTTTCCATGTTATTACACTATTACTAATTTACGTTATCACTGTGCTTCTAAACGAATTAGAAGAGATAAAAAGTATTAAAAAAAATGATACTCGTAATGTGTTGAAGAAAAATATTCAATAAAAAATGAGAATGAGTGATGAGGACGACAGTCGTAAACAGTTTAATACCTCGCCTTATGTTTTAGCCAGAAGGTTTATCAGGTTGTAACTTGTTTACTGTGACTAAGCTAAAATTTCTCATTTTTATTTCAGATATTCATGTAAAGTAACGACTGTTTGTTGTTCTCAATCAAAATTCTTTTTTTTCAGTGGATTCTTGTAATATTCGGTTTCTAAAAAGCTGTGTTACTTTTTAACAGTTACTTCTCTATATTTTACCATGAATTATTTTATATAACCTCCACAGTAAATCCAAAAAATAAATACAACGAAAATAGTAGTTAAAAGTGCATATATGCAATTATTTAGACAAAGCAAACTTTACTCAAGCATCGGTAAAGTATGATCAACTGGTAAAAGAGTCGCGAGTACAGTGATGTATTAAAGGGGGGGGGGGCTATAGGGGCTGTAGCCCAGAGTCATTTTGAGTTGTTTTTTATATTTTATTTTAACTAGGCGATTGTTTTACTTTACATTTTAACGGAAAAAAATAAAATCCCTTGACAATTACTCTTACGATGTTTGAAATTGCCTCTTAAACACATCTGAAAGAGAATTCTTACGGGAATCAGAAGGAGCTGCGAGGAGGAGCGATTGCCTGAAGAGAAATGCATGGCTTAATTAACTGGGCGTAGCAGCAAGCAGAGCAAACATTTCTTGGTGCCGTCTGCTGGTTCAACATATCATTACTGGTCGGCATAACAAGGACCAAAAATGCCACTTGAATACTTTCACTGAAAGCCTCGCGTATTTCCAAAGACACGCCAAACTATTGCTATCAACTTGTATTTTTTACACGGCAGTCTTGTAGTCGCATACAAAACTGTGGTTCTATATCTACAACGCAGAACAGAACTTTCAACTATGGTTACCATGACCTTTACTGCTATAATATGCATTAACCATGCGCAATCTCTGTGGGCAGGGAGACAGAAAGATAAAAACTATGACAAGAACAATTTAGCGTTTAGGTTGTTGAATCGCTTTTTACTTTCTACCGATCTCTTTAACTTTATAAAATATTTAATCGCCATACATTTTAGCTTAATACCTTTACAGAACGAAACCCGATTCTTGATATTGCATTTAAACATTCATAATTTAATTTGCCGGTCAGTCGAAGTGATTCGACTATGGCTATACTATCCTCATTTTCGCGAGATATCTAGCCAGCCGTGCTCCCGTGCATGCTTGTGTAGGGCAAACATCAAGACAACGTACAATTTGAGAGAAAGAAGAACAGGGTCGCCAATGCCTGCAAATATGTAGGTGGTCTAATGTTATCGTTTTATCGTTCACGATTGTTGTAAACAACTTTGATCAGTGGACAAAGTTTCGTTAATTTTTATTCTGTAAATTGCACATACGACGAAGTAGGTAGGTTTTTTTTGTTTTGATGATTTCATAAATGTCAATATTCGGTGCGAGTAGGGGGAATTATTAGCCGATCCTGCTCCAGCCGGGTGGCAGTGGTGGTGACGTCACAGGTACCCCCCGCCCCCCCGCCGCTTTCCTGCAACTTTGTTGATGTGATCTTTGAAACTGAGATTTGCATCAAGTTTCAGTCCAAGAAAGTTAACGGAATCACCAGTATTAATTCCTGTTTCATCCAGCAGAAGGCTGTAAATCTCAGTGATGTTATTCCTAGTTGAAAGCTGAGAAAAGTTTTGCACATGTTCATAACCAGACCGTTTTCCTTAAACCACTGAAAGAGTCAATTTCAATCGATGGAACCCCTAATTTCCATTTCATCCGAATTCTGTGTTCGAAAGAGATGTGACGTATCACTTGCAAAGGAGATAGAGTTAACCCTCACTTACACTGGTTTGTGTATTCTTTGTAAAAACGAGGAACAGAATGGGCCCCAAAATTGAATCCTGCGGCATACCCATTTTGACAAACATCATTTCTAAAAACGATTTGCGGAAACTTCTGTTACTGTCAATGTAGTCAATTGCATCTTTTTTGTTACTGTTTGAGAGGTAAGGTGAAAATAAATCATGAGCATGTCCTCATAACACTCCCCTAACATCAACGTTTTTAGAAGGAGAAGAGAATGGCTCGCCAAATAAAAAGCCTTACTTAAATCAACAAAGAGGCCCATTGTGTTCTGCTCCTTATCAAGAAAGTGAACAATTTAGTTGACAAAACAGAACATTGCATCTAACGTGTTTTTCTCTTACAACAACCAAACTGACTACTCTTTCCTTTTTTACTTTTTAAGTTAATTTCCCTCTTTTTTGGAAAAATTAATAATGAGTGTGTGGGGCCCGTGCTGAAAGTCTTCACAAACTCTAACTCTGATTTTAAAGCTGATTTAATTCTAAAAATTATCATACACACGTTTGTTGTGTTCTTAGCAACCGATTAAATAGATTGAAAATAAAGTTAAAGTAAGAAGACATTTCGTTCGTCATTATTTTATATGGTAACCCCGGCGTCTCGTGCTTACAAGTGTCTTCAGGAATAGCCATCTTCAGAAAGACCTGGCTGATCACTTTGCAAACGCTAAATCCCCTATTTGTAAAGCCAGTTGTTTTCAAATAGACATCAGATCATAGGGAATAATTCTGTTTGCATCCTTGACATTGCCGTTTACCAGCAGTGAGACAATTTCACTACAGGTCGCTACAATCAGGGTCAAAAAGATTATGTTTTGTTATTTCTTTTATTTTATTTTGGGTATAGCCAACAACAAATAAACAACATAATTACAAACATAATATAACACACTTTTTCAGTTATGCAAAGTAGACAACAAAAGACTAATACATACTATAGCTGATATTCTGTAAATGTAAATCACGTGCAAACATCACGGCACCAGCTTTACTTGTTCCTATCATATTACATATAAATCTGCCCATAAAGTCTAAAGCACTAAGACAGTGATTGCATCACTAACCTACCTCGCTGCAAGTGAATGAAAGCACAACAAAGAAATTTTTCTTTGAGAAAAATGATTGAGTAATATAACAAAAAATGGTCATAAGCTGATTTGTTTTTATTTTGATCAGTGTTTTACGAAGAGTACTGAATGAGCACCAACATGAGAGATACCACAGTAGCCACCGCCATTGAGAGGGTCCGGCGGTTGATGTAGAACAGGCCGAGAGCCTCGGCCTGGTGCTGGTGCAGCAGCCGAACTCGGCTGCTGCTGGAGTTGTACCACAAGGACATTCAGTACTCGAACTGAATGTCCTTGTGGTACAACTCCAGCAGCAGCAGAGAGATCATCTTCTAGTTCCGTCTGGAGCAGAGCCTCGCCGTCATCGTCACGTCGAGCTCGGCTTTGATTTCTTCGACCTCATGCGACACAGACGAGCTGAACACAAACAAGAGCATCCCCGAGAGAAACCAGATCTGGGAAAATAAATAATAAGTTTGACCTAGGGCTAAACTCTCACCCAGACCAAAATAGACCCAGTAGGCGTTACTGTAGAAGAGAGCGCGTGCGAAGGAAACTGCCGAGGAGGCGGCGGCTAGAGCTCCAAAAGCGTCATCGATCCTGGAGTTGTACTTGAGCAGTCCCCGCACCTCTGTGAAGACCTCCTCCAGACGAGCGGAGGACTCGGTCATCTCCCTGACACACCTGAGTCGCCTCACCACCTCGTGCTTCAAGGTGATCACGAGGTGATATCCAATTTTAGGAAAAATATTATTTTTTGAAAATTTTGGTAGCCCTGTTTATTTCTTTCGTGATCGTTTGGTGACATCCACGATGTGCGATAGGCAGTTAGTTATTGTTTGAGAACGTCGTCAAAGTTTCTCTCATGTTTCTGTGCGCCAAGCACTTCACAGGGAGTGTGACACCGAAGAATGGCCAGTTGTAAGTGACGAGGGGTGACAGGGCTGTGTCCGAGGACATGTCCTTGTACAGCTGAGAAGCGCTCGGGGCAAGCAACGTGGTCGCCAAGTCGACGAAGAATGTCAAGCAACCAGCGCCGAGCAATAAGTTAAAGACGATATCGAAGAGGTCCTTGGATGGCTTCGAGTACACATGTCCTGCTGCCACTGCGACGCCAGCTGCTGCACTCAGAACTTGGATCGTTTTCCACGAATTTATACGGAAGCGAGAGGTCAACTTTATCTCGTAATTTTAGATTGTTAATAACACGTCCTTGATTGACATCTCGTGTTTATTTGTAATTTGAGAAAAAAAACGCAAGATATGACACAAGTTTTTAATCGTGTTCCTGAGATACTGAACGTTGTAGTTGTAATGTATCAAATTGAAACTATTAATCTTAAAACACTCCACTCATAGTAATAGAAAATATTGATAACATATCAAATGAGACATTTAAACAAATAGGTAGGGCGTATAGTAATCCTACTAATGTGTTTCTTATGGAATTTTGCACTGTCAGTGTATCGATCGATGTGTATTAATGTTGAACACATTACTTTAATTTTTTTGACATTTCGATATGTTGGTTAATCGATTTTTAAGCTATGTTCCACAAATACAGATTAAAACTATTTAATTATACAGGGTGAGTCAGATCACCCGTCCACCTATTGTAACGGGAGGACGGTTTAATGTAGAAACACTAAATAAAATGATTCCCTACTAATTTGCATAAGAAGAATTCATTAAAAGTATTTCCATCGCACATTATCTACAGGATGTTCCAGACATGAAGGTCATGAGTTCGAATCTACAGATTTTCCTATTCGAACCTATAGCACATTTTATATAATTTTAAAGATCTGGTTAAAAGAAATATTTTGGTGAAAACAGAACTAAATTATCTTAATCCGTTCCAGAATGGCGGCCATTTTTGTGAAAATATTCGATATTCACGGAAACCCCTGTATTCTCTAGACCATTAAATATTTTTTAGTTCTGATTCAAATTCCTTAATCCTTGGTAACTCAGCTTTACTATGTTATGTGACATGACATAGTAAGTAGTAGTTTTATAATATCCAATCTCCGGAAAATTAACACACAGAACATTAGCTCAGTGAGAGAGAATAAAGGAGACCCAAACGTATTGATTTAGCGAGATGACAGTATGTAAAATTACTTTGCCCTAACGATGTGGAAGACGTTTTATCTCTGGTATAGCCTAAAATTATTTTCCGTAAAGCACCTACCATTACTCACTCTACATCCTCCTTCCTAGCTTCCCATCAACATCAACCAATCAATCAATTTCGACTGCAATTTTTATTGTAAATCGAAAGAATTTGTAATTGCATCAAATCTAACCTGATGACCTCTCAATAACAGCTATTAACTCCTAATTTGCTAATTAGTTTTTTATGTGATTTGTTATATTAAAATTAAACTTCTTTTCTCACATTGTAGATGAAAAGAGATTGAGAAAGTTG
Organism: Flexamia atlantica; assembly: GCA_035578135.1. Classification (NCBI taxonomy): domain Eukaryota; kingdom Metazoa; phylum Arthropoda; class Insecta; order Hemiptera; family Cicadellidae; genus Flexamia; species Flexamia atlantica. Next base: position 4,736,551 of record JAQJVK010000033.1, read on the forward strand.
GATGAATTATGAAAGTAAATTTGGAAAAGTACTGATATAATTTTTCGAAAGAAAGTAATTGTATAAAATAATTGTATACACCACCTACACAAAACTTCAAGTAGGCCTAAAGGCAATTAGCTCGTAGTTTTATTTTATTTTTTTAATAGCGGTGGATTGTGTTTTAATTTTTTAATATACAGGGTGTCTGTAAAGTCCGTCACCAAACTCCATAACTTGGTTTATTGGGTCAAAATAAGCAAAAAATTTCCTTTGAAGGTATGTCCTAAAATGCATATTTACCCAGATATATTTACGCCATTTTGTATTTTTCACAAAATATTTTTTATCTCCGAAGTTTGTGAATAGATTTTTTTGAAACTTAGTATGTACCTATAACTAGTCAAGGTTAGTTAATGAAAAAATAATCAGCATGATCGAATGGTAAATTTCAAAATGGCGGCCGTTCAAAATCTTTAATTTGAAATACCGGGAAAAGGTTACGTAGTAAAAAAAAAATATAAAGAATAAAAATTTTTAGAAAATTTAATTTCCAGTCTAATGACACCAGAATTATGAAAATCGATTAATAAATAACTGAGTTATGGTCAAATTTATCTACTGAGGCAGCGTAATTGACCTATGTCAGCGCATGACTCAATGCAACAATGGGCCATTCTCCTTCCAATTTATGCTGCCTCGTTGGATAAATTCAACCATTACTCAGTTATTTATCAACCGATTTTCATAATTCTGGTGTCATTAGACTGGAAATTAAACTTTCTAAAAATTTCTATCCTTCATATTTTTTCTACTACGTAACCTTTTCCCGGTATTTCAAATTAAAGATTTTGAACGGCCGCCATTTTGAAATTTACCATTCGATCATGCTGATTATTTTTTCATCAACTAACCTTGACTAGTTATAGGTACATACTAAGTTTAAAAAAAAATCGATTCACAAACTTCGGAGATAAAAAATATTTTGTGAAAAATACAAAATGGCGGATATCTGGGTAAATATGCATTTTAGGACATACCTTCACAGGAACATTTTTGCTTATTTTGACCCAATAAACCAAGTTATGGAGTTTGGTGACGGACTTTACAGACACCCTGTATAATTTATAAATTGCCCTAGCTTCGGTACTTGTTTTGAACTTGTTATTTAATTTTTTAGCACAAAATTACATATATCGCATTATTTTTAAATCGTCGTACAACCGAAGACGAAACAAGCGGAGCAGTTTTTTTATTGTGTACATTTTCTATGTGTGTTGTTTTGCCCTTTTTCTGTCTCTGTTTTATGTGTTTTTGATTTGGCGGTTCATATTTTCACCTGTCGTCTGGCTGTCGTCTGTCTGCTATTTTTAATCTGTGAAAGATTATTGTAATTTATTTACACATTAGAATTTATCTTAATAGTATACCTTTACATATTTGTATTATTTAATGTCGATTGATTGGTTATTTCTGTAGTATAGTTCAATTAATGTGAACGTAACTAAAAATCTTTACTTAATTTTGAATATTAGTACTATACAGGTACATCGATTATTGATCAGATTTATTACCACAAGGAGTTTAAATTTCTGCATAATCTTTGGACATACAAACATGTTATACTTTTAATAAATTTATCTTTTAAAGAATAAGTGTTACCTCAGTTTTAGTGGTAAGACCTAACCCCTACACCACGATAACTTTTCGTTCTTGGGCCACAGAAGCAAAAATCAAAATTTCCTTCGAATTTATATAATTTGAAACGATTGGTCTTTTTGGAATCTGGGAGCCCCAAAACGAAAAGTAATCAAGGTCTAGTGCTTAAGTCTTCATGAGATCGACGATATTTGCTTCTTTTCCCTATAGGGGAAATTCGCTACCGTGGTCGTCTCCACAGCCGTAACAACTAACCGCCTTCAAGGTATCCCTTACTCTGAGAACCAAACCCTGAGGCAATTTCAGTTAGTCCATGTAATCACTGTTGTGGTATCTTTAATTAGTAACTTTAGACGGTGACCATCCCAAATTAAGCTCATCGCCGGCGCCGTAACAATTTACCATGAGTCCAAGTCACCTAAGCTTAAGGATCTTGAGTTTTTTTACTTTGAAATTATAATTATGATTAAAATTACTTCACTTTAGTTTAATGAGTTAGCCATAGTTATTACCCATTCTTAATAATTTTATCGCAGCTAATTTACAATGAAGTTGAATTTATTTGGTAGCGCTTAGGGATTCTAATCCCAGCCGATTTTCTGAATCCCGGGATCAAGGAACTAAAAATATTAATCCCGAGATCGCGGAACCAATCCCAGGATTAAATCAACATAGTATTTTCCAATATAAAATTTTAAAAGTTAAATATTTTATATTCTTTGCACATTTACATGATATTGAATTATGGTGCAACACATTACTCAGTTTTAAATTTAGTTTTTCAGCTTCAAACGTTAATTTTTGTCAAAATTAAACATAACAATAACAAAATTAAATAATTGATTGGCCTCTACTTGAAACACGGAATATAGCCAAAGGCAGATAACGAAAGTTTTAAATTTTAATTAACTTATTAATGTGTTAAAAATCATTCCGGTGCCTAAACTATTTTCGAAACTATAATATATTTCTTATATAATCCACACTTTTATTTACAATATTTCTTCAAAAAGTCTGATAAAAAATTTACCTTAATGGTATTTAGTTTAATATTACCCAGTAAGGTTACATGTTGCAAACAACTCCTTAAAACAAATAAATGAATACCCCCGTCGCAGCAGACCTGCGTAGGCAGCGAATTTCCATAGGATTTACTTTGTATATCACCCACCCTTTGCATTCAACCTATTTGAAGGAAAGTATTGTTTGAATGATACGTTAAGTAAATAATATACTAAAAACGTATGTTTAATCATTCATGAGCTTTGAACATGAGGAAAATTAACAAAAAGACCACATTTGTTCTCATTAGTTATACATACACTTTTGTATTTTATATAATTAATTCTTAGTCTTTTTCTTTTTTAATAACTGTAATCTTGTTATAGTACCTATAAAAATGTCAACAAACATATAATCAATGAATTCAAAACACTCAAAACAAACAAGTAACGTAAACTCATGAAAAAATTAAATTCAATCATATGGTCAGTTTTGCAGTAATTAAAACATCCCTGTTGCAACAGACCTACATCTCCAGCCAATTTCAATAAAACATACTATCAATCCTCATCATTGTAAACATACCATATATTATGCCACATTTTCAGGCAGTTTAGACCAAGACATCCCCCCCCCAAATAATCATACTTTCTTTATTAAATTTAAAAATAATTTGTGTTTTTTGATATAGTATATATATTCTGCAAAATCTTGATCAATGAACTCTAACTATTCAAAATAAACACAAATAAAATATTCATCGTCTGAAAATTGAATCATATGTTCTAAATTGTATTTTTTTAAATATCTTAAAATCAGGGTGACTATACTTTTTGGAGGGAAAAATTAAAAAAAATATTGGACAACGTACTTTGTTAACCACATTCAATATTATCCAATATCTAAGCAACGGATTTACGTAGAATAATAATTCAAAGTGCTAAATTGTTTGTTTTTTAAGCTGATTTCAATTTTGACAGTTAAATTTAAAAATAACTAGTGAAAAGGTGCTAAATCTTGAAAATAAATTGTATTTCGTCCAAAAAACCTTCTTAGAGTAAACCAATCTTGCTGGTTTTCGAACTCAAAGTCATGAATGATGCTTTACTTGTTTGTTCCAAATTTCATCAAGATCGGACCTTTTTCACAAAAGCTATCGCGCCTACGGACTGATATATATCCCTAATGAACGAACGGTGTTTTTGGGGTCTGGGGACCTCAAAATGAAAAGTTACGGTGGTCCTCGCTTAAGTCTTACCGTGCCGCCTACGGTAATAGCTACTTCCCCATAGGGGGAAATTCGCTAAAATAACAAATTAAAATTAAAACACAGGCCATTAGGGTTGACATTCAAAAATGTTTACTATAAACAGTTAGACACTATGCTGTCATTTTATTTACCAGGCAAAAGGGTTAGAAATAAACAGTAAAATGGCAGTCATAGATTAAATTTATTTCATAATTCAGCAGTTCATACTGAATTTTAAATAAAGATATAACATAAACTGCAAATTCTCTTAGACACAACTGAGCAACAGCGTGTGCTGTGCTCTGATGTCTTGAGGCGCTAGGACAACAAACACTTAAGTAAATCTAAGCTGGAGCAGAACTAACTGGGAGGATAATCTCATCTCCCTAAGCTTCGATCGTCTAATCTAAATAATCTGGTTATTATTGAAATAAAAGTATAATATGTACAGTTGTCCCGTCTATACTTTTTCCCAACTTATAATATTTTTATTTAGCTTCTACTTCAGTGAAGCAAATCCGACTATTTAAATTCAATTAGCTATTAACTTTATGATTTTACTCTTAAAATGACTTGAGGCTAATTATACTTATTTTTATTATACCGGGTGTCCCATAATAGTCCCCCCTCCTAACTTTTTCCTACCTTTTTTCAAATACCAATTCCAAACCACCCCTAAACATTATTGGGTAGCTAATACTTCATTTTGAGGGGGTACCCAATTTCGGCCGCCATCTTGGATCCGCCATATTGGATCCAAAATAAATTTTTCAAATGTAAAAGTTGTGTTGTGACCCATCATTTTGAATTAAATGATGGGTTTTTAATTATTAACCCGTTTTTAATTATAGTGTTTAGTTTTCAAGATATTGACATGTTTCCAATAAAAATATCAAAACGATTAGAATTTTTTTTAAACTAAGTTTTACAGCTAAAGACGGGTTGCGGCATTGAATTCGGCATAAAAAACTAGTTTGAAATGATGGGTCGCAATACCAACTTCGTATTTGAAATAACTTACCTCATTTCAAAATGGTGGATCCAAGATGGCGGTCAAAAAATTTACATTGGTGAAAGTTAAGTGTAAATCGCTCAACAATGACTGATGGTGGTTATTCGTCTCTATCTAGCATTATTTTGTGGTTATAAGCCTGTTTTATCAATTTGTAATGTTTAAATTGGTTGAAAATAAATTAATTAAAAATAACCCATATCTTGAGAACCAATTGAGATATCAAAAAACGGATTGCGGCATTGTAACCAGTGAAACAATCTAATTCGAAATGATGGGTCACGACACCACTTTTACATTTGAAAGATTTATCTTGGATCCAATATGGCGGATCCAAGATGGCGGCCAAAATTGGGTACCCCCTTAAAATGAAGTATAAGCTACCCAATAATGTTTGCGGGTGGTGTGGAACTGATATTTGAAAAAATATAGGAAAACGTTAGGGGGTGGGGACTATTTTGGGATACCCGGTATATGCTAAATATATATATTATTCAGCATTGACTTATACTGTTATTTTATAGATCTCAACAATATATATATATATATATATATATATATATATATATATATATATATATATATATTATTTTTGTAACGATTTTAATCAAACAGAAACTTTGGAAACCGGCTAATTAGGGCTTCAAAATACACGGCCCTGATATTATAAACGCCCTCATATTCACCGTTGAACAATACCTAGTTTTGAGAGCTGTTGAGATCCACACACTGAGCATTAGAAGTCCGTGATGAATGATATATGTTTACAGACTAACCAGAATATATCATTTTTACCTTGAATGATGAATCTCTTTGCCTGTCAAAATAGATTAAAATCACACAACTACCAGTTTTCTAGCTGATAAATTGATTCCTGACTCCATAATAATAATGATAATAATAATCTTTAATAATATTTAGGTATGATTGTTTTTCATTTCCCATTTTAACATCTCGGAACTTTATTTTACTATATTTATATTTTTATCGTTTCTAGGTAAAAACAGCATAATGAAAACATGATATTTTATCGTGTTAGGATCATTGGTCTTTCATAGGATTTTTTTTCTCAGAGTGGTTTACACATTGTGTGTGGATGTTATACAATGTATGTAGGCAAATAATGGCTACAACCGAAAGCTCTTGTTAGGGGATTTCTTTCTTGTTAATGGACTCACATTTCTTAAATATATTTAAATGAAAAGGATATATAGTATTTCTCATCAAATACAAAGGTGGCGTTGTAACCGACTTTTCAAAAGAAGATCCAAAAACTAATTACATTATCATAGTACATTTTTGAAATTATTGATTAACTCTCAAAATGTGACAGTTTTTATGATTTTATTTTTAACAAGCTTTAATATTGTGAATAATAAAACATGTCAACGATCCCAAAACAATGCTTCATCATGGAATTAATCGATCACCGGTTTTTGTTAAATTTGCTATACAAGCAAATAAAATTTACTTGCTACATCACCTATCGTGCAAAAATAAAGTAGGTGCTGTATTCTGTTGGTAACGATCGTAAATATTTCAAATTGAACTATGTGTTTCGATATAAGCAAATTAAACTCCTTAAATCCTTGACATATGTCCCTTTCAGACGATCCTGAGCCTAAGCCCTTAAGGTGGGCTCTTCGCCGGTATTTAGGCCAAAACCCAACCACCATAGTGCACATCATGAGATTCCATATATATAAAGAGTTGTGTGTTGATATATTTCGGGCTACAGCTAAAAATAAATGTTAAATTAAAACTTGGGATGAGTTACAAAAGTACAAAAGTATGAAAAGGATGGCTTAAAGTAATATTTTTCAAGGAGCTATCAATAATATCGGTTTATAATGTCAATATTGAGATTTACTTTAATGAAGAAGGAATTATTTTTCCTAATAGTGTACTTTATTTTATTTCTCAAACATTGATTTCAGATTGCATTTATTAGTTTACATTAAAATCGATTTTTGTAAAAATAATTGAAAATACATTTGTAAATATAATTTTGATAGAGCTTATCTATAATTACTCATCAGGGAAAAACTCATTTAATACTTTCTACTCTTTTGAAAGTGGTTGAATTAGTCAATATCAGGAGTAGCAATTAAAAAGCAATTAGCTGAAGAACAAAAGTTTTTTATCTCTCAGCTTCATAAACATACTAAATGAGTCTTTGTCAGAGAAAATAACCGATTAAAAATTGTTGTTTGTATATAATTCAACGTATCCTAATTACTTCACGTTACCGGAAAAGATAATTTAAAATTAGATTAAACGTAATCCTTTATGTGATTTATCAAACGAAATATTCAATGAAATAAAACGAAAACCTTTTATTAAGGTAAAATTTAATCTACTCTAACGAAAGAAATTTTTTGTTTGAAAATATTGGATTGTCTCAAACTGTTACACTTACGTAGGCAATCGACCAGTTAAGTAAAAGAAGTTTGCTATTCTCACGAACTCTTTAAGTTTATATTTAGAATATTGCCATATGTTTTACAAGATTTAATGTCCGCTACATTGCTATGGAATCACCTTTCAGTGGTTTTTTCACATGTACCTTTTTTTATTACATAATTTACTAGAGAAGACTTGATTTATTAAGAAGTAAGGTTCAATTCTTTTTTTATATAATCAAACTTTTGCGATGTTATCATTACCTAATCAAATAATTAGGTTATGTATCTTTCCACAGAGTGTTTGACAAGCTCGCAGCAAGGTAAAGTGTTCATTACCTGGGTACCAGACCGCCATCCCCCCAGCCATCCCCCCCCCCCCCACTAACCCTTGCCCAATCGACCCTCATGAAACTAATAATCTGCAATCCCCTAAGTATTACCGTTTGCCCACAACTGCTCTAATGCCTTTGCTACATATATATTTTAAGGCATCAATTTTTTCTGTCTTTGGAGAGTGCAAACGTTACCCGTCTGACGCCCTATTTCTGAAAACTTCAGATATTGTTTTGATCATCAGAAAAATTTTTGTTTAAAGTATTTTAGTTCATATTTTTAATAATTAGAATGACATTTTTCACGGCATATCTGACTCACACAACACAAGATATTCAACTAGATTTAAAATCGTCTCATTAAAAATCTTCAAAACATTCTCTTCAAATTACGCATTTTACATTTCACATATTTTGTAACACAATACTTACAATTACTGCAAAACCTCGAATTTGTCGATTCACCATTTACACCATTATTTAAAATACTGGTTGCTCGCTTGCCCAGCTTGTCTAGGGACAAGGCCTCATCATTACGGCGGACATTCGGTTAGCTGACTCATCGACGTAAGCTTGACTTTACCACACACATGAGCTTGACCGTTCTACTTCCACTGACCCCCCCCCCCTCACCACCAAGTTTCGCTCCTTCCCCGCTTATCATCATTCATCATTTTCACTTCTCTTTTTCATGCCATTGTCAATTATTACACTTTTCAATTATTTGTCAAATTTACATACCTTTTAATATTAATGATTCCTTACTTTGTTTAGACTTTTTCCAGTCTAGCTTTCATACAGTTTTATGATCAATATTATTCAATTATTAATTTTTTTTAATACCAAATATGATTTTTAAAGAAGCAAATCAGACGCGCAGTCGTAAATTCCCAAGTCGGCTAACTGCTACAAAACCCTTTACTGTTAGATTTTGTTATATTATCCAGTACTTTATTCCTATCATGTAAGATTTTTATGAATTATTTTATTTTTCACAGCTACAATAAGAATGCATTAAGGACAAATTGTTATTTTTCATTTCAGTTTTGTTGACATCATTGTCACCGAAATTTACTTGCCTCCCTCCGATAAAGGTTTACTTTACCTCACCCCTAAGGATTGCCACTGACCATAACTGCACTAAGTACCTAATATAGTACTATGTGGATATTTAGAATCATCTATTATTTTTGGGTGACCACGCTGTCAACAACATAATCTTGTTTCATAACTTAGTTGCTTTAAGTACCTAAATAGGTAACTGTATAAATGTTTAGAATCAGCTATTAGTTTTCGTTGACCTCACTGTCAACAAAATTTCTTGTTTCAAACCACAACTGCTCTAAGTACCTAATATCTAGGTTGCTATCAAAGAACTAGTTCTTTGGTTGCTATAAAGACATTTGAAATCATCTATTATTTTTGCTTGACTTCTTTTTCGACGAAATCTATTGGTTTCAAACGGCAATTCCCTGAGATTTATTGTTTGACCACAAGTGCTCTAATACCTAATCTACGTAACAATGTAGATATTTGGAATCATAGATTATTTTTGGTTGACCTCATTGTCTGTGTAATTTATTTGTGAGATACATGAGAAAACGGTTTATATTCTGGTTTAGGCTATGACAATTCTTAGGACAACTTTAAGATATTTAAGTAGTTGTCTGAGCGGACCAGTGACATTTTACTATCGACGAATTTTCTTGTCTACAAATCCTTTGCTGGGCTCCAGGATTCGAGTTAGTACCAACTAGAACCTAACTGTGTGACAATAACGTGCAGTGTGACACTCAGAGTTATAAACGCAAATTAAATTTTAATAATTTCCCTATTAAATAAAAATTTATTGACTAATCAAAAATATATACTAAGGACAATTTACTTTCAAATAGTATATTTTAAAAACTAGGAAACCGATGAATGGTAGTTTAGCGTAAAGTTGTTTGCGGGCTGACCGTTAGCGAGTAGTTTCAATATCCATGTAGCTCATAAGCTCTACGTCGATTACAAATTGTGGCAACTGTGGCAAAGTGGAAATGTTAAATATTGATATTAAACATATATACTGAAGGGCTTATCATAATCTGATTTCTCCTATAGAAATTATCAAGTGGGAAATAAAGTGGTTATTCAAAACGAATCTGTTTCCAGAAATAGCTACAAAATATATGTATTATAATTAAGTAATTTTTTACCAAACTCTGTTAATCTTATTTGAGAGTTCTTTGTTATATAAACTATAGTATTTCAAAATTTACATTTATGATTAAGTAGAATTTCACAGAATGTTATTAGCTGTAAAAAAGTCTCTATTTACAAAGAGTAAATAGAGAGTAGAATATTTAAATAATATTTGAATAAAATATTATTTAAATTTTATTTAAATATTCTACTCTCTATTTACTCTTCGTAACTTAGTTCTTTCCCAAATCTTTTACTCCATACTTAAATAAAATATATTTTACAATCTTAAAGGATATTAATGATCTACAAAACACTAATATCACGTATACATTTTTGCGTTTTCTCTATTTCCTTTCCATCATATATACGGAAGGTCTTATAGTTATATTTGTATTCTGCTCAATCCTATATAAACATTATTATGTGGACAATAAAATCTATATTTAAAAATATTTGCTTTCAGAAATTATAAAATATAAAATAATTTAAGTTGAGAAGACAACTAATGAATTCAAGATAAAATAATTTAAGCTGAGAACACAACCAATGAAGCAAACATAAAATAATTTAAGCTGATAAGACATTCTTGCTGTGAAGTGTAATCCTTCATCATCCTTCACTGTTGGTCGCTGCTGACAGGATTAATATAAAATAAAGAAAGCACTTTTACTTCTTGCTTGTATTATTAAAAACGTGTAATGACCCAAAAGAAACGGGGAATTTAAAATGAAATAGTTGTGACCTCATTAAAGAATACAATTACTTAATGTGTAAGTTAAAAAACATTACTCGAAAAAAGTAGACATAGAATAAATGGTGCATTAGAAACCTGACAAAAACGTACTCCATTTGATCACAACTCAATTGATTTCAATAAAAAAATGAAAAACTATTTTGAGTTTAAGGTTTAAACGCGTAAATGGTGTAGTCTGATAATTTATAGAAAATACTAATGTTTATATATGTCAAAGAATAAGTAGATTAAGGGGGACAAATTAGTAGGTGCATCTTTCTAGAATGGAGATATATTGGAGGAGAAAGACTTGCCCTACAGGATACAATATCCGGTTGGCATGCAAGTGATCAACATTATAAACAAATTAAATCATAGGTTATACATTATAGATATACGACGATATAACTATATCGAAAGACCTCTTTTCCCAACATTTTCTTTAATATTCAAGTGATTTTGGGAAGGGGAAAGTTAAAATAACCACAGATTTTCTAAACTTGTTTACCAGTACACCAATATAGTTCGACTTTATTTACGTGTTAAAAACGGTGGGCTTTCAAATATAATTCAATTAAAAACATACCATGTTTATCTGATAAAACATATTACGTATATTTTAGATCTAAATTTGTCAATAACAAGATGTATTTTAACCAACGGCTATGACCGTGTAATGAAGTTCTATTTATAACTTCGAATGACCTGTTTGAAAGCAATTTCATGCAAAATAGGATATTCTTGTGTGAACTATCCATAACGTTGATCGTTCATGGAAATCCCATCACCACAAAAATACAATTTCAAAGATAAAATGATGCACGAATAAATTGCCTCATCGACCTTAATATTAATAAAGATATCAATATTTAATTCAGTTATTTCTACAATTATCAATAATGTAAGTCTGTCACAATGTTTTGTGGCACAAATATAAAAAGCAGTACATAAAAAAGTCTAAATATTGTTAACTCACACTGGATCTTTTTTTGTTAACCATTGGTTTTTTTATTGCAGCAATAAATGGAACCTTGTTAAAAAATTTTCACAGCCAATATTTTATTTTTATACAAGTTATTTTATTGGAGTTTTCAAATTTGGGTGGGAAGTTCTTGGGGGCATGCATCAGAGAACTTCAGCCAAACTTGGCTTGGTTTAGTTCGGTCAACTAAAACTGTTTCGTTGCAGAATCTTGCCTTGGATTTGCTCAATACACATATTATATCAAAGAAACTATTTCTTCGTTATTGTGATTCATTAGAATTCATTTTAAAAATTACAGTTTTATTCCTATATAGAACCATATACAGGCAATTTATTTTAAATTGTAAATCTCTGAAGGCAACCTAACTACTTCAATGAAGGGTTTTCTCCAGTTACACGGTGGCGTCGTTACGGTGATATTCTTAGCCGACAGATTTTTATAATTGGGCCCCACACCCTACCTAAGAAGTTTTTTGCAACTTAATTCGGAGTGTCTGAAGAGATGAACTAGATGTTAGTCGCATCGATGTTGTTTAGTTGAGTTTTGTTTCTCCAACTCTTGCCGTAACTGGAACTCTAAAATCTGAGTTCACAGTAGTATAGTGATAGCTGAAATCTGCTGTCTGTCTGTACCTGATGAGACGAAACACGTCGAAACAGCAAGTCAGAATTCACTCTGTCGGAGCATCTGCTCCTTTTGCCAGCTGTGCTTTCGCCAGCGGTAGCAGCATAGCAGTGCAGCTGGTGCCCACAATACCTTAGCTTGCGCGGGCGCGCTTTGTTTTTGATCAAGCAGAACAACCCCGTAGGAAAACTGCTGTGCAGACTTGTTAGCTGCAGACGAAATGTTAGCTCGACCATGATATGTGTTTCGCCCGCACATGGTAGCACGAATAACCAACAAGTCATCGAGCGTGATAGACGACTATGCCTCTCACTTGTCTCTGGCCCACTGGTGTTCGTCTGAGTCCAAAATGTCAAGTTCGTTGCTTCCTGGGTCTGTACGGGATTCCCCATCCACACACAAATTGTTTTATGTGTAGCACGGAGTACCGTTGAACCGATAACAGAAAAGGCTCAGATAAACCGCCGGTTGCACTATACAGGGTGTTTTCAAAAAATGTGGGGCAATAATTTGCGTAGTGATTCCTTGGGTCAAAATAAGCCAAAAAGTTTATATAAACATAGGTCCTAAAGTGCTTCGTTTTCCGTCTGTGAGTCCGTTTATGATTTTTACATATTTAATCATATCTCACGAACCACTCAACGTACAAAAATCAAACTTGGTATATGGATAACCACTTTTAAGAACTATTTCTGTAAGAAGTATCAAATTTCTACTTTGTATCATTTCAAAATGGCGCCTATTTTTTGTTTTCAAAGCTAAATATCTTAAAAACTATAAATTTTTGAAAAATTATAATAGAGACAAAAAAGTTGCAAAATTTAATCTTATTAAAGCTGATATTAAGATTATGATAATCGAACCACTAATAACAGAGAAATTCTAACTTTTCTGCATAAAAACATGGTTCCTTAGAAAATTCTGTCTAAAAATTGCATGTTTTTATTTGGAAAATTTAAAATTTCTCAATTATTAGTTATCCTATTGTTATAATCTTAATATCACCGCTAATTAGATTAAATTTTGCAACTTTTTTCCCTTGTATAATTTTTCTAAAATTTACGGTTTTTAAGATATTTAGCTTTGAAAACAAAAAATAGTCGCCATTTTGAAATGGTACAAAGTAGAAATTTGATACTTCTTACAAAAATAGTTCTTAATAGTGGTTATCCATATACCAAGTTTGATTTTTATACTTTAAGTAGTTCGTGAGATATGATTAAATATGTAAAAATCATAAACAGACACACAAACGGAAAACGAAGTACTTCAGGACCTATGTTTATGTAAACTTTTTTGCTTATTTTGACCCAAGGAATCACTACGTAAATTATTGCCCCACATCTTTTGAACACCCTGTAGAGATGTCTGTCTCTCGTCAGGTGCGCGAAGAAGCGCACGACGCATGACGCGGACGGAGAAATCCGAGAAGTGTGAAGAGATGGACTAGATGACAGTCGCATCGATGTTATTGGCAAGGACTGAAGTTGAGTTTTGTTTCTCCTACGCACACTACAATTAATTTGTTGTTAATTCGGAGGTTGCACACTACACACTACAGGACTAGGGATGGCAAAAGAGTATCGATATATCCGAAGAAATGATATCCGAAACATCTCAAAACATGTATTGATATTTTTGTTCCAGTAATACCGGTTTATTGATGTTTTTGTCCAGTATATATCTCCTTATGTAAAAAGGTTTTTTGAAGAAAGATTTCAAAGGAATTAGTATTATCGAATCTATTTTCAGCAGTTAAAAACGTTTACAGCGCAATATTTTACAACTAAAAAAGTAAATAGCTCTCTCTTAGTATGATTTAGAAAAAATCTTGAATTTCGAGATGGTGAACCCTAATTATAAATAGTTTAATTCCTCTTTAAAAATATCTTCTTTTCCTCAAGAAATAACTGTTTTCGTTATAACAGAAACATTTATGTCTTGCTTCTGATTTACGTCTTGTTCCGAATCATCGAATAAAGGATTTAAACATATTCCAAAAATAATTACCATCTCTCGACAGGACCACATGCTCCATGTCCCCAAGGTGACACTTAAAGCAGACAGGAATGCCTTCTCATATTTTGCCCCTCAGATCAAGCTTTCCTCAGGCATTGCAGACCTTCAAATACTCATATTTTAACGAAAGTTTAAAAATCGTTCAGAAAACGAAGGTTTTAAACTGTAAATAATTTTACCAGTCTTGTTGCTGTTAGTATATAACAGCAACAAGACTGGTAAAATTATTTACACATATATTTATTGCAAGTAGTGTCCGTTAATCTTGGGAAGCGTCCTAGTGAAGTGATTAGAACAAGGGACTTCGGTCACGGGGCACCGGATTCGAATCCCGACAATATTGAAAGGCTTCTACGAAATGTGATAATGACATGACCCACCTAGCTTTAAGTAATGTGTAAAATAGTTTCGGGCTAGATCTAGTGTCCTGGGAGGTGAAAGTGGGACAGTAATCTTAAGTGTCCAAAATGTTATTGAACAACTTAAGTTACTTTGAAAAAATTTGAAATTATGAAAATTGCTAAATAAGTCGTTTAACTGTTTAATTTGTTTACTAATTTATCGAGTACATAATATTACCTGTTTAACCTCATCTTGCTACCTGAAAAAACCTTAGGCCTGGTTGGTTATAATCTTATGACTGGCCCTACAGTTAAAAAATATATTTATTTTTAATTCTAAGCAGATCTAAATTTTAAAACAGTAAAACTTCCCTTTCAAAAATATATAGAGTTTTATTTAAAGACATTCTCCTAAACTCGCATAAAACTCAAAGAATGTGTTCCAGAGGAAACCTAATTTCCTAAATCACCACTTCACTAGATAACGGTGGAACATTTGTCTTCCTGTACGGCCGTTTATTACCTAGTCTTTCAAAGAGCTGTCTATAAATTATCATCTTGAAGAAGACTTTCTTTATGAGTAGCGACCGTATTTTATAGCTACCAGAACGTGTTTCCATGTTACGGCAGATCATAGGTTAAAATAACTAAAAAACAACAAATTTTTATGGTTTCAAGTAATGTTTCCGTTTTCCTTCAGCGTTGAAGACTATAATTCCATCCTTTAAAAATTTAACTATCCATTATTATCATCGAGTTTCACAATAGAGTATTCAGAAAAACATTCTTCAAATCGTTAAAACCATTATTGTTATTTAACCTCAGTAATCAATAGAATATTAGTAATATCACATTATAATTGATAGTTAATTAAAAGGGCTTAGACACAGTTATGATGAACTTCTATTTTCTCTATTCCTGGTACAGTTCTCAGCTTTAACAAGGGGCCATTGATACTTCATGTTGATTGGGGTATTTTTACCCGTCTATTATAATCCTTAAGGAGAAAGATTTTTATTAATGTACACATCTTTAGGTAGAATTGAATAATAAAGTTTTAATCATACTTTAAGTGTAATGGGAAACGTTTCATAAGTTTTTTAAAATACAGTTAACTTTACCATGTGTTTTATAATTTTTAGAACCACTGCCCTATAAACGCACTAGTTGCATAGAACAGGGTATTTTTGATTTTCTCCCATAGTGGGGTAATATATCACTATTATTGTTTAACACACTTTTAAGGAATTACATTAATTTTTCAATCGCAAAGAAAATTAATGTTCTCTAACTCGTTAGACTGACTTGTAAATTAAAACTAAAACCTAAAATCTGAAGTACAATATTAATTTAAACGGAAAAAGGTAGAAGTATACAGAAGACAATAAATGGGCCTTCGTAGGCAAGGTCTGTGTGAAGTTTTGATTACAAAACTTCCTATCTAATCTGATATCGTTCAAGGTATCTGCCTGATTGAAAATAAAATAAAAAGTAACTTTAAATATAATATAGCTCATTATAAACTCAATAAAAATTCAATACAGCTGTTCCCTTTCTCTTTGCTTATTAATACATATAACAAATGTACGGAAACTCCAAACCGCGCACCGCACAATGGAGCTTCTCAGTAATTGCTTCTAATTGCTCAGCCGCCCCGACCACAAAGATATTTACCACAAAGACCACCTTTCAGTATCAGCCGTCACTAATTTGAACTCCCCTCAACCTGAACACGCGCAGCGTCCAGTCTCCACCAAACCTCTGGCACGTAACGACTGACCGTGTTCATTACAATACTATCTTTCCGGCACGTTCGTCACCATAACGTTTAAATAATAATAATAATCATTTTATTGAGCCAGAATTGACAACATAGTTGCATTAACTCAGTTAATATACACATAAAATTTTTTTTTCATTAATTTTCACAGCAATTAATCAATCTTCATTGTGTCCAGGTATTTTTGACGTTTATAGCTGGAAGACTCAATCAAAGAGATCTTGAGTGTTTTCTTAAATTTTTTGAAGTCTAATTCCTTGAGAAAATTGGGTAGTAAATTGTAGATTTTGACACCATTACAATAAAGATGTTTTTTGAAAAAAGAGGTTGAATGATTTGGAATTGGTAATTTATGTGAATTGGTTTCTCAATGAATATTGATAAGAAGGAGCTTTGATTGACAAGTTGAACAATGAAAGATTTTGGTGTACAAAATATGAGGTTTCCAGAATGAATATAAGAGTTAAAATATTATAATTTCTAAAATAGTCCTTGCAAGATTGATCTCTGCGCAGGGAAAAGATAGTTCTTATTGCCCATTTCTGCAGTTTAAATAGGAATTTGGTTTTTTGATTTTCATGTCCCCAAATTGGAATAGCATACGATAAGTGGGGATAGATAAGTCCGTATTATGCTGATAGGAGGACATCGAGGTTAGTTATGTTTTTTAAATTGCGTAAAACAAAAATTCCTGAGCAGATTTTTCTTGAAACTTGGTCAATATACATAAATACATAAACTATCACGAATTTTGTACGTATTCTACTGACTCAATGCCGTTTTGATGATGTATTCTATCAATGTTTGTTTATAGATGAAATCTTCCAATATTGAGTCATTTTTATTGAAATAGTACATATACCTCCGCACCTAAGAAACTTTGTCGTATCTTTAATCCTTAATGCTAAAAATAATTAATTTTATAAAAAGGTTGCACTAGTTTGTATTTATTAAAGGGGTTTTCACACCTTTGTAAAGTGCGAAGGAGGAAGAAATTAGTCCTTACCCGCGTATTAGTCCTTTACGCCGCTCTGCTATAGTGAGCACAAGCGACGACTACGGATCTCCAGCCGTACGGAGGCATCCGACAGTGCCGAAAGATGTCGAGACCCCGCCTTAAGGCGGCTAAGGGGGAGGCGCCTAAGTCAAGGACCCGCCTTAAGGCGTCTAAGGGGGAGGTGTCTGAGTCAAGGCCCCACCTCAAGGCGGCTAAAGGGGAGGTGCCTGAATTAAGGCCCCACCTTAAGGCAGCTAAGGGGGAGGTGTCTTAGTTAAGGCCCCGCCTTAAGGCGGATAAGGGGAAGGCACCCGAGTGCGAAAGTGTAATACCAGTGAATATGAAAGGGGTATTGGCAACAATAAATGTAAACCTATTTATCTTAATTTATATTATCAAAATACGCGATATTCTTTGTTTGTAAAAAGCTTTTTCATCATACTAACACAGAAACATCTGATTCAGTTCCTTTTTGCGCGCTTTTTGTGAGCTTTCGCTCGCGCGGGAACTATCATGCTCGTCCGGCAAAACAGTACTTCCTGGTCTAGTAACGTAATATACTATGTCATACCAGCAATAGTATTTCTGAGCCTAATGTTAATGTAATTAAATATGTATTTCCATATAAAAATAAACTGGTGCAAACTCATTTCAAACTCACTTATTTTGTGAGGAATGTGTTTTAATAAAAAAGTTTTCAATGTTTGGTATTCATTCCTATACAAACAGTTTTAGAGGCTGAAAAATTAAGTACTGTATTAAGGTGAAGCATTTTATATGTCATTTAAATATTTTTAAGTCAAAGAAAATTACACTTTTGCATGACCTGAAGCCTGAAGCCTGTTTTTTACTACAGTTTTCGTGGTAATAATGGTAAATTCTTTCTTCACTGGTCAGGGTTTCATCGTTAATGCCATGCAACTCTACAAATAATCACTTCATATATGGCTATATTTCATTAATTTAGCACATGATCACGATTATATCATAAAACTAAAATGTAATTTTCGTTAAGGCTTCTAATGGTAAATTATAAAGTACTTAAGTTTTATAAGGTTACAAATAGAAGTGTCCTAAATAATTGGTTTAAGATAGGGTAATCAATGCTATAATAATTTTATACAAAAGTGAGTAGGAAAAGTAAATGAATTGACAGGTATGTTTTATCAGACTAGGTGTCCATTTTGTGGTTGTCAAAAAGCTCTCTTGTCTGGTTTTCATGGGAAATATGGGACCGAAACAAAATTTTCAAATATGACCTATGTTTATACAAAATGTCTAAACGGGTTGATTATTTTGCGAGGGAAATATTGTATGGATACACAGCATTCTTTGGAAATTTCCATAATTAATTTTTATTTTATTTTGCTTTGAGTTGTTCTAATTGTTAACTGAAAAGTGCATGTTATAAAAACATTTTACCTAGTTTTAGTATATTTTACAAATTGTATACAGGATAATTAAAAGAAAATATTTCACAGAGTAATATTTGATCGACACTCCCACTTAAAAATATTTGCATTTTATATGACATTACAAAATAATGTCTTTTAAAAACGTAAAATGTAAGTTTACTTCAGTAAAGTAAAAAATATTTTTAACGAATTTCCCCTATAGGGAAGAAGCTGTTACCGTAGTACTCATGGTAAGACCTAAGCCCGAGACCATGATAACTTTTCGTTTTGGGGCCCCCAGAAGCAAAAAACACTATTCGTTCATTTTCATATATATATATATATATATATATATATATAGTGTGTGTGTGTGTGTGTGTGTGTGTGTGTGTGTGTGTGTGTGTGTGTTTGTGTGTCTTTAAGCACGATAGCAGCCGTAAAAATGGCCCAATCTGAATGAAATTTGGTACAGCCATGTAAAGTAGTAATTATTCGAACGAGTTCGAAAACCAGCCCGATCGGACTACCGGAAGGGGGGGTAAAGGGGGGTAAACCCCCCCAAAATGGGGTTTTTGAGTTTTTTACATAGAAAAATAAACATAACCCAATTTTTGTTAGCACCATTGAATTCAGCTCAAAAAAACAAACAATTTAGTAGTTTGAATCACTGCTCTATGCCCATTGGTTACCGAGATATTGAAAGTGGTAAACACAGTACGTTGTCCCAATGTTAACCTTATGGGGAATAAGTAAAATTCTATATCTCGCTTATTTCTCAACATATCTAAATAAAACTTGGTAAATGGCTTCTTCTAGTTTAGATCTACTAAATATTGAATTAAAACCACCCAGTTTTAATATACCCGTAGCAGCAAACCTGCATACTCATTCCCCATGTTATTCTTATGGAGCTTTCAAAAACATGTAAAATCTTGCTATGTTGGATTGAAAAATGTTGTTTTGCATTTGAAATTCACTGAGTATGCAGGTCTGCTGCAACGGGGGTATTTTACTTTATTCTTACTAAAATGCTAATTGTAGACCGTAAAAGGCTAAACAAATAAATTCGTGATTTAATGCCATGTTAAACTATAAAATGAAAGTATTACTTAGAATTTCGTGGATACAAAATAATGTAATAAGCTGAACACTATTCATTTGAATAATCCCCCAGTTAACGAGAATTACAAATGTTTATCTTATCAGAGTTCATGAAGTCTGTATGGGGAGTAATGAAGATAAGTGTTTCCCTCCTCAACCTTTGATTTAATCGTCTAGCTCTCAATACCACGCGAACTAAAAACGTTTGCATTTAAAGTTTTCTTTAAACGTTTTTAAAATAAGTTGATTTTTTAACCTATACGACATCAACTTTTAACAATAGAATAGTCATATTAAAAACCATTTGTGGTTTATAGCTTTAAATAATCCCATACATTAGTAAAATGATAAAGAAAACTTTATTTTGAAAATTCTCTACATAATCTATGTCTATAAAACTAAAAGGATAACTTATGCTTGTTGGAATAAACAAGTTGTTTTTATCTGACAGTGTCTCCATATTGTAGATGTCTGAATGCTTCCTTGGCACGATGCTAGGGTACATTATTCTGACTACCACATACATATAGTGCTACAATATACTCTTGTATCAGACAAAGGTTTTGGTAGGGTAAAACTTCGTAACTGACACAAACAACCTAGATCCAACATAAAACTATCATTTGTAAAAATACCCCCATTGCAGCAGACCTGCATACTCAGCGAATTTCAAATGCAAAAAGACATATTTCAATCCAACATAGCGAGATTCAACATGTTTTTGTAAGCTCCTTAAGAATAACGTGGGGAAAGAGTATGCAGGTTTGCTGCTACGGGTATATTAAAACTGGGTGGTTTTAATTCAATATTTAGTTGATCTTAACTAGAAGAAGCCATTTACCAAGTTTTATCAAGATAGATATAGAATTTTCTTTATTTCCCATAAGGTTAACCAATGTACAACCCCCAATGGACCCAAATGGAACCCCATGGACCCCATGGAACCCATGGAACCCAATGGACAACGTACTGTGTTTACCACTTTCAATATCTCGGAAACCAGTGGACATAAAGCAGTGATTAAAAATACTGAATTGTTTGTTTTTTTTGAGCTGAATTCAAAAATGCTAGCAAAAGTTGGATAATTTTTAATTTTCTATGTAAAAAACTCAAATAACCCATTTTTCGGGGGTTTACCCCCCTTTACCCCCCCTTCCGGTGATCCGATTGGGCTGGTTCACGAACTCGTCTGAGTGATTACCACTTTACTCTTATTTCATTAAGATCGGATCATATTTACGGCCGCTATCGTGTTAACAGACATATATATATATATATATATATATATATATATATATATATATATATATATTGTTAAATAAAGATCACTTATAAGGGCTACTATTAAATAAATATTTAAAATTAACATGAGTACCCTTTTGTTTTAAAAATAATTTTATTTCACTGACGCGTTTCGACTATAATAGTCATTTTCAAAGTGCGACATGTTTTACATAGCCTCTTATCAACTGTAAATAAATACAATATTTTATACTTAAACAGTAGTCAGCTGTCCGTTATTCTTTTGTGGTGCAATTGGATTCTGTTTTAAATTCATGATTTTATCAAATATAGAGTTCTTGTTTTCTATTAGCATGGTATTTAAAATATTATTTTTATCTTTTTTATGGTTTTCATAAATATGATATTCTTCTTGGATGTTCATTTTGTTGCCTTTCTGTATTATGTCAAGAATAAACATGTTATTTTCGTAATTTTTGTATTTGTGGTCTGTTTTTAATATGTGGTCGGCAAAAGTAGATTTTTGTGTAGTTTTATTGTTTGATTTTATTGCCTGTATGTGTTCATTATATCGTTGTTTGAAACTTCTGCCAGTCTGGCCTATATAATATTTTGGAAAATCACTACACTTTATTTTATAAATGCCACATATTTCGTATTTGTTTGAACTGTTGTTTGTTTTTGACAATTTATTGATTAACTCAAAGGCGTTGTTTCTTGTTCTGAACGCTATCTTAAAATTTGACTTCTCGAAAGTTTTTCTGATGGCTTTATTAATTGTTGTGCTGTAAGGTAGACATAAGTAATCATTTTTTGATTCGTTTGAATTTACGTTGTTATGGTTGTTTTTCTTTGAAAATGACTATTATAGTCGAAACGCGTCAGTGAAATAAAATTATTTTTAAAACAAAAGGGTACTCATGTTAATTTTAAATATTTATATATATATATATATATATATATATATATATTATATATATAAATTCGAACGAATAGTGTTTTTTGCTTCAGGGGGCCCCAAAATGAAAAGTTAACATGGTCTCGGGCTTAGGTCTTACCATGAGACCTACGGTAATAGCTTATTCATTTAAGGAAATTCGCTAAAAACATAAAACTACCGTTAAAATAGGGAATATTATTTTTTTAATAAATAACAAAACAATAAAAACCAACTATTTCGTAAAACAACATGTTATTGCAAAAAAATCTACGCTGAAATATTTCCATCAACGTTTGATTCATAACAAATGCTCTACCAAGTACATGTAATTTATGTCTACAAATGTTTTACAAGTTTGAATTTGTAGTTTTATTTCAACCTAACTAATTATATGCTAAGATTATCATGAATTTATTCAAAGAAGGTAAAAATTGGTCGCCAAAAGAGTAGGTTATGACTTGTTGACATTTTAATATGATATTTTGAGTAATCTTCCTTTCAATCATAAATATCCCTTAATAACCCTTTCGTCCAGTGTAATGTCAAGTTAGATATTGTATACTACATTATATAGTCTATCATCTACGGGAATAAACGACGATCCCGTAGTCCGATTTATCCATCATCCGATACCATCCGATCGGTACTATACGATTATACCATCCGATTTATCCACCAAATCTATCGATTTACTTACACAAAAATCTAAAAAATTAATTTGTCTATTGATAAAGTTATGTACAACATATACCATAGCAGTTTCCTTAAGAGAATAGTATTTTTAATATTAGGACTCGTTCAATAATAAAAAATGCGTCAAATTAAATTCAACAATTTTTTTTAAGTTTATTAAATTTACCTCACAGCTTAGTAAATTTTAGAGCATTTAGAAATTAGGAAGCTGAAACATGGAGAGTTCTTTCTATGTACGAGAAATGATATAATTTTTTCTCGTAGAATTCTATCTAAATATAGAAATATAATTTTTCTCGTTAATAAATAGAATCAGTGGTCTTACACAAAAAATTAAATAAAAACTATTATTCTCAAGACGATCAGGTATTTTTCCACGAAAATATTTTTTCATTAAATACCTAAGATGTGATGACTTAAACTCAAAATTCTTAAAGTTAATTTATTTTTGGTATACTACCAATTTTATGCTCTACAATAGGGACGATAAGATACAGATGGGAATAAAAATCAAGTAGAATTAATGTTTTTAGCTTTTTTAACGAAATCCTCAAAACCTCTTCCTTAGGAGAAAATGGTTGACACGTGATGTGTTTAAAAAATTCTTTTCATTAAGTACCTAAACTGTAATGACTTAAACTCAACGTTCTTAAATTAATTTATTTTTGGTTTACAACCAATTTTATGCTCTACAGTAGGGGACGATAAAATACAGATGGGAATAAAAATCAAGTAGAATTAATGTTTTTAGCTTTTTTAACGAAATCCTCAAAACCTCTTCCTTAGGAGAAAATGGTTGACACGTGATGTGTTTAAAAACTCTTTTCATTGAATACCTAAAATTTAATGACTTAAACTCAAAATTCTTACGATTAATTTATTTTTTGTATACAACCAATTTTATGCTCTACAATAGGGGACGATAAGATACAGATGGGAATAAAAATCAAGTAGAATTAATGTTTTTAGCTTTTTTTAACGAAATCCTCAAAACCTCTTCCTTAGGAGAAAATTTTTGACACGTGATGTGTTTAAAAAACTCTTTTCATTGAATACCTAAAACTTAATGACTTAAACTCAAAATTCTTACAATTAATTTATTTTTGGTATACAACCAATTTTATGCTCTACAATAAGGGACGATAAGATACAGATGGAAAAATAAATCAAGTAGAATTAATGATTTAGCTTTTTTTAACGAAATCTTTAAAACCTCTTCCTTAGGATGTAGTGGTTGACACGTGATGTGTAGGGGTAATTGGGCCTTTATTAACCCGATCCCACAAGAGCTTTGTAACTAGACCCTCGGATCAGAGAGATATTCGACCCGTGTCTTAGACCTTGTTTGGTAGCGTCTTACTATCGATGGTGAGAAAAAAGAACCTTTTTGCACAAAAAATTGTGTTTTGCATTTTTTTATATTCATGACAATGAAATATTATTATTATTTAAATATTTGGACTTTTCCCTTCCCTCCTTGGTTTCAACGATTCCTATGTTTTGGGAGGACGGGAAACTCCCCCGTTTTCAAGTGGCCATACTTAAAATTAAATAATATATCTTATTTCGAACGAAGTGAGTTATACTCGACTTGAAAATCACTCTTTGTGAACTAACTCCTCTTTTATTATTTGATGAAAATTCGTGAAATTTGAACTACATCATATTTATACCCCGAAGATTGTTTTAATTTATAAATGAGAAGTTAATTATACGTTAAAATATTTATTTTTTAGTTAATAGCCTTCATTTAGTTTTACCGCACTACGTTCAACCTATACGCGACATAAGATCGTACTCCTAGTTATTACTAATTTCACTTATATTTTGTGATTTTTTGGATCCGACACAAAATTTAAATAAACAAATAGTTAAAATACTCCTTAGATGTACAGAACCAAAAAATTGTTTTAATGATTTATAACTTACTATTAAACAACAATATCTGGGGACCGAGCGTCGCTCGGGGGAAAGCAGTAACATTTTCGAATATTCATGTTCATATTGCTCCCCACTTTAGCTTTGTAATTCGATGTACTTTACAGGGGTTTAAGTTTTGTTCATTGAATTTATTCGATCTTTGTTTTCTAATCGATGCTTTCATTGCCCGTTTCAGTGGCCAAGCGCTGTGACGAATGTTATATATCTTACATCACAAATAGTCTATATTATTAATTCTGTAAGCGATTTTTTAAATCAAAATTGTGAGAGTTTGACAGCTCGCAGGATGATGGGAGATGGCTCAAATGAAAGGTCTCGGCGCCAGGGGGGCGGGAAAAATAGCAGATTTAATTTTTATAAAAAACTTGTCTTTCTACAGCAAATTCAACCATGTAGGTGAACTTTAAATTAAAAACTACACCTGCAAAATTTCATCAAAATCGTTAAAGCCATTTTCAAGATAGGATTTATATATATTCATTGCTCATTTAAAGTAATAGGATGACATATAATTTTCAACAAAGCATATTATTGGATAACTGTTCAAAGTAAATAATTACGGATAAAGAATACCATTCGATTCGACAATTTCGTTAAGTTTAATATTATATTGTAGCTGAACAACACAAATTTATTCATATTAATTTATTACTCTGTAGGTATAGTTTGAGAATAAAAAATAGATTTGCAGTGTGCAGTTATACTAGCTCAGTGAGAGAACAACGGAAACGCGAAAGTATTGATTAGCAAAGTGCCAATATTTAACATTCTCGTAGGCGGTAACGGTGAAGACGTTTTACTTTGTCTCTAGGTATTGCCTAAATTATGTTATGTAAAGTACCTGCCATTATTTACTCTAAATCTGCCTTCGATGTCTTCTCTTTTACTTAGGTAACTCAATATCGCTATTAAAACAAAAAAAACCTTAAGGATGATTTTTAAAATCATCCTTAAACATTTTTTACATGACGTGAAGATAATTTTGACAGAGATTGTTGAACTTTGTCCCAAAGAATGTGTAATTGGATCAGAAACATATAATCCACCCTTATGACCTTTGAAGAACACCATTTTATCCGTTATTGACTTAATAGCATTCAATGTTATTTATTATATAAACAATAATTTATTGGAATTTTTAATTTTTTCCCGTGAAAAATGTGGTGGGTGTACGAGAATGTCGAATAATTTTTAAAAGAAAAAATAAGTCAAAGCATTGATATTGTATTATTTTTTTTGTACATTGATATTTTTTATACGTTGAAAGAAATAAAATTTATCATACATACTCAATTTACATTAACCTTAAGTAAAGCTTCTGACTTCTTTACTTTTATTTTTTTACAGTGATAAAACACATTTTATATTTTCAATATATGATTTTTATTTTCAGAAATTTTTGAAAAAGATTACGTGGATTGGAGTAATTGATATTCATTACAAAAGCTGTTACTTTGATTTAAATCTGTGATGTATGACTGAAATTTATTTTCTCATTCGAGGATATATTTTTATAATATACTTACGCAAATTTATACTCTTAAATTTTGATCAATAACTACGGTAAAGTTCACTTAATAATTTTGATGTAACTAAGACCTTAAACTTATTAAAATAAAGGCTCGTCGATTAAAACAAATTTTTATAGCCAAAAGAATTTTACATTTTTGCATAATCGTGCATATGTAAAATTTGTTATAATTTTTAAAATCATATAAAAATTTATTTGATACACGTATTGAATATGGTGTGTCATATAATCTATTGTGTATGGTGCAGTTATTGAATATACTGATTGGCTATATTGAACCAAAAATAATGTTAAGGATCATTGTGTGTTGTAAAGCCGTGAAAGGTTAAATTATATAACTAAAATAGACTATGACCAATAATTAGATTTTTACTAAAAATAAATGTAAATTTTAAGTAAAAACAATTTTCCCACTCCTTTTTTTGGAGCGGCCCTCAATACTTCAAGAAAATCTTAATGGAAGCAGAGGTTGAGTTTTACAACAAATTAACGGGTCTTAATTACTAGAGTTAAATGCTGCAAACTGGAACTCAAAAGGTTGTTTTATCTGAAATGGTGACGTTTAAGATTTTTCCCAGAATTAATTAACAGGACTAGTTTTAATGAGTCCATCCCAGCTTTTTTTTAACTTCCATTCCTCGAGTTAGTCAAAATAAAAGAAATCTAATTGCTTGATAATTATCGGGTATTATTTTTGAAAGCCATTTTGGATCCTCAATAATGGATCTGAGTATAATTTTTCATATACAAATATGCTACTGTGACCTATAAATTCGAACAGTTTTTTTTCGTTTAACAAAGCCCTATCCCGTTTTTAGTAATTTTGATGTATTCTGGAGATGACAGGAATTTTTGCCATTTAATTTATGTTACATTTGTGCAAATAAATTGAAAAATCATAATAGTGGCATTATAGTAAGTCAAACTACAGAAGTCCAGTTAATGGTATTGTATTCTCCAATACCAGAACTAAAAAAACAGTTAAAATCTTTAATTTCTATATACATCTTAGCTATACTTACCTTCTTAAGTTGTTTCTTACTGTTTGTGGACCGTCCTGTGTACGGGTGATGGATTATTAATTAGATCATGAATTCGACATTTATGCTTGATGTACGCAAATTCGCCGCATTTTGTACACAGGTTAAACACATAATGAGCACTGCTGAGACCTTTCTCTCTTTATATTTTCAAGATATTTCAGCATTTCACAACTAGAGAGATTAGGACTTCTATTTCATGATATAAAATCCTACAAAGTTGCAAAATTCTTGTTTCATATTAAAAACTAATAAAAAAAGTGCTCTTATTCCTAGAGATTTTAAACAAACATTTATAAAATTCATCTATTCAAAGCAACATTTACTGAGAAGAGATGGAAATTTAATTTGAATTCATCGTAATATTTTTGGATCGCAATATCTTGCTTACAAGTTGGCTGCTGTATTTAGCCTGGAACATCACATTTACCTTTGTTACCTTTTTTAACTGGTCATGTTTTAACTTTCATCCTCTAAAATTTTATTAACAATTTCAAACTGATTTTATTTTGTATTCACTTCTGTCATTAAATAAGTATTTTGTATGCATCATGATGCCTGTGACGAAGGCCTTTTTTATACCTGCGACTATAGTATAAAAAACTCCAAACTGGAGAAAATTTCAGAGCACTTACCTCTTAATAGTTGAAAGGATATATAGCGAGATTAAGGGGAATTTAGTAAATATAGACACGTTTTTATTTTAAATTCAAAGTAAACTTTGATATACATACTATATTTTAATGCAATTCCTGTTAGTGATGCACTAACTTTAATGTTTGACTTAGGATAGTAAGCTTAAACTTATTGCGAGGGTCCTTCTGTTTTAGATCAGAGACAAAAACTCAATACGGAAACACGTCCATTCAATTAAAGTAACCGATTCCATGCATTGTTCTTTTCAGATAAAAAGTAAAATTCTTACAATAGAATACTTCATGAAAATTACTAATTTTTTAATTTATAATGCAAATGACCTATCAGCCGTCAGTCGGGAGCTCACGCTGCAAAAGAATTTAACAAAGTATAAATAACGTATGCCTCTTTCCAAATTTAAACACATGACTCTGCTGTGAGGCACGTGAGAAAGGTGTTTAAATACATGAACTAGATCGTAACTGAGATTAGTTATGAGGAAAGCTGTTGGTAGGCAAAGACTTGAAGATTATAATACATTTTTAAGTAAAGACTAATAGTTACGAGAAATCTAAAAGTAAATAATTTGAGTTAGAAATTAGAGAACAATGAGCAATCATTTTTTCTTATAAATGTCATCGTTTTCCATTGAAAATCAGTTTTTTCGTAACATTTTTCATCACATTGTAAAACAGGCTTTTAACAATGCATTTTTTGTGTTACCATAGTTTCAATACACAGAAATATTCATTGTTATGCCGGGAAGTAAAATATAGTTACCTACTTTTTTCCATTATGTTGATAAACAAAAAAGTTATTCAAAATTGAAAATATAAAAAAATATTCTTAAAATTTTTAAAATTACCCCGAAGTCACCCAAAATATATTTAGATAACATATTTTTTTTATAAATCCTCTAATTTGGTCAAGTATAAACAAAATAAACTCACAAAACCCATTAAAAATAAAAAATAATAAAAGTCTAAGAAGGAGTCGTATCCCCTTAAAAAAATGTATGCCAAATTATAAAAAAATGTGAATGCTCTTTTTGTATGTGAAACAGAAATTATGTTACTTGGTTCTCACGTTCCAATATCACTGAGCATCAACGAGATGCGGGTAAATAATATTTACTGCCACTAATTAGCAGAAATGGAAACATCTGAGTTGCATGATTAAGGGTCAAATAAGGATGTAAAACTTTCCTGATCTCATTTGGTTAGATATATTTTAAATATTAAAGTTAAATGGTACCTTGTCTTCAAAGAGATGTGTGTTGTCATTTGGGTGGGTAGAAAATTCATCCAGGTGGAATATAAAATTAGGAGCTATTTTCTTAGAAAATAAGCTAAGAATAAAATAAATTTCTAAGGAAATATCAAACTTTAAAGAGGCTTTTAAATTTGTTACGAGAAAATCATACCATTGCACTGAGCAGTTGGCTTTGAAGAAATTCCATTTGTAAAGGGACTCAACTGTGGGGTAGGCAGAAAAAGAAATGTGTCATCAGCGTTGGGGCCGGTCCCAACGAGAAAGTATCTACCAGACGATCGTTGATAAATATTGGAAAAAGTATAGGACCGAGGATGGAGCCCTGCGGCACACCACTCGGGGAGCACGGTTGATTGAACCAAACTGCTTTAGTAACTCACGCTCATAAACTGACAATGTCCTACATAATTGTGTTTTTTCTGACATTGTCTTCATCCCCTCAAGTAATACTTCAACCAATCTAATACCAAGTCTTTTGCTGCAGTGCAATTTATGATTTCAAGCATGAGATCATGATTGACAGAATCGAAATCCTATCTCAAGTGAAAAGGATAGGATTTTGGAACAATTTCCCCTCATCAAGAGCGCCAACGATATAATCGATCAGAGTAATCTTTACACTATTTGTAAATATATATTTTTCTCAATACTCCTGCATTTTCACAACTACCTCACAAATATTTGAATAAATGAAAGAAATTTGTTGGAGCTTATAGACTGATATTCTGTGTCAATTTTACATTTTACCTATATTGTATCTGGCTGGGAGAAGTAAGATAAAAGAAAAGTGAGACGTTTTCCCAATCACTATTGGAGCTTCAACGTCAGGCAGGTTCTTAAGCTGTTCCTTTCTGATTAAGACTTAGCATGAGGCAGTCAAGCTAACTACTGACATGTCAGTCTGGAACTTTCAGCTAAAAACATTTCAGTTAAACTCAGGAAAGTATGAAGATAAGTTTACCTCATAACTCATTACGTTTCTCCAGTTCTTATTACTTTCTTTGATAAAATATTGAAGTTTTTACTATTTTTTTCTCTATCATATGAATAAAATGTTTACCTTTAAACTAGTTTTTTATGAATAAAATTGTTGGAAATTGCTTTTGAAATAAATTACATTGAACGATTAAGTTGATTCTAATTGGTAATTTTTGTATTTTACACTCAAGAAAAACGTTCAATATAATTCATTTTAATGTTATTTCACACATGGGGAACCTCGAATATAGTTTTCCTTTTTTCTTTAAATACAAATGTTGAACATAAAACAAAATAAACAAAAATAAATCCACTGCTTTTATAAGACAAGTTTATTATTAATTTTAATTTAAACAAATAATCCTCTGTACTTTATATTTCTTTAGGTTACCCTTTGCCAGGAAAATTAATAATTGAAAAAGTTTGGCTGCAATTACTGATTTAATTTTTACTTTCTCGTCAATATTTTATATTTTTAAGTTATTTCCAAAGAAAGTTTACAAAACCTTACATCTAAAAAATAGTTCCGCACGAATTAAAAATTTTATTTGAATTATTATTTTTAATTATTATTATTTTTATTATTATTTTTATTTTAATTTAAGAATTACAACTCTTATTTTGGGATATCAATGAAAATAAGTAAATTTTAACTTCATCCCTTGGTCAAAAACCATCGAAGTATTTTATTCTATGATTACAGTAAGTTCATTTTAAATTTCCTTCGATTTCACTTACCATGCAATAAAATATTACATTTTTATTTAAAATTAAGCTTAATCTTATACGAAACCTTCTCTCTGTATCATACGCTTAAAAACATAAATAATAATATAAAGCTTGTAAACAATATTAAGGTATGAAAAATTAAAAACGCAATAAAGATGGAATGGAAAGGTAATTTTCATGCGATAATCCTACGAAACCCACAGGCAACATGGTCTCTTAACTAAATAATCGATTGTGTTTGTCAATTAGTTTTGATTGATTTTTTTGTATTTCGATTACCATCAATCTAATTTTTCATATGCAGCTGAGCCTGATGCCTTCACCTTATGTTGTGTTGTTCAAGTATACACCCGACAAACCTTCTGTAATATGTTATTTTTGGAGAAGGCCTAAAATTTTTTTAGAGCAACATCTAAAAAAACTTAGGGCTATTTTATCATCTAAACTCCTCGTGAAAATATTAATTTCTGGTATCTCTCCCGAAAAAAAATTGTATGAGCTTTCATTAATATTCATCAATATTGTATGAGCTTTCATTAGCTTATGTGGTAAAGCTTGAATTTTTTCCGTTCTCTTTGTTTTTGAATACTATTTTTAATGTTCTAAATTATAAAACTGATCAAATATAAATTCGGGATAGCAAATTTTTTTCAATATTGTAATATTAATAGTAAATATTGGTCATGATGATTTAATTTAATTAATATAAATAAAATTAGCCATAATAATTTGTCATTTTTAAAGAATATTGAAGTTTGAAATATGTATAACCCCATCTTCATTTTGTTTCCTATCCTGTTACAAAAGAGAAATTTCTCCAACCTTCCAGCTTGCTGTATTGCGGTGGAAAGTAATTTCAAAATAAAAAATCACTTACTTTTTCCTAGCAAAAGAGTCATAACGCGGGTTATTTTTCATGGTAAGAATAGTGTATGAATTAGTATATTATGTAGAATAGTATATAAAACGAAATAAATTAACTGATAAATTATATATGTTTACATTGGATTATGAAGGCTAACTTAAGATACACTTTTTTGATACATCAACATTTGAGAGCAGGATGGACTAAGAGATGAGGAACTATGCTTTTGACATACAAAGGGAAATATTCTGCTTTGTTTTGCTTGAGGCGGCCTCTTTAGCTAGCTTATGTGGTAAACGTTCTCTTTGATTATAGTTACATTATGGTTTCATTCATAAGAAACTTTCGTTGTTTTTTTTATTTTAATGTATGTTTAGGTATTCATATTAGTATTTACATCTTATACATAACGATTCTCATCTAACATTATTTCAAAAGGACGGTTGTTTTTGTTTCTTTAAAATAGTTTCCATTGGTTATATTTGTATAATGAAATAAAAATACACTGGAAGGGGTTATAGACAAATGTTGTTTTGAAAAATGTGGATTAGGTTTAAGATTATAAATATACATGGCTCGCTTGGAAAATGAATGGTAGAAGTAAGTAGCTTTAAAATATTTTGGACGTAGAAGATTTGTTGAAGTTTGAATATTGTAGCGGATTTAACAATACTCAGGAGGGCCGGCCTTGCTTTACGTCACGTAAATTGTTATTGAAAATTGTTGGCTTTGGATTTAATGCTTTTATATTCAATCGTACAAAATAATCGACTTGGAAATTAATTTGATTAATTAACTCGATTACAAACGAACCATTCTATAGTAATTATGTTTTTCTCTTTCTCGGTTTTTTCCTAATAAAAATTTAAAAAACAATATTTTTTCCGGTATAAATTGATATAGGACGTAGAAGACAATTTTCCTCTCTGTGAAGGAACTCAAAGAAGGAGCTTCAAGTTACAAAATCCAATACCAGCTTTAATTAAAGCTTTGCGATCAAAGAACGTTGAGAAATGGATATGAGAAAAGCCAATGAAAAAATTTACAGTGCTTCATTTTATTGGAAATAATACTTTCTCCTACCCTTTTTAAAATATGTTTACTGTGCAAGCCCAATTCCATGGGGCCAATTCCATGGGGGGTTCACTTTACTTCACTTTTCGTCACCAAGAGTTAAAAGAGAAAGGTTAAATAACTATCTCCTATTTTTACGTTCATCATTATCTTTAATACAATATCTTGATTCCAAATGTAAATTAAAATTTTTAATTTTATGGTTGTAGAGTTTCAGAAAAACTACCATCTGTATGAATGTTAGAATAAACAGTTTAGCACTGGTGCGATTTAATGTCCTATTTAAAAGATTTTTGAAAAAAGTGAAAAAGCAGAACATTTGATGAGTGCAAAGCTATTATTTTTGATTTTCTGATATACTATCATAACAATTTTTTAATTTTTTACGATTAATCCAAACAATTTCCATTTAGTGAGTCGGTGGCGCAGTTGGTAGCGCACTCGGCCCCGGTTCTGTGGCGGCAGCGTCGCAGGATCGAGTCCCGATGATGCCGCATACGTTTAGCAGTACTGTTCATCCTTGTACTGCACCGGCTCACTCCTTGGGTTTGCTTGATAACTTCCACGCACGGGCCTAAAGCCCATGTGGGGGGGGGCAAATGCAAGGTAAAAAGAGGCCGCCACCCTCTTAAAAAATTTATAAAAAAGTAATATTTCGCGGTATATCTGAGTTTAAAAGAACTAATAATTTAAGATAACAAGTGAAAAGTGTTCCGAGGTCTAGAAAATATAATTTTGAAATGTAAGTGAAAAGACAACACTTTGACAGAAATAATCATATAAACAAGAAGAAAAAAGAAAGATTTTACATAGAAAAAGAAGTTTAGTCAATTTAAGTTGGTGTAAGAGCTTAACAACCCGGCAAACTCTGCTTATGTAAATAGCATTCCTTTCCACTTGGATTGCAAAAGTGAATAGGGGAAATATTTATATAATATATCATCAGTTATCCTTACTTAAAATGTTACAACTGATTGTATTCATAAATTAATATTAATTTATCCATAGGACACTTCATACTTACTTATAAAAACATTGTATTTTCTTTAATTAGTTCTCAGTTTTATTACGTAAATACAAAACAAGAACGACACATAATTATTTTTATTACAGCTTGCATAATGCGTATCTAATGTTACATTTGAGACTGGCAATATTAGCAAATATCTACTCATTAACCTCT
Organism: Flexamia atlantica; assembly: GCA_035578135.1. Classification (NCBI taxonomy): domain Eukaryota; kingdom Metazoa; phylum Arthropoda; class Insecta; order Hemiptera; family Cicadellidae; genus Flexamia; species Flexamia atlantica. The sequence continues at coordinate 4,770,474 of JAQJVK010000033.1, forward strand.
TAGCTTGACTTTAAAACGAAAATGAAGTATACATCAATTACATCATTATGGTGTTATCAATTTTCTACTAAGAAGTGAGCGTAATTCAATATTATTTTTTGAAAATTCTGGCGTTATTAATACAGAACATTTTATTTTTAAACTTCATTCGAACATTATTTTTATTTATTAACATTTTGTTTGGAATAATTTTGTTAGGTATTGTATTTTGTTTGGACCAAAATCAATACGAGCCAAACAACCAAAGTCTACCAGAAATGGTTTAAACTATGGTTTTCGTTTTAATCAAATGTGAAATAAAGAATTTCCAGTATTCCGCATCTTCAGCTTACACGATTTTACGTGACAACCTAATTCGATTAAGTTAAACTTTTTGAGATTTCATTAAGAAAGGAAATAATTTAAATTGTATTAAAATATTAAAACGCTATTCGAATTTTATTACTTCTTTTGATAAGGTTAACTGGAGAACACAGGAAGTTACTTTTGAGGTGAAACTAGTAACAAATGGTTAATACGTGAGGAGTTTTATATCACGTTTGAGGATTCACCAAATTGCTGGAAATTTTAGTGTAGCTAAATAATACTGTGGTAAACTGCTTAAAATACCTCCAAATAAACACAGTCTAATTAGTGTTTAAAAAATTTCTTAACTGCTAGTGAAAATATTACAGATATTATGATGAACATTTAAACTTAAATCAATAATATTTTACAAATCATAAGAAAAAACATGTCAATTTTTTTTAAGTCGCAATATTTCTTTATCTTAGAACACCATCTCGTTTTTTATTTAATCAAGATTAGATATGACATAGAATATCTGCCATTTAAAAAAACATTAGAATCTAAAAACGTCTGCTTTGTTTACATTAAAACGTGTTGCTTATATTTGTTTCTAAACCAAATAGATGTTGGTTTATAATATGGTTTATTTAAAATTAGGCTTTAAATGAACGTTTAACCTACCATAAGAAATAACTGTTTTTTACACTTACATCGAATCTTGAGCAAACAAACACAAAGCAGCATTCCCGGGCAACCATAAAAACGTGTGGGACGTAAAGTAAAATCTTCAATATTAGCTTAACTATTCACTAAGCTGGTGGTCTCCATACGTAACTCCCGTATGGGGTGGAGCCAGAGACTCTCCGTGGAGCGTGGAAGCGTTAATGAGAGACCATTTTCTGATTTCATCCTTACCTATTTACCTATTGGGGAAAAAATGTAGCTTCAATCGGAAGTTTCCATAATAAGTACCCTCTAACCGTCCAATATATAATTTTGGACAGCAAGAGGCTACATAAGAGCTTGATGACGATCTTTTGATGACGTCACAATTTTTTTTGCATTTTTGTGTTATTTTTGTGTGCTTATGGCTTCCCTGGAGATATTAATTAAGTGCTACAATCTTTGGTTAATTTTTAGAAGTTCTTTAAACCATTTTCATATTTTTTTAATTGGAAACCAAGTGAACTGGGTTTATTTGAGGTCGACGGATAGTGACACTGTTCTAGGAATTAAGCTATACTGAAGTTGTGTCCTTTCTTAAATGTCTGAAACGTACTAGCAAATATCAAAAAAGCTTTTAAATCACGCAATAAATAGACTACATCTCACATTAAATATTCAGCTTTGAAATTTTATTTTTAGGGGCTTTTCCCCTTCAAGCCGCTAGTGTGTGTTAAGTTTATTTGCACCTTGATAGGTGTTGTTTTAATCAGCTGATGCTGATTAAAACAACAATCAGTGGTTTTCATTCCTTTGGTCGAACAGTACATATTAGATGGTTACATTAAGATTATTTATTACAGCTGTTTTTACTTTATTTGCACCAGTCAAATGACTGCTTGAGTCATTAACATCCGTGATAATTGAAGAATTGAGCGATAGACTTTTTAAGGATCGTTTCGTCCAAGTAAGACCTATTAAACCCATTTATCTTCGACTCATGCAAACTAATAAACACAGCAGTTCATTTAAAATGGTTATTAACTAATAGGTTTCGTATGATAAAATAATATTATCCAAGTGATTTCTCATGTATTCATATATTCATGCCCACAACGATATTCACAGTAAGAAAATAAAGCCCATTTGGTATGACTGGTGCAAACTGAAAAATGGATCAATTAATTCACAATGAAGTCCTATCGAATTAATTTACTATTGCATAAAAATTTAACACAAATCTTTCCATGGATTTAACATTTATGTTTAATGAACTAGTAAATAATTGATCACACCTCTAAAATCACGTGTATAAAATAGCTCTATACAACAGTTACAAAATCTAATAGTTTACGTGCGGTAAAATAATATTATAGAAGCAGAAATCTATGTTCCAGCAACTGGTTAATGAGCCCCAAGAGCATGGCCCTTGTAACACTTCAGTTCACGTCGGTCCCTCTGGGTGGTTAAATTAGCCTTGGTTGCAATTAATTGTTACTGTTTGTACTGTTTTAACTGTTAATTATCTTATTGCAGCATCGTATGAGTTGTACGTGTTTAATTCACTGAACTAAGTGGCTTTTCCGTTGATTACTTTCATGAAATAAATTGTATGTAGCGAATACAATTTCTAGCCACTAATTAGCTGTTTTCGTTATTTTCGGTTATGAATATTATTATGTTTTATTTAGGTGTAATTAATGGTAAATTGTTGTTTTTTTTTATTGTTTTAAGCTTCAAGAATATTGTTTTTATTTAGTGACACTATGACTATAATAAGTACCGCTATTTCTTAATCATTTTCGGTTTACATGTTTTCATAGATTGAATATTATCGATCGTTGTTAATCTATACCTTACATCCAAGTTTTCAGGATTAAGGTTTAGAAATTAATCCAGAAATCCTGGGGAAGTATCCTCAGTCACACTACGGTGTCTTGATAATATTTTTTATATTGTTAAATAAACCATTTACGTAAAAAATATTTAAACTGTGATTAAAAATTTGAACTAAAAGCTGGTTCAGGAAATAAATATTTTAAAGTATATACAGAAAAGTATGTAGGTAAGTAAAGTAAAATGTTTCTCACAACGGATATTATCAAGGTTAAATACTCAGGTTAACTTCCGCAGTTGCAGTAATTAACTTCCGGTAGAAGTTTAAGATGGGGGAAATAAAACTGTCACGTGAAAGGAAAAGGATGTACTTCCGTGAAAATAGACATTTCCTTCCATTTTAAAACACAATACTAATATCTTAAACGATGCTGTCATACAAACATTTTTCATACAACACTGGGTACGATGATACCCTACGTTGATAAATATTAAAAGCAGTATAAATATTTTAAAAATCGATCATATAGAAGTGACTGTAGTAGGGCTTACTTTTACAATTTGTTAATCCACCAAAACATTGTACTTTTCAACGAAAATCCAATATTCTTTCAACTCAGTTAACACCAAAATATTTAATACTTTTTTTACTTCTAAGTTTGTTTTTAAGATGTACGGGTAGGTTTTCTTGAAAAAAAATTAGTTAGTTTAAGGCTTATTTGATTGCTTGTTAACGATACTATTACTATGAATCTAAGTCAAATCAAATTTATACGTTAGGATTCGCTAGTTTAATGTACTGGTTAAAAGCAAGAGTAAATGTGTGGTTCCAAATAAATGTTTTTGCCGCCTCGCGCTCTTCACTGTAATATTCAGTCATTTAGCAAATCCCCCGGACGTGCTGCAAGGCTACTCTCGTTTCACCATTAATGCCTAACTTTTTCTTTTAAACTTTAAAAGAAAAAAGATTCAATTTTTTCTGGAACAAAAAAAGTCATTTTAAAATTAATTTGCATTACATTCTCGCTGAAGTTTAAGATGTGTATAATATTTATCTATAATATGCCAACATCACTTTAGAAATTGAGGTTAAATTTTAATAAAAATACTGTTAAATAGGTCTTAAAAATTCCAAATATGTAGAATATGCCGACATATAAAAAAATATTAAAATTCATTGAGTACGCTGGTTTGCTGTAACGGGTGTATTTAAGTTATGAGGTAAAGATAAGTTATGAGTTATGATATTGAATTGATTTTTTTCGTACGATTATTTTATTGTTTCTGTTTTGTCTGATAACAACAATGACAATAGTAATAACAATAGGTTCAAAATACTAATGCTTATATTTATTTAACATAACAAGAACAACATTATAAAAAATTATAAGACTAAGTATTAGAAAGGAATAGCAAGGAGTGTATTATTGTAATGAATACCGATGTGATTCCCATGAGAATTCCCCTTGTATCTGAAGCTCTTTATTATTATGAAACATACTTTTTGTATTACACTTACATCACAGTTTTGAAATATTATTTTCCCTTGCATAAATTAAACAAGCTCACATTTAAAATAATTATTCTTTATAAATAAGCGCTAAGTACGCAGGTTTGCTGCGGCGAGGATATCAGTAATGTTTGTGAATTGGTGAATTGTGATTCATGAAGTACAAAATGATAAATTATTTAGGTCCCGTTGTGAGTTAAGATAAAAGTTTCAAGCCGGATTTGTCCTAAAGAGGAATATTGAAGGGGAGAGCCAATGGTAATAGGAACCCCACTTTTGGCGGGTTTCCATCCCCCAACTCCCGGAAGAGTTTGGCCTTTTAATTCGTAATTTTTTCCTACAAAAATACGGTACGAGTTTCATATCTGACCTTCTGTACTTACAGTATATTGTTTACCTTGAATGCATAAGTTTAGTAACTGAACTTCTCAATGTAATATAACACGTGTGAAGGTCAATTTCACAAACTGTACTTCTTTACGGTCTAATACACGATAGAAGATCAGATATTAAACCTGACCCCAAATGACGATCCGTAATCAATTTTTGCGATGGTTGATTAAGTGCAATTGATATTCGTTAATTGATTCAACATCTGATTTTCTAAGAAAACAATAGGCCTATCGTACGATATACCGATAGTCTAAGTTCGATGTACTGTTGGACAGAACTTGACAACTTGACATCCAATTCCATTGTAGTTCATATAGTTTTGTTACTTTACGAAAATATATCGATAGCATTTTAGTACAAGATGGCGGATGATGAGAAATAAGGTAAATTGTGTTTATAGCTAGTTAATTTATAGTAGTAACGTATCGAATAATATAATTGACAATGGTTTCGGTTGTTGTTTGTTATCAAAGTTTCTTCATTATTGACGTTTGTTGAAGTACGAGTAGTACATCGGTTGAGTTAAACATGATAGGTTGACAGTTGATGTCGGATAACCGAAACCTGAACTGAGTATCGAAAACAAAACTGATCTTCGCCCATGTTAAATCCTATTGAGAAATACAGTTATCAAACCTAAGCATTAAAGGTAAGCAACCGATGTAAACATAACCTAGAAGATCAGATATGAAACTCGTAACCAAAAATACACATGCGAATAATTATAAAGGTAACGCGTGTTGTTTGGTATAAAATGAAACGTTGGAAATCTGTTTGCAATGCCTAGTTCAATCCAAGATTGAAACGAACTTGTAGGACCACGCTAATATCATTTTGCACTTTATTATCATCCATACTATTTAAATTTTTTTGTACAGTTTATTTATTTTTCTAAAACAAACACGCATTTTCTCATATTTTTTCTAAAGCCTAAAAATGTCTATTTTCTATTTTAATTTATTGCATTGGTATACATTATCCTAGGTAAAATGTTTGTTGCCCTTTGTACCTCGCAATGAACAATTTTGGTACGGTTGCAGACGAGTTTGACGTTATGAATCTGTGGAGATTACGGAGGAACGTCACTGTCAAAAGCTTTATTTTTCATTGTTTATGTCTCTTAGCGCTATTTGACTCGCTTAGCTTGATTACACCAGGCGAGTTGAACAGGCAAGTTTAAAATGCCGTTCATTATCAGTTAAATGAACCGGCAATATCCTTTCAAACCGTTTTGGCCACCAGAATAATGCAGTGTTTAATATGTCTGACAGTGTCTTACATCAAAATTCGTGATTAAAGTTGCGCACAGATTTTGAAAAGCAATCGACTTGCTCGCAATGATACAGTACCAGAAAACTATTGAAAAACTTACGTCTATCATCTTTATTACATTCCATAATACGCCTAATTGTGCAAACACTTGGAGGCAGTAGAAACATTTGAAACAACATCAGCATGGAGAATTTTTAGAAATAACTTTGCGTTCGCTCAATATATTATTCATAACGTTTGTTTTCAATTTTATATGCTGGCCTTGAAAGTGTTAATCTCGTTTTAGTTTTAATTATAATTTTAAGTTATTTTTAAAGATTATTTGCTTTTTTACTTGGTTTGAAAGTTGAAATAAGCAAGCATCCTAAGATATTGCTAAGACTTTTTGAAATTCACAAAAAGTTTTTTTTTTACTAAATGGACTCATAATATCTAGCAGTTTATTACACTGTACTTCATAAACAGCCCTAAGTAGTCGCGTTTAAACGCTAAATTATCAAAATTAATTGCTTCTATACTTTTTCTCAAGCGATCTTTGTGTACTCTACACAGAGAATTAGAGCATATTTACTTTCCATCCACAGACTGTTCGGTCTAGGGTTTTACCAAAATGTTCGAAGAAAACTATTAACGGGCGGATTTACATCAATTGTATTGATCTATTTATATCTATGTTAACTATTGGTGGGCGGGTTACACTCACCTGTTCAACTCGCCTGGTGTGATCAAGCTGAGCGAGTCGAGTAGCGTTACAGGATAAAAACTATTCACAAAGACAACTCGTCTGCAACCGTCGCAAAAAATTTTGTATAGTCTAGTGTACCAACCGGTCGTTTAAAATATTGTGAGTTACCCAAAAATCTACTTAATAGTCAACTCGGCTATTTTCTCTCGACTTGTGCTAATGCGGGCTGGGTATATTTTTTTATCCTTTTAACATACCTAATAGCTCAATGAAGTGATTAATAAAGTTAATCGAACATGAATCCATTACAAACATGACCCGTCACAGTTCGGCAACATGTTTGTGTTTGTGTTTCTTTGGTTTATTTTAGAGCGGTGATCCGACTGATTAGCTTGAATAGCCCGTCTTTCCACAGAGAATTCAATCACCTGTACTTGATGATTACAGACTTGTGTCGAGCCAAGAATTATCGTTGGTATAGGTTGTGTACATAAATATCTATAAATCTAGGCCGATAAATACAATTTTCATGATTTAAAAACCATAAAATATTTTAAACTACAGTAGATTCCCACTTATCGAGACTCCTTGGAACCAAGACCAGTCAGGATGGCGGGTTTTCTGGTTAAACCGACATAGATTAAATATTAAATCCAAATAAATATAAGATACTAGATACTTTTCGATGGTTTGTCTATTGCATATTTCCCACGGGAAACGTCTATATCGTTCCTCAATCTTAAAATAGGAAGTTTATTTTACTTAAATGTACGGCGCATAATATTTAGACATATTATAACTGGTTTCATTTATTTTCCACAAGAATCGTTCATACAATACTGTCCATTTCCTGTCAAACGCGTCCTGTTAAACCGATGTTTTGTTAAAAATTGTCCGGTTAAAATGATGTTACTTCCGTCGAGAAGACGGAGTCCGGTTAAACAGATGTCCGGTTAAAAGGTGTCCGATTAAAAGGGAGTCTACTGTACTTACAACCAAAAATGAACCAAAAGTTGAAAGTGAAACATGAAAATGTGAAATTATTGTACTTGCTAAAGAGCACATACTTTTCCCGCCCATAAATAACTATATTCTAACTAAATGGGGTAAAACTAAAATCTTGGGCCTTTTACGAATACTCCTCTATGAATATTTTAGACATTCTGAAGATTGTAATTATGGCTTGGAAAAACTTAAAGTGATAGTTCAAAGTGAATGAGGAATCATTTAGAAACGTTATTGAAATAGTTCTATAAATTATAATACCAATGGTTTCTTCACAACACGAGCCTTGCGTAATAGCATGAAGCGTAACATAAAAACATTTATGCCTGAAAAGTTGAATGCAAAGTGGAATAATGTATTACTCAAGTAAACATTGTTACTTATAAATATGCAGTGGAGCTAAGGGTGTGCTATGTATGTTTTATAATCAAGCGACAAACTTAAAATAGTAAGGATCCTGTAAAAAGTTGTAAGAAATGTGTAAATATAGCCACAAGTTTTGAATACCTTACAGTGTAATTTTTGTTCAGTATTTGCAGAAATGTGTTTTGTTCCCTTCTGTTATTGTATAATAACCACGTAAATGTGTAAATAGTAAGATGATATGTAAGAAATCGAAACCGGTCGCACTAGAGCAAGATGTTGGACACCGTTGGGTTGGCTGCAAAGTGCGTATATGTGAGCAATATTTTATGGTGTCAAGGCTCAAAAATGAAATAAATGTTTTGAAATTTTCACAGCAATCATCATTAAGTGCGAGACGAGCAAGCAGACACGATGAAGGGCCAATTTCCTCGGCATTTGTCGACGCGTCATCTTGACGTTGAATCCATCTTCTGCGACGCAGTTTAATCACCTGTCTTTCCCTCAAGGGAAACCGGTTAGAATAACCAACCTATTACCCAATTACATAGTTTATTTGATAAACCAATATTACATGAAAAATTACTTGTAATTAGCTTTTTTCAATAAACGTTTCAAGAATAAAACTTTAGATAATCAACGCCTAGAAGATTATACATAAAAATAGATATTGTCTTTCTAGCAAAGATATCAGTACTTTAATATTTTTTTACAAACATTCTTCGAAGATTCTTCTTACTAATCAGTTTTTTGAAACAGTGTACTCTCTTTATAACTTAATGTGAAGCACATTGGAAAGTTACTATTTCAATAGTTTCTGAGCTCTCTGTTGTGTAGTTAAGATAGAATTTAGAGCCAAAACAACATGTTATATACATGTTTTACGTCATGTAATATTCACATATATGAGTATTTAGATGTTATAGTCACAAAATCAATTTAGGTATATGTTTTTTACAATAGGGATTAAGTAGGTCTAACGAATAACAATATAACAAAAGATTTTTACTGCATAGTAAATGTGAATGCGAGTTCAGGTTCCACTCTCCTAATACATGAATGTAATACTTGATCGAGGTAAATAAAATACAATTTTTAGCCTTGCATATTAGCAAAACTAGAATTTACGTAATAAGTAAAAATAAAAACCTGCTTTAAGTATTTTTCCAAAAAACATACTTTACCACAGTACCTTTCCATTCTTTACTTATCGTAATTTTACTGCCTATGGCCTCGAGTATTCATAACGATTTTAAGATTTAAGATTTTGTTTTCTTGAAATAAATTATAATTGCTGATTTCATATTTTAATATTTACAAAAGCAAAAAAGTGACACCTGTATACAGTATTATTTTAAGAGAGTAAAATAAATGCAAATACCCATGCAAAGCTCTGCAGGCTATCTAAAAGCTTCTTTCAGTTTTCATTTAATGTTTTACAGAGATTCAAAAGTATTATCGTTATTATTAAAAATACATAATTTTTTTGCTGCTAGAAGGTATGATGAGCAAAATATTATTTTAATGAGCGGTTGTTCGATTGATTATTTTGCTTTTCCGGTGAAATTATCTTTCTTGATCGAAATGACATGACAATTTTTTTTGGCGTGGTGAATATATTATTATTTTAATTCTTGGGCAACAACGGTTGTTGAACAACTACAATCACCTTACTTTAACTGATGTGTTGATGCTTGGTTCAGTTGTTGAGTCACTCAAAAAAGACTCAATAAAATACCGGATCGCTCTCAAAATGTCCGTGTTCACAAACTGGCATTTTGTGTGAAAATAAGAAAAACCTCACGCCTCTTCGGGGAAATTTAAATTTCGCAAGATGTCTTGCGAGAAGCCGCTCCGACCTTGTTACCGCGACTGACCTGTCCGACGGGTTCACGGGTTTATCACCAGGAGTGGGCTGGGGATGTATTGTGTACTGATTTGATATGTTAAATTTAATTTTGAATTATTTTAAAACCGAATAAAGTTAAAACCACGTTAAAGAAAAATCAAACAAATAATTATACTGTTACTTTTCAACACTGACCTGTTGGCACTCCTGTGCATTCTTGTGATTTGGAGACAATATTAATTAGGAGCTAGGATAAAGTTCACTCTTGCACTATTCCCCAAATTAACACTGCTCGTTGAAAAAGTAAGTTAAAATAATATTAGTTGTATAAATGAAAGAATCAAATATTGTATGTATAGTTTATTCTGAATTCCCAATGTGTAAAATTTGATTAGTGTGATATAATTTGGTAAATTTCAACATAACAACTTATAATTCTGTACTTTGAGAGATTTTTGTGTAAAGAGTTTTCATGTATAATTTTGCAAGGATTTTGCACATGTTTCAAAGTATCTATTTTATACCAGAATTGTATATTATTAGGTCAGATTTATTAAATTTTCTTCTTTTGAATGAAAGTAAAAGAAATAGGGATTAAATTATTTTAGTTACCTTGTATTATTCAATTTTGGTAATTTTCAGACGAGCCCCCGGTGCACGGCGATAGTGGGGATAGAATGAGTTTGTACAATTACTGATATAGTAATACAAATTTAAGGAATTTAATGTCATATAAATGTATGGACAATTTGTACCAAATTAAATGAAAATACAAGTACTCCATGAATTCAAGAAAGATTTATTGAACATGTCCAGTTTATTATTACCAGTTATTTAAAGGATATAAGTTGTTTTAACCTCACATCCAAAGGCTGACTCTTATTAATTGCAATCTTGTCAACTAAAATTTCCAATAAGAGATACTGGTCCCTAATTGGTATCTCCGGGCCTAAGTACAATTGTCCTGTATCTGTTTACTTTATTTTTAATTTCACTTTCTTTCAATCGGACAAACATCGGATGAAGTTGGGCACTCGGTTGAGAAAAGCAGTTCCTGTCCATATTACTCTGTGTATTACTCTACGATCCCTAATATTTCCATTTGTGTGGCAAAAAGCCTGTATACTCATTCCCCATGTTATCCTTATGGGAAATAAAAAAAATTCTATATCTTCATTATTTTTTAACCCATCATGATAAAACTTGGCATATGGCTTCTTGGTTCAGATCTACAAAATACTGAATCTAAACCACCCAGTTTAACATACCTGTTGCAGCAAACCTGCATACTCAATCCCCATATTATACTTATGCATCTTACATAAACAAGTCACATGTTGCCAGGTTTGATTTAAATTGAAATGTCATGTTTTTGACGCATTTGAAATTCGATGAGTATGCAGGTCTGCTGGAACGGGGGTATTAGCTCTTGTGACAAATATAGTAGCCTCCCTTTTATTACTTTTCATATAATTTTTAGGGATATATTGAAGGATACTTGTCAACTACTTTACATTATACATAACATAAAAAAATATTTTTCTTTTAATCTTTCAAACTAAATGTGAACATTATTGTTTATCTTTAGGGAAATCCCCGCACGTTTTGAAGTAGCATAAGCTCTCAAACGAACGTGAAGTCTAGTGGCATCGAGTACACAGTTCGCTTTAGTCTATCCTATTATACTACTCAGACATTCCCAGGAATATTCAGCAAATCTACTCATATTGTTAAAGCCTTCAGGTCTCAGCGTACTTAACTAGACGGACTGTTCGCTTGTTCGAGTCCACTTTGGTTATATCAGAATCACCCTGTTACTACTTTCTCCTAAGAATAAACTAAATAAAATATTTATAAGAGTACTCCTTACTTTTTAAATTGTTTTTAATAAAGTAAACAAACCACCAAAAAAAGTTGTTTTTTATAAATTTCATATTGTAAGGGTGGTAATTTTAACTGACAGCTAATTGCACATTGTTCAAAACGATGAGGTATAGGGAAGAAGAAAATTTTACATTACTGACATATTTGAGTTTGTTAAACATATAGTACATCATATTACCAACAGATAGTAGCACATCTACTTGGTTACAAATCAATGTATACATGGTTACAAATACAATGTTCTCTTGATGGATTGATAGCTTAAAATTACTATTCTAGCCTAACCTAACTCCACGGAGCGCTGTCTGTTAAATAATCTCCTAAAGAGATTAACACTCTATAGGAAATTAGTTTGTTCAAATAAGTTAAAATGGAGTTTTACAAAAAAAGTCCATAAAACCCTAATTAAATATTTTTTTCTAAAATTGACTTACACTTAAAAATTTCAGTTATTCGCAGGACACAGTAAATTTACTACACTCTAGGAAATGGAAATAACGGAAGAAAATAACCAAAACAACCAGCTGATTGCAGCAAACCGACGATTGATTTATTTTATTGGTTACTTTAGAGAAATGTAGAAGCAGCACTGGTAGCAAATGGTTTTTTGTATAGATTGGGTTTGAAGAATTGAGAAATGTAATGTTTTATGCAAGGAATAAGTTATGATAAAAAATTAGATTTTTCTGAGAAGTACGATGTTAAGTGTCGTACGTCACACGCCCGATAAGTTTTACCGTCCTCACATGAAAATCCCATACTCACCTCTGGCTCACAATGGGAACTATTATGCTCGACCGCTCGTCCAGTAAAGCAGTAATTACCGGTCTAGTAACGTAATATACTATTCAAGAGGAATCTTAGACAGAATTGATGCGATGAGAAAGCACAAACAGTGCTCTAAATCCCTGGGAAAGCTCAAGTGTTCCTAAGACACTGAACTACTAAACTGCTTTCAGCAGGAAATCGCCCTTGTATTTAGTATCGTGTTCAATGCGTTACTGATTTTCTGCTTTCAATTCCCATGATTATAATAGAGTTTTACAAAACTGAATAGGAACATGATTTGATATGACAACCATAATTGTGGAGCTAAATACATGCACGGTTGATTTGCAACCTGTGCGCTTAGCTTGTAGAAAATTAATGCACAAAAACACGACGACGAGGACACAACAACGAGAAACTTGTTTAAAAAGTAACGCACGGTTTAAAACTACGATACAGGAGTACATTTATGGTATACTAGCAGATACCCGCGGCTTCACCTGTTAAAAGGATAAAAATGTTTTAGTTTAATTATACGTTTTTTATAATGTGCAGTTTTTACAATTACTAAGTAGGCTGATTGATTTTAATTATTTATCCGAACTATCAATTTTTGAACATTAAATTACACCCTTAAGGTTTCAAACTGTGATTCCAACCCAGATTGAAATGAGAAAGTGAAACGTTTCCTTGTTGTATTTTTATTTTTCCCTCAAATAGAATAAATTGATTACGATGTGCTAACTCATTTTAATTTTGCAGTTTAGTCTTAAACATACTGAAATTTCCTATTTAATCCATCATTGGACTTATGAAAAACATCCAAACGTAGTATATATATAGAAAATTTATCAAAATTTGTAAAAAGTATAAAGTGAGGCTTTTAGAAAAAATGGGGAAATCTAATTTCCCGAAATGTTTTTCAATCCATGGATGATTGGATTACTCTTTTAGCAGATAGATGAGAAAATGCTTGGTGGAAATAGTATATTTTTAGGAAGATAGCCATAACCGCCCTCGGCTAGCAATCAAACCCTTCTTAAAATTTCAATTCCGAAAACTCTAATCAAAGTGTTAGCTTTATAAAGATAACAGAATGTTAGATTTGAATGTCCATGCAGAGTTTCACGTTTCTAGTTCAATTACTTCCGGTGATGTAGATGAAATTTCTTGGTTCTTGTTTCCTGAAAATATCCGATACTCTCACCCACAGTTTTTAATATTAGCTCTGAAAACTGAAAAGCGAGTCGGCGAGTCAGCCAGTCGGTCAGTCAGTCAGTCAATCAACCGCTTTTGGCTTTTATGTATATGGTTTAAAGCTAGTTATTCATCTGTGGTAATACTTAAACATTTTTATGATTCGCGTCAATTAGTTTTGTCGCTTTTCATATTTTATTGGTAAACTAATACAATGGAAACATAAGGCTCAATAAGTTAGAAGTAAGATTTTCTTTAGAATGAGTTGTATATAAGTTTGACAGTTGTAGGTTTTAGTTTCCGAACCACCAATATGAACCGTCACCTGAAGTGATTTTAGATATAAGTGTCATTCGAGCTGCCGAGTTTCAAAGTATCTGTTTCTAATTTTGAAATACAGGTCATAAACTATTATTATCTACGACCATTGCAATAAGCACCAATTATGGTATTACAATAAACACTTTAATGATATACATTAAAACACCAAAAACCAAGCAGTACTCTAATGACGACTTTAGAGTACTGGAGTCACTTTAGAGTACTGGTTCTAGACCAATGAGAGCTCGGCATTTGACGGAAGTAGTGTCATAATAACAATTACGCAATTCGCACATCAGCTGATTGTTGCATTACGATTCATGTTTGAGTTTACTTATCCCATCAGCTGATTGTTCCACAACGATTCATGGTTCTGTCTGCTTATTTGCCTAACCTCAAATTTTAGTTGACCTATTCCATCATTAGTAAAAGTCATGAGTTTTGTTTAACTTCGGGGGAAATTTTGTCGTATATTGTTGGTCGTAGATAAAATAGTGTATGCAACGATTGTATTATGCCTTTAAGCCACTCGTGAGATATTTAGAACACTCTCTTCGCTCGTGTTCTAACTTACATCTCACTCGTGGCTTAAAGGCATTCATTATACAATCGTTGCATAAACTACTATTTTTGTAAATGCAACGCAGCAGACGCACAGGCTTTAGCCTATGTTTGCTGATTCCTAAGACCAATTTAACAGCATTTATTTCTGTGATTATAGAATTTATTTTTATTTTTATTCATAAATTATCATAGTTTTATTTAATTTAAGTTCTCAATGTAAGAAGCTTTACAGGTAATGGTAATAAACAAACCATTCATTCATTTCATTCATTCATTCATCCATAATACCAAAAGTTTACTTTCAACTAACTATTAAACATGATTCTTTTTAAGATATTCGCGTTTGACCATAACATCAATTGGTCAATAAATTATCCATATTATTTGTAACACCTTCCTATACTGAACGGTGTCCTGATTTTTAGAACATCACATTACCTGTAAGACAAACAAACACGCGGATACAACCAAAAATAAAATACTTGGTTAAAGCAGAGGCTTAGACTGACTTGATGTGTCTTAAGGAACTGAAAAGCAGATTTTTCTCTTAATAGGCTTGACTTAATCACAGCGTTTTTCATTTATTGATAACAACACATTGTCATAACTTATTTTGCACATAAACGTCTGGAAAAAACAGAATTATTTCGGGATCTGAGAACACTTTTGAACGTCCTTAAAATCGTACTTTATAGTTTAAGTCCAAACAATCAGCTGATATTTTTTTCGTACGCCAACATCAAACGTTTATGTTTAATTCATTAGTAAGCAGGTGGACTGAGCCTTGCAGGGTTATATTCCATCTGTACCAGTCCATGAAATTACCATTTATTTAGTGATATTATACACAACAAATATTTTACTTCAGTTAACTAATATTCTATGAAATCCATATACCGCATCTATTAGTTGCATTTCTCCAGTCATAAGGCTGTAGTTTGCTATCAGCTGCTATAATTAATTATTCGTTCGCAATTTGACTTTGAAATTTGTTTCTGATTTAGCCTAAATACTTTGTTAAATAATTATATTTTATCTGGCCAAGGAATTTCCTTAGAATACGTGTTAGGTAATGTATAACTCAAAATGTTCTACTTCAGGACATTTTTTTTCAATTAATTTCCATTTATGTCATTAGACATTTTCTAAGAAAATCTTAACTTTATCTATACCTTAGGAGGGAAAAGATTTTCCTATTAAATTATCTTTCAAATAAACCAAAGAGATGGTCAGAAGGGATTTGAAAGACTCAAGACCAGGGAACAACATGAAATGAAACAGCGAAAATCTTAGACGGCGGGATTTGCTGCTTCACTTTCTATCACCTTAATCCAACGAACAAGAAATATTTGTTTTAGAAATTAATTGAACATCACCTTAAGCAGGGTCGCTGTCGTTGCCGTTGACTCTGATTATATCGATAGTAATATTGAAGTCGAGTGTAGTTCTTTAAAATTTAATTTTAGTTTAGTTACCGTTTTATACATTTTATTATAATTACTATTATTTAAATAGAACCAATCATAACAATTAAAAATACACTTAACTTTTCCAGGCAGGCCTACTATAAAAAATTTCACAAGTATAAAAGAGGTTGTAAGGGTATTCATTTTGTATATATTATTTAAAAGTCATTATTCCTTTTTGTTTGATAACCTACTTCATCATTCGCTGTGAAAAGTAACAGGCTTTATCGAAATAAGGTTAACATTGAATTTTAAAATTCATCAAACAAATAATAAAAATAAAACTTTTGTTACATGAATTGTGAATCCTGAATTTGTAATCTTAAACTTTGATTCTTTTTTCATATATCTTTTTTTGTAATCATATATGTTTAAGAACATGTGATATTTTTATCTTGATTTAGTTTTGTTTGTTGATAAACAAGTTGTTATGTTCAAGTTCACTAAATAAAGTATTTTCCTTCTTAAATTAAATTTTTATAGCTTCACGGTAACGCCACAGATTAATAATAATCATGCATGTACGTATGTATTTAAGTATTCCGCTGTCTACTGAATCATGAGCAAGTAATGCAAACGATCAGCTGGAAGACCCTACAGGGAAAACCGAAGCCAAAACGAGCTTAAAGCTTTGTGTTTATTGCTGCCATCCCAGATCACCACTTTCACTTAAAACACAGTTTGGAGCCAACAGTTTATTTATATCCATGAGAAAATTTATCCTGTATAGAAATATTTTCAGTTTTATATGTGTTATATTATTTATATAGATATGTAGGCTATGTAATAAAATCATATGTATAAAATAAGCGTGATGTTATGAAAACTTAATATTGTTATATTCGATTATATGTGGCTTGTTGTCTTAAATAATTATATTTTTAGAAGTCTACATTTTACAACAATAAAATCTAAAAAAAAAACAACGTGGGTGCAGGTATCACTCGCTCAGAAAAACACAGGTACATGTGTCGGAAAATATTCGTTTAAGGAGAATTTGAATCATTTTCACTGCGTTATCATCACAGCACATACAGCTCAAACGAAGCAGCAGTATGATAATTTACACGTACAACTAGTTAGTGCTGCAACCAAGGCTAATTTAATCACCTAGAGGAACGGACATGAACTGAGGGGTTGGGAACGCTCCGTGCGCAGAGCTCGTTAGCGGCTCGTTAAAACAAAGACCTTATCTTGGCTTTACTGTACGATAATTTTATAAGTAAAACGTTAATTTTTGTAATCGATTTACAGGGTGCGGCAAAAGTCAGCGTACCGAAAATGCAGTTAAACTATAGCTAGTATTAACAATATTATTTTAATGTACCTGTTAGAGAAGCTGCTCAAACTGACCACCATCATTGTCTATACACTTTTAGCACCTTTTTGACACTGATTTACAGATTTTGTTGCATAGTTGTGGTGTGAATAAAACATCAAAATGTTTCGTTGTAAATTCTTTTAAATGTTCTAAACTTTGAGGTTTCTTGGAAAACACGTGTTCTTTTAACAAACCCCATATACTAAAATCGCACGGAGTTAAGACTGGCGACCTAGCAGACCAATCAATAGTTCCTCTTCCTCCTATCCATTCATCGAAGTTATCATTTAAAAAGGCTCGAACATTAAGGACGTGGTGCGAACATTAAACCCATTCATAATAGAAGTTAATAAAAAAGCACTACACTCGCTAACTTAACTTGACCGTCACAAGTGGTATACTAACAAAACAAACATTCTTCGATAAAGAATAAATGAAGACAAAATAAACCATAACTAGATGATAAGATAAGATAAGGAGTGACAATGTATTAGCGCGACAGATAAACAATGGCGCTCACCGGCCTGCAGCGGTACGCTGACTTTTGCCGCACCCGGTATTTTTATTCATCAGTATACTGCAATCATACTTGAGTATGTTCAGTACTGATAACAAATACGGTGGAGTCATAACACACTGGTACACACAAAGGCGATGCCAGAGGGATATCTGCAATCTCACTAAAAGACCTGGGCTAGAAAGGTTGGTTCTGTTTTTTTATATCAATCATTATATACGTAATATATACTGGTGAATGAGATTCCTTTATAATATGATAGTAAAATCTTGAGGGTTGAAGTAAAGTTATGTAATCAAGAAATTATTTAGAACATTAATCAAATGCAACATCCATAAACATATGATTTTGCCCTCTGTTTCACATTATAAATAAACCATATGACTTGAACAGCGTGACCGTGAAGCTGTTGTTGACCCTACCTTCAATATAATTTCTGTTTGACACTTTCTGCTTTATTTAGTCTAATTACACTTATTTTAGCATATTAGTTTAACTAGCTGATAATACACTCGCGTCTTCGCCCTCTGAAAGGATAACTCATTTTTTAATGGTATCACATTATGAAATGTGCAATTTTTGGAATAATTAATACATTGGCTGATTTGGCTTACAGGCTATGAGTGGGCAATGACACCTTAAAAGTGTAATTGGTGATTCTACCCTAAACAGAAATGAGAAGGTGTAACGATTTATCTATAACTATTCTTCTTTAGATTGGCAACTGGTATGAATTGGCTTTCCTCCAATTGCCAACACAGTGAATGAAATTGAAAGAAAAACTCTTAGGGCGAGTATTTGACTTCAAATCAAATCTGAATTTAGCACACTTTTAAAAATATAACACAAATAGCAAGGGAAATTAGACAGGGAATTTGTTGGCCAAAAACCTGTTTCCCATAACTTTCACTTTCACATTGGAGTCACTCATTTAGTTGATAGAGGGGAAAATGTATTGCATTTCTTGTAGAATATAAATCACCATCACTATGAAAATCCTTCTAAAATTATTAATTTTGGAAACCCCTTTTTTAGTGGATACTTAAACTCGAAATGGAATGTCCATAGCGAGTTACAAGATTCTAGTTTGATTACTTATTTAATTGTTTATTAGACGGACAACCCATTTTACTAAAGTAGGAATGCTATACACTATACCACATCGGGTGGTACGTACAACGCCAGTTATTTAAGTGATATTTGACAAAAAAGTAGGTGGTCGTAATAGATTATCTGTACATTTTATTGTTTTAGTAGATTGGATCTCGTACCTTTTCTATCCTTTGAAAATTACTTATAGGCCTTCCATCCATAGTCTTAAAAACTGAATTGGCCGCCATTTTAAATTTTATAATCTACCCTCTTTTATCCCATTGACAGGAAATATATAAAAGTCCTTTCTTAGTAGGCATCTACAGCTTATAAAGAATACTTGAATCAAATTTCATGACTCAAAGCCTTATAGTTTTTAAGAAAGTGTGATCAGTGAGTGAGTGAGTGAGTGAGTGAAAGTCATATAATATATTAATTCGTTTTAACCATGACCAATTATCATGAACATTCATTATGGACACACGATTAGGACAAAATAAAGTCTGAAGCGTTTCTATTTTTCAATGCATTGAAGTAGCAATGCAATTAGTAAATCAGAGCGTTTGTCGACGGTTTGAGCGAACAATATGTCGTAATTCCATGGTTATTAATAACGTATTTAGAGCGTTGCATTTTTCTCCTCAGATGGGATACGTTGTTAGGAACTTCACTTCACTCGAAAGTTGAATCTATCTCGTATGTTTTACGGAATCTCATTCTACAAGCGAGTGCTGCACATGGACCACAATCTATGAATATCTCCACTTTTAGGGTAACCATCTTCCCTGGGGTGATTTACAATAGGTCAGTGTAATTTTAGGTTAATAGTGATTTTAAATTAAAATCTGAATTACAAAAAGACAATATTTTACAATATAATTGCTTTGTAAACTCTTTTCTTTTCAATTAGGGAAGGTAAAAACTTATTTTAAACTACGAAACAGCAATCGTAGTTCATGGAGTAATAAAAACGGGTTTCCCCAGGTAAAATATTTGCGCCATTATAGGCCGGAAAACATTTTTATTTAATAATACTCAAACTAAAGAAATATTGGTAATCTATCTTATGGGGGTAGGCTGAAATAATTTTTTTCTGTGGATACCTTGATGTTCGGGGGGTTACCTTGACTTAAACAAACATCCTTTTATCCATAGAAAAAAGCCATTCAAAAATAAACTAGAACATTTTGTGATTTTTTCAGTAGGTTGTATTATGGGTTATTATTACTGTTGAATTTTGCACGCTCTTCTTAGCTACACTGCTTTTCTGTTAAATCTCGTTGTTTGGTATTTAAGATAGTGACGAGCTTCATTAAATGTTAATCGCGGTACCTTACTGTTAAAAGGATATTTTGAAAATCGTAAGCAAATTGTTATTGTAATTTTATATACTGTTTGATGTATTAAGGGTACAGTGTCAGTAGTGGTAGAATGGTGGTTTTGCATAGATTTTAGCAGGTTTTTCCCATGTTATTCTTATGGGGTTCATTTCTTGGACCGACCGCTGAACCCGCCCTGAGTTTTGGCCATTATTTGTTTATGTTGTTTACCTAGGTGAGTAGAGTTGCAAATGTTATATGTTATTCTTAACTCTGCGGTATATTTTTAAATATAACATTATAAAGTTGTCCAAAAAATTAACTTTGGTCTTATTGTCCGATTTGTCTAATATTTATTTGGATATGTTGTTAAGTTAAGCAAGTGAACTTTTAAATAGTATAAATTAATTCTATCTACCCTATAACTTTTAAAATATAAAATTACAAAATTAGGTAAAAATGCTAACTTTTGTCTTTGTTAACAGATTTGTCTTTGAACTTTTGTCTAATATTTGGGTATGTTGTTAATCTAAGCAAGTGCATGTATAATTGATATATATTATTTTTATCTAGCCCGTATATTTTTTAATTTTAAATTATAAAATAGGCCAAAAATATCAACTTTGCTATTTATTGTCTGATTTGTCTAATATTAGGGTATGTTGTTAACTTAAGCTAGTTTATTTGTAAATGATATATATTAATCCTATTACTCTGTTTACTTAAAATATAAAATTACAAAAATATGTAGAAATACTAACTTTGGTCTTTAATGTCCGATTTGTTTAATATTTGTATATGTTGCTAACTGAAGCAAGTGAACTTGTAAATAGTATATACTAATTAAATATAACCAATAAATTTTAAAATATAAAATTATAAAAATATATAAAAATGCTAATTTTGTATTTATTAACAGATCTGTCTAATATTTGGCTACGTTGTTAACCTAGGCAAGTGCATGAGTAAATGGTATATATTAAAAATGTTATCACTATTATAGGCACATTACAGCTGTGAAAAAAACTTTGGGTCAGTTTTCCCACATTTCAGGTTTTTGCACATACTGCCTTATTCCTTAGAAGGGCAGAATTGACCTAAGCTAACTCAGGTTGTCGAGCAAGAAAAAATGTCACTCAACAATTTTCCAATTTTGGAAATATTTGCTAAATCTTTAGGGAAGGTCATGACAGAATTTCAAAATTTTGACCAATCACTAGAATATTACATATAATTTACATTAGTAATCGCCAGGTTGACACTTTAACTGTCGAGAGAGGCTGAATTAGTAACCCGCCCACAAACACAGTATTTCATAGAATTAACTAGTAAATTATTTCCACTACTCTATCGAGAATTAGCACGTACAAACAGTTGAAATTGTAACCGAGGCAAATTAAATCATCCAGAGGAGCTGAAGTGGGTTGGAAAGTCACTACCAGTTATTGTACATGTAGCTCAATCACTCGTAATTACAGATACTTGCTCAGCTGATGCTGGGTAAAGCTAATATTAAATAATGGATGTAATATTAATGGAACGAATCCGTTTTCTTTGTACGCTAACAAACCATATCATTATTGGTTGATGATTGGTTTGGTTTTTAATTCAGTATTTCCAATGGAGAATGAATACACGCTGATAGATACTTAGTAACAATCAAGAATCCAATATGAAATTTCAATTTAACATTGAATTATGAAATGAAAGAAATGATTATTCCTAGAAAATATGTACAACTTTCGCATTTATAAATTTAAAAATACATAAAACTATTGAAAAAGCAAAAAAATTTAGGTATTTGGTTATAATTTTATTAGTTGCATTAAGATAAAAAGAACACACTATTATATAATATAATATTATAATATTGTTGGCTGATTATGGAATCAGCAGACAAAGACAAAAACTGGTGCGTCTGCTGCGTTGCAGTAGAAAAATTGAACTAATTACTGGAAATAAGTAACAAAAACAATTAACGAAGTTATGATTAGGATTTTTTCCATACAATGGTAGAGGATTATCAATAACTAATCATCACATGAGTACTGATAGCTACATAATTGCTCATCACATTCTTATTCCCGTCTAGTCTATCAAACCGGAGGATAACTAAGGATTAATGTTAGTTGGCATTTTTTGTCTGAAATAATATAAATAATGTTTTGAACTTTAAACATTGCCTGTTTCTAAATCAAAAATATTTTGTAAGGAACTAAAGACATATTAAGAAGTAAGAAAAACCATGCTTTATTTGCTTGAATGGTTACAGCGCTCACAAATACCAAAAGCATATAAAAACTATGGTTATAGATAACCGTGGTTTGAAAACCTGCAAGAAAAAG
The DNA here is from genome assembly GCA_035578135.1 of Flexamia atlantica. Lineage (NCBI taxonomy): Eukaryota > Metazoa > Arthropoda > Insecta > Hemiptera > Cicadellidae > Flexamia > Flexamia atlantica. The sequence goes on from JAQJVK010000033.1 coordinate 4,793,132, forward strand.
CAAAAAGTAAATACAAAAGCTATTTTTGGAGTTGAATGGCGATAAAATCTTGAACACGGCACGAAAAACCACGGACGTAACTGAAAGCTCACATTTGTAAATGATAAATTAGAAGCGAAATAAGTAGTTAACTAATGTTCTGTAGTTTCATAAATAATTGTTCTACTGTCATTGTTTTACATTATTTTTTCCGATCACTTTGACCTCTCCTGCATTGACAGAATTTCGATTTAACTAAGAAAAGGAAAGAGAAAAACATATAAAAGATTGATCATAGTCACTTTTATTAATAAAAATTGAATTCTCTAATAATATCCCATCTGTATGTCTAAGCCGTTAGTAAATATTTAGAAAGTATCCGCCAATTCCTTCAATTCAGAGATTCGTAGTATTCATTTTTATTCAAAGGTTTCTTTCCGAAAAAAATATTTCTTGTATGAATTAAAGCTAAAAAACACAGACAGACAGCTATAAAATTATACGAGATCTCATTTTCATGTTGGTTACACAAGAAGCAAAGATAATTCCTTTCGAGCTTCGGGTTGAAGTTTTAGATCAATAAGCTCTGATCTGGCTTAAATTCCCCAAGCGATAAGCCCAAGTCGTTATCTTACAGTGGACTCCTCTCGCCGAGTTCAAGGTCAAGGGACAACAGCTGACTCAGATATATTATAAAATGAGCGTAACGTTTAATTGTTTTTCACTGACTTGTATCCTCTTGACGACGTTCTGGTTAAGCAAATAAAAGTTCAATAAGCTCGGGAAAATATGATGAAGACCTTTAGGATCTACCTTATGGTTTCGATTCAGCTTCTCGAGTATATCCTAAACCCTTTTAAGTGTCTTGCATCTGGACCCATCAATGGGTACAGGTATATCATTTTGACGAGGAAAACCTATAACCCTCATATTATATTTGGGAAAGATATTCCTTATACAGTGTCTCAAGAACGCAATGCAATATACACTTTCGACTGTGTACAGAGTCAAGATGTCGATGTTATGGCAGAGGCGGCAACCAAACCAACATTGAGGTAGCATTCTCTCGTAAAGTAAATGTGAAATCCATTCACTTATACATCAAGATAATAATTTAATACTCACTTTAAACACTTGTACAGTAAATTGTATAAATAAGAGCCGCACGGTCATAAAACACAACAAAATATATACATTAAAAAATATTTTTTTTATTGTAAGAATCTATCTAGTTTTAGTTGTTATAAAATAATTAAATAACCAAAGAAAACCTTTAACAATAAATCTGATTCATATGAAAGCCATAACTAAATCGAAAAGATAATTTGCTCAAAAGAGCAATTTAAATAAAAAAATTGTAAGAGCAGGATACAAACAATGTTTTTAACTAAAACATAGCCCAGAGCCATAAATCAACCTGCCAAACCCAGTGACCGCGGAGTGAAGGATTGTGAAAGATCACTGTGAAAATATTCTCTCGGTTTGTTTAGTTTTCATACTGAAAGTTACACAAAGGTAACTGTCATGGATTACCTTCATACAGATTACCTAGATATAGATCTGCCTCACATTGTGTAAATGTATGAATCAAGTGTGACCATGAACTTTAACATGTTGTAATTTCAATCATTTCTTATGAAAACTTCCGTTCTTTTCTAAAAAATCTGTAATATTGCCATGATGAATAAAAGTACAACACGGTAAAAGAGTTTACATTAATATTTCTGTATGATATAGCTATGTTTTTTAGTTTAACGTTATCGAGAGTAGTTTGTAATAAAACCAAAGATGGTGGATCTCCTAAGTATGAGCATGTGTAACCCAAACGAAGGTTGTGGTCAAAGGCTTGCCCGTAGGGACTGGAGGTAGTTAGGCTGATGAGGATTGGAGAAGAGGGGTTATCTGGAAGGAGGGGGAAGAGAGGGTTTGGAGGGGGAGTGTGTTAGACTGGGTAATGTATAATCCTGCTTAGCTCTGGCCTCCATAATCTGTCTCTTAAAATATTAATACTATTAATTGATTTTAGCAATCTATTAATTTAGCTTTACAGGTATATAAACGTTTACTGTTTTCTGTGTATTCTATGTTGTGAAGTAGTAAAGGTTTAAAAACTTGGTTTAGTATTTTTTTAGTATTATTCGTACTGCTTTTGTATTGATATACTCGTACATATCTGAGGAAAGGAGGGTAAAGCGTACCAATCATGTTAGTGAACGATTGCTTAAGTATACTCCATTTATCAATATCAATATATTAATTAATTAATATTTAATATATTTATATAAAAGAAGAGTTGTGTGTTGGTATATTTCGGGCTGCAACCAAAACTACATGTCGTAGACACTTGATCTTGGTGCCAAAATAAAGCTTGGAATCTCATGATGTGCACTATGGTAGTTTGGTTTTGATATCTTTAAGGACTTAGGCACAGGATCGTCCGAAAGGGACCCATGTCAAGAAATTTGGGAGTGCTTTGAACTGTTGCTATGGTTACCATTATTTCTATTGGTAGCTATTTCTATCTACTATGGATACAGAATACAGCACAAAGAAACGAAAAGAATGCAAGAACAAATAATCTCCCGGGCAAAGCACTCCCAAAATTCTTGACATGGGTCCCTTTCGGACGATCCTGTGCCTAAGTCCTTATGTTATTAATCGGTAAATTCATATGGCCTAAATAAATATATTCTTTTGCTTGGTTCGCATAATCCCTCTTTTCGATAGATTTTTGCAGGAACTGATCAATAGCGATAAAGTTTCCTATTTTACCTAACCTTACCTTACGTATGTGGCCACTCAAACCTCAGTTGGTTTTTGGCCTCACCAACAACAAGTCGCCATCTCTCTCTGCCTTCCATCCAATCTGTCTCTGCTCTTAGCTTTCCTATGTCTCTTCGCACTTGGTCCTGCCATCTTAGCCGTGGTCGTCCTAGTGGTCGTTTTCCCCGAGGAAGATTTTCAGACACCATTCTTAGCATTGAATCTTTCTTCTCTTCTTTTCACATGTCCAGCCCATCTCAGTCTTCTACTTTATTTTGGGCTATTATGTCTGGGTCTGTATAGATTTCCCTTAGTTCTTTGTTTGTCCTGACTCTCCACCCACCATTTTCGTTGATGGGATCGTAAATAGTCCTTAGTATTTTATTTTCAAAAACAATTATTTTCTTTTCTTGGTTCTTTGTCAATGCCCAGGTTTCAGACCCGTAGAGTACTACAGTACTATTGGCTGTATTATAGTTTTATAGAGTTTGGTTTTGGTTTTCCTTGACAGGAGTCTACTTTTTAGCAGTGCTTTAAGGGCCCAACAACATTTATTTTTCAGAAACAATGTGGCATTAATCTCTACTTCTTCTTTATTTTCTTGGTCTATGGTCACTCCTAAGTATTTAAACTCTGTAGTCCTTTCAAATTCATAGACTCCAACTTATAAAAAGTGTTCCAGATCAAAATCTTTTGAGTGTCTCCCAACTATTTGGTATTTTGTCTTTTCTTCGCTGATTTCTAAGCCTACTTCTCTAGTTTCCATAATTAGAGTCTCCGCAAGAGTTAAACCATTTGCATCCTCTGCTAATAAAGTCACATCATCTGCAAAAGCTAGAATGTTTATCTTTTTTCCAACTTCTACTTTATTTTATATGATTAAAATTAAAATTGGTTCCAATCATTATTTTCTACTAGAATAACTATAAAATTATATTTTTTAAACCAGACGAATGTTACTACATAATATTTTGATCCATTGAAACCTACTTTTCGACATTAAAGTGAAAGCATTTTAAATTTCATGTCACATGTCGTCAGTCAATCAATTAGATGCATTACGGAAATGAAAGGTAGTGAGGGACGAACATGAA